>JAZKJV010009868.1:602500-1127977 GCA_037367405.1 Ottelia alismoides | reverse complement strand
TGTGTAGGCGTTCTCCAAGGATGCACTGCTAACATCCTGCTCAAAGGCTTAACCCCATTCAGAGCCTACGCTCATCCTAAACTTGCAGCTCAAATGGCACTCAGGTTTGCAGGGATAAGACACTCATGCTTACGCATTAAAATTAGAGTGCAAACCAGTTCTCCAAACAGCTTGTTATTACCACATTGAACCTGCTTTGTGGGATCTCCACTCAGATAGGTTGGATTGCTACTATATAGGAACTCTCAATGGATCTCAATTCCATCCCAAGCCTAGACTTTAGGATTAAAGATCTATCAAGTCTCTTGGTCAACGGATCTGCCGTGTTGTCTTTGGATCCAACAAAATCCACAGCCAACATTCCTCGAGACACCAAATCCCTTAACGTTTTAAGTCTGATTTATATCTGTCTCCTTGTTTTCTGATTGAACTTTGAACTCTTGATCTTGGCAATTGTTGTTATATTATTACAATGTACTGAGATCGCAGGAACAAGCTGACCTACCATGGGAATTTCAGACAGAAGTTCCTTTAGCCATTCAGCCTCAATTCCAGTGGTGTCCAAAGCACAGAGCTCGACCTCAAAAGTGGATCGAGCTAGAATGGTCTGCTTCACAGACCTCCAGGAGACTGCACCACCTCCAAGGGTAAATACATACCCTGTAACATCATTACTTCCTGACTCCTATATTTTCCCTATCCAGCTTGCATCATTGTATCCTTCTAGTACAGATGGATGTCTACCATAATGTAAACTAAAGGAAATAGTTCCCTTCAAGTACTTCAGTACCCGATCCAGAGCCTCCCAGTGAGTACGGTCAGGACAGCTAGTGTATCTACTCAACTTTGCAACCGAGAATGAAATATCAGGTCTCGTGCAATTTGCAAGATATATTAAACTTCCTATCACTTGTGAATACCTTAGCTGTGCTACAAGTACTCTACTTTTATTCTTAAACAGCATTTTGGATGAATCAAAAAGAGTGCTTACAGCCTTGCAATTTTGATATCCAAATTTCTCAAGTACCTTCTCAACATAATGAGATTGAGAAATTACAATCCCATCAACTGACCTTGTCAGTTTGAGACCCAAGATCACATCCGCAACACCATGTCCTTCATCTCAAACTTACTACTTAAGAAAGCCTTAGTCTCATTAATAATCCTCATATGTGATTCGAACAACAATATGTCATCAACATATAGGCACAAGACAATACACTCATCACCTTTCACCTTAGAATAGACACACTTATCGGATTCATGAACCTTAAAATCACATGACAAAATGATCTTGTCAAATTTTTCATTCCACTGCTTTGGTGCTTGTTTCAATCCGTAAAAGGGATTTGACTAGCTTGCAAACCTTTCCCTCATTCGCAGGAGTCACAAGCCCACCAGGTTGATTTATATAGATCTCTTCCTCAAGGTCGCCATGCAAGAATGTTGTCTTCACGTCCATCTGGTGGATGGAGGGATCATATATAGATGCCAATGCTATGAGCATTCGGATTGTGGTCATCTTAGTCACAGGAGAATATGTATCAAAATAGTCGATACCTTCCTTTTGCCTAAAGTCCTTGGCAACTAATCTGGTTTTATACTTTTCAATTAATCCGTCAGGTCTAAGCTTTCTCTTAAACACCCACTTGCACCTAATGGTAGAGCACCCTTTGGGTAAATCAACCAACTCCTAAGTTGCATTAGCCATAATGGAATCCATCTCGGATTTGATGGCTTCCTTCCATTGTTTTGCTTCAGATGAAGTCATGGCTTCCTTATAACTTGATGGATCACCCTCGATCTGGTAGTCAACGAAGTCGCTACCCAGATCCTTGGCTATCCGAGGTCTTTTACTTCTCTTTGGCTCAATCTCTTCAGAAAGATCATTGGGTTCAGGTTGAGTCTCAACCCCCACATTCGTTATCCTTTCCACTTGATCTGGAATAGATCCTGATGTGGAGGCGCCCTCAATGGTCAGATTCTGAGGAATCCCAGTCTTCAACGGGAAGACATCCTCAAAGAAGGTAGCATCACGGAGTTCAACAATAGTGTTGACATCTATGTCCGGTATCTCGGACTGAATTACCAAGAACATATATGCATAGTTATTTTCCAAGTAACCTAAGAAGACCGCATCAACAGTTTTAGGACCAAGTTTCTTTCTCTTGTGCTTTGGGACTAAAACCTTAGCGAGACAGCCCCACACTTTGAGATATCTTAAACTCGGTTTCCTATTTCTCTAAAGTTCAAAGGGACACTTTTCCATATGTCTTGGAGGAACCCTGTTCAGAATATGGCAAGCCGTATTCAAGGCTTCTCCCCACATATAAGTTGGGAGTCCAGAACTTTGTAAGAGAGCATTGATCATGTCAGTTAATGTTCTATTTTTCCGTTCTGCTATCCCATTTGATTGCAATGAATATGGGGCCGTAATTTCATGAATTATGCGAAAAGATTTGCATTGTTCATCAAATAAGTTAGAGGTATATTCACCTCCTTTATCTGACCTAAGGCGTTTAAGGACTTTCATGTTTGTGTCTCAGCCTCATTTTTAAATATAAGAAATTTCTCTAAGATTTCATCCTTCATTTTCATTAGATATATATATCAGTATCTACTGCCATCATCTATAAAGGTGATCAAGTATTTCTTATTGTCTCGGATCAACACACCATTAAACTCACATATGTCCGTGTGCACTAGATCCAAGATCTCACTATCTCTATAGACAGACTGAAAAGACTTCCTAGGTGTCTTCGCTTGAATACAGATTTCACATTTTTGAGTTTTATCAATAGTGTGTTTAGGGATCAACTCTAAATTCATTATTCTTTTAATTGAATTTAAGTTTACATGTCCCAATCTACAATGCCACAGATCACAAGATTCGAGATTATTCACAACATAAGACACGGAACTAGAACATTCAGAACTTAAAACATTCATTTCATTAATGTTTACTGAATCACATCTAATTCTAAATAACAAATCAAAATCAGCCAAATTTCCTTTTCCATAAAAAATGCCATGTCTCATAATGGCAACTTTATTACATTTAAAGTTTAATTAAAATCATTTCTAACTAAGATAGAGCCAGATAAAACATTCTTCTTGATGTCATGAACATGCAGCACCCTGTGCAACGTCCAGACACGTCCAGAGGAGAACCTCAAGTTGACTTGTCTCGACCCTAGCACCCTGGCTGCAGAATCGTTCCCCATCTTCACAGTCCCGCCACTGCAGGTCTGATAAGAAGAAAACAAAGTTCTGTCATAACAGATATTTACATTGGATATAACAGATATCCACAAGCCACTCATTTGGATCATGGATATGGTATAGTTCAGGTTTTATAGAGACATACCCCTCGCTAGTCCCGAGTCCCATAGTGATCATATTCACTTGCGGACTCCCGTTTCCAGCCTTGGGTTGAGCCTTCAAGGACGGACAATCCTTCTTCCAATGCCCAACCTAATTACAGTGCCAGCAAGGTTTATTCTTTACCTTTTTCTAGAACTTGCCCTTTGGTTTCATTTTATTGCTATTAGTACTCTCTCCCTTCTTATCTTTGCCATTCGAGGTTATGAAATTGACCTTAGCCTGAATATCAATAGGAAGCACATATTTTTGTTTCCTATGTTCCTCTTCTATGGCAATTGCTACCATCAAGTCATCCATAGAGATTTTCCCCTTCCTGTGTTTCAGGGTCATACCGAAGTCTTCCCACGACTTGGGGAATTTTTCTATGATTCACATGACCTGAAACTTCTATAGAAGTTTCATTTCGGCATCTTATAAACCATGGAGAAGTAGTAAAAACTCGTGTGGCTGTTCAGAAACGGACTTCCCTTCGGCCATGGAAAACTTCAAAAACTTGGCCACGGAGTATTTCTCAATACCGAGGTCTTCGGTATTATACTTCCGATCCAAGTCTTCCCATAGCCCCTTCGCAGTCTGCGTGGACGAACAATATACGTCAAACAGCGTGTTGGACAAAGCCAACAAGATGCAACCATGACATATACGGTCGCGTTCCTTCCACGCAGATTGCGCCTTCTGGGTATCGGGTAAGGGGTTTTTCATTTCCACCGTAGGACAGTCAGTTTCAAGCATCGAGATTAACCCTATGGTGGTTAAGCAGATCTTCATGCGTTGTTGCCAACGCTTAAAGTTCTGTCCACTGAACTTTTCAGGCATACCCATCATATCTACCCTTGATTTAAACATTGTTTCCGACATTTTAAAACCGGTTTCCGATATCTTCTCTAAGATTGTTGAAAATAAGAATATCAGTGCATATATCAAACAGTAAATCAACGGATCCAAATGATTTAACAGAGAAGCAATACAGATTAAAGTCATATTAACCGTATATTTCCCAATCATTATCCGATTATAAAATGCAAACATGAACCGATTAATTGAACGGAAATAAGGGCGTGATCCAGAAAAGGTAAAGCAATAAACATATTGCGACAACAAAAATGAAATAAAGATTAGAATAGAAGTCACTGAAGCGTCCATGAAATGGACTGTCCTTAGAGAAGATATCGCCCCCACAATACCGGTGCGTAGGGACTAGCGATCTGCTCCCAGGATACGACGGCACACGATCTTCGTCGGCGCACATCAACGGGATCGTACTCGATTGTACCTCAGAGAACTGCAGCCGAGAGAGGAAAACCAGAGACAGAGAGAGAGAGAGAGTTTTTTCTTACGAGTGTGTAAAACACGTTGTGGGGGAAGGGATTTAAATAGATGGTCGCCGCGGTGCTTGTCGACGTCCCTCAACGGGCGCGTCCTTTCGTATCCCGATATTGCACCCTTTCGGATTCCGAAATCGCGTCCTTTCAGATCCCGAAATCGCAGCCTTTCGGATCCCAAAATCGCATCCATAATGGCGAGTTGAATTCCCATTTAAGTCGACTTACCAAATTAATCGTGTGATTAATTTAATCGACTTACCAATGAAAACCGCAGCAAAAGTATCGAGATCCGAATTGACTCTCCCGAGCCGGAGCCGGAGCCGGAACCGGAGATGGAGCCGGAGACGGAGCGGAGCGCGCGCGCGTGTGTGGTCCTCCATTCCTCCTCTCTATTATTGCTACAAGAGCTTGGGGTGTGAACTCATATATAAGTCCACCGAAAGTTTAGTTCTCCACGGTGTGGTACTAAACTTGCACCCAAACTTTCCATATTTCAAATTTGGGAATTCTCAACTTTCCCTCCAAAACATTTGGTTTCCCAATTGAAACCAAATTATTTCCAATTGTAGTTACATAGACTTTCCAATTAAAATTTAAATACAATTTTGAATACAACATATTGTAATACGATGGCAGATCGATCTAACCGAGGCTAATTCTGGTAGATGGACCCATCCTTGTATGTAGTTATACGATAATGAATTTGTATAAATGAATTTGTATAAATTTGATTGTTTAGTTACTGGATTTCATCCTTGTAACATTGTTGTCTTATTTGAAATCTTTGGAAAGATAGAAGCGTATGCATACCTTCCATCTATCAGAGAAGATCTGCGTTGTGGTGTTGTGCCTGCTATGGTCGCGTGAGTCGCTCGATCGTGGTCAAGCGGTTTACACAATTTTGCACTGTACGAACCCACAAAAAGTTTAAAATCGTGCGAACTGCTCGATCAAGATCGAGCGACGCACACACCTACAACAAACTTTGCTGCCATCCTGCCTACGGCAGACAGACAATCCGTCCCCTTCATCTATTGGGAGCAACTAAGAGAAAGGCAAGTAAGTTCGCTTTGTCTTCACAATTCTAAGGTATAGGGATTTAACTATTTTTTCATAAAAATCATTCAAATGCATTACATATCTACCATCGGCACTTGTGACAATTGGAAAAGAGAAAATAATATTTTTAACAATTTAAAAGTACATATTTCGAGTTCTCTGATCATTACCTTGCGGTTTTGACTTGTAAAGATTACGCACAAAAGCTGAATGAGTGCACAAAGACATGTATATAGGGATGTAAACGGATGTGAATATATTCATATCTGATCCGTTACCGTATTCGTTTTATACATATTTTGACATTCGTATTTGTATTCGTTTTAAAATAGATGCGGATATTGATATCATTTGACATTCGCTAATATTCGCATTCGTATTCGTGTATTCATTTTTATACATAATATAGTAATAGATTTATTTATAAGGGGTTGATGGGGCTGCCATGTTGGCTGCCCCGTCCCATTTTAGGGCAATTTTTTTTTATTTTTTTTGAAAAATATCATCATGTATATTTATCCCTATATCCCTCTTATATGCCATTCGAATTTCGTCAGAAACAGAGACTCCTACGGCCTCCATCCAGACAGAGTCGATTTAAAAAATCCTGTGACCGTTAAAAAATGACGTCTAGATGGAGGCCGTAGAAGTCTCTATTTTTGACGAAATTCGAATGACATATAGAAGGGATATAGGGATGAAAATACATTGCGATATTTTTCCAAAAAAATAAAAAAATTTGCAAAAAATAGGGTCCTAGGGGGCAACCCTATTTTCCCCTATTTATAATGGGTAAAATGTGTATGCCTCCTAGGGGGAGCTAACTTAGCTCCCCCGCCCCCTTTTTAACAAATTTTTTTATTTTTTTGAAATCTAAAACCATGTAAATTCATTATTAAATCCTTATATTATTTCATTCAAATTTCATGCGAAACAGAGACTCCTACGACCTCCATCCAAACGGGGTCGATTTAAAAAATCCTGTTACCGTTAAAAAAAATGACTGTCTGGATGGAGGTCGTAGGAGTCTCTGTTTCACAAGAAATTTTAATGACACAATATAGGGATATAGTGATGAATATTCATGGAAGAAATTTTCAAAAAAAAATTAAAAACATGGAGAAAATGGGGCGGTGGTAGCTAAGTTAGCTATCCCCGGGGCAGCCCCATTTTACCCATTTATAATTGTGTGTAACAATAATTTATGATTCCATTCACCAATATTGGTATAATTTTTTTGAAATTACTATATATGGTATATCTATTTTATGTGTATACCATCCTAAACATGTATATTTTAGTTAATTTATTAAAAAATTCTGTTATTATCCGTATTTGTTTTACATTCGTATTCGTTTTTAAGGATATTGTAACATTTTTCACATCATCAATATTCATATTCGTATTTTAAAATGGATAAGTATATGATTATACCTACATTTGTATCTGTATCTGACCGTTTTCATCCCTACATGTGTATGTATTGCTTCCGTGTAACCACAACGATTCCTCTTACTGATTACTGATAATGTCCTATTTTTGGAGAGAGTAATACGAACCATATAGTACAATGTCTAAAATTTCTATTTTCAAAAGAATGTCGTAATTCTAAGAACAATGACGAGAAATCAAATATTTATTTCCCAAGTACATGGTCGGTGAACTTGTTCACGACCCATTAAAGGTTGCGATGAGTCGATCGGATTGGATATATCGGATACAAATATATACATATGTATTTGCATGACTAAATGCATTGTGTTCGATCAATCAATACATAAAATATGTATGTCATTGTTACATAACATAAATAGTTATTGGAAATGAATCATATACACGCTCGACAAAAATCTAATATGTAATGGTTAACATTGGCAAACTTATTACCCGCAGAATATCCTATTAAAAAAAGCATGAGTGATGGTTAGAATAACTACTAAAGGTGTAAACAGATTGAACATCAGCGAACCTACATTTTTTTAGGTTTGTTCATTTATTTAATTGATTTTAAATTTATGTTCAAGTTTGATTTGTTTTTTTCCGATTCGAATCTGAATCGAACATCTTTTAATCGAATCAAACTTAAGCGAATATCAAACTTGAGAATTTTCTAATAAGAGGGAGTGAAAGAGAAATATATGTGTGTTATAATTAAATTAAATATTCATTCAGTTTTTTTTCCTTTATCTAGCACATCTTTATCTTTAAAAGATATTAGATTAATATAAATTTGTCTCTTTGAAAAAAAGTATAATTATATTATATTTTTATATATGTTCAGATGAAAATAAGCAACAATGTGAAGATATGCGATAAATAAGGCTTATACTTATTATGTTTATTTGAGAATCAAAAAGGAAAACATACTAGATACATAGATGATGGATAATGTAAACACGATGTCATTTTGGGGTAGTTTACATCGAGATAAAACCTACTCATCCTATAAATATTCAGTTATCTCTAGACAAAGTTTATTTATCTTGGGACAAAATTCACTTATCTCAAAATGAAATCCACTTATGTGGACTAGGATGTTTAAATATGTATGTATATGTATGTGTGTATTTATTGAGCTTTTAACGAATCGAAGCTGAACGAACCTATGATTTTTAGTTTCGAATCGTTCGTTTAATCAAGCCCAAATTTGTGTTCCGGTACGGTTCATTTATTTCTGAATCGAATCTGAATCGAGCTTTTAGCGAGCCGAACCTGGGCGAATATCGAACTTGAGAATTTTCTGACACCTCTAATAATTACATGCGTAGAGTAGCGACTTGAGGCTGGTTGGATAAGTTAATAAGATAAGTATAATGTCTTATATTTTTTTATTGTTTTGATTTCCTTTTCATTAAAGCTGGAAGGGATGTACAACGTAATGGTGAGAAGATTTGGTTAGTGCCTATTATGGTTTGTAATGACTGAGAGAAATGCTTATTGGTGAACTAAAGGAAGCAAAGTTAAGTGTAGGGGCTTTGATACATTTCTCCTTTTATTTTAAAATCAATCACCCAAGATTGATGCTCTTTTGATTAGCATTGACATTCTAATCAAAATCACGCAACAGCATCATCACATCTTTCGTAAACTTCAACCTCCGAAAGAAATCATCGAGAACAATCGACCTATATAACATCAACAATGAGAGGATATATCCAAGAGTTACAGTACTAAAGTTAAAAACCCTACAATATTCCAAATATAATTACAAATATTTCATGGATTACAAAAGATTAAGGATATCATTTTCTCGCAACGAGATTATCTTTCACATTATTTTTCAGTAGTTAGGCTTTTAGCATTAGTAGTACCAAATTAAATGTTCTTTTTTACTTTTATTGCTACTTGCACTAGGGTCGAGCATTGGGCTCGATCCGGCCCAACTTGGGAAAGTTCGGTCTGAGCCTGTTAATTTTCCATGGGCCTTGGGTCGGGACGAGGCTCGTTTTTTTAGCAAATCGAGGACCTGGGACCGACCCAAGGCCTGCGTGATCAGGCTCGGGTCGGGTTCAGATTCGGGCTGGGCTCAACCCACGTCCATCTTGATTTCATGAAATTGAACTTTGATTCCAGTTTATTATTATTACTATAATTTATCCGTAACAGATGAATATTTGATATATTGTTATGATATAATATTACTATTCATGGATGAAGGAAATCTTGAATGTATTGTGACTATAAATCCGTGTCCCTAAATTCGGTTCTAACATGATATTTTGAAATATGATGACTTAGGCCCGATCGATTTGTATTTTGGATCTCGGCCTGGCTTGAGCATAATATTTTTGAAATATGAGGGTCCGGGTCCGACCCATTTATATATCGAGTTCGGATTTTTGCGGGTCAGGTTCGAGCTGGTCCGACCAATGCTCCACCCTAACTGGCACTTTGAAATATGTGCGCAATTTTTGTGTGGGAGTTTTCCACCAAAGGGATTTAAGCACCCTATAAAAATTAATCCACGGCAACTAATAATTTATTCTTTATGTTAATATCTTCTGTAGTTAAATATATAACAAGATTTTTAACATCGAGAGTTATCTCAAATGTATTTAAATTATTTGTTGTCGGAGGCCAATCTTATTGCAGCGAAGTTTGTTTACATCGGTCCTGTTTTCATTTTTTCCACTAAACAAAATTATAGTAATGAATAACTTGAACATTCGTTGATATATCTTTCAATGTTAAATGTATAACAACGAACATTGCTGTAAATCTAGCATTCTTTTTCTTGTAATTAGAAATAATTAATGACATATTCTTTGTTGAAGGATCATATAATGATGATTTATGCGTAAGATGTTTTGGAAAAGTCAACAGATAATCGTCATTATATAAATCATTTCTATGCTCATAGCAAGAAAATGATATTCATTGTAAATTTAAAGAATCAGTTCAGAAATAATGCTCGTTGTTATATATTTACGACAACAGTATTAGATTATTCATTATCTTTAGTCAATTTTTTTTGAAATTAAAGGAATCCTTTATATTTTTTGAAAAAAGAAATATATATTCATTTTTCAATAGGTTTTATGTCTACAAATCTTAACCATTCTTTGGTGCAATACATATCGGAAAAAATGAACTCTTTTTTTGGAAAAATAAAGCACACCATCAATGCACGTTGGACATTTTTCAAATAAAAGATCCCGTTGACTAAATACACATTAACTGCTATATAGCACTCCATCATTGTCATGTGATTAAAATCCATGTTCGTACAATGTTAAGTATTTTGTTGTACTTCTTACTTACTCGTACGATATCATCTTGGAAAATAATTTCACATAGTTTTTTTTATTCCGAAACGATTTGTTCATAAACAAAAAGCTAATCTGAATTTAAAGTTAAATACACGTATACATTCTCAACAAAATTCCCAAAAACTAAAGTTCATTTAAAGTGTACTGGAATGTTTTTCTCAACAACCTTCATCATGTTTTCCTTCTCCTCCTTCCCGCTCGATCATCGTCGTTAGGGATGTCAACGGATCGGGTTTGGAGGCGGATATCAACATTCTCAAACCCGTACTCATTTGTAAAATCACTACTCACACCCTCCATTTATTAAACGGGTAATTTCTATAAGGCACTTATATACCTGGTGTATACCTGTGTACCCAATAGGTATCCACATATTTGACATAATAAAATTTGAGCTATTAAATGTATATAAGATTTTTATACATATATTAAACATAGGAAGATCATATAATATGGTGGCATACAAAGATGTGCAATGCATAAGGAGTGTTAAACGTTCATATATATATATATATATATAGGAGTGATCCTATGAGAGCAAAAAATTGCGAGAGCATGAGAGGATTCATTCTGGACCACATGATTCTGTTTTCTCTCTCCTGGTCTTCTCTCTCCTGGGTGAATCATGTGGTCCAGAATCATCCCTCTCATGCTCTCACCACTTTTTGCTCTCATAGGATCACTCCTCTCTCTCTCTCTCTCTCTCTCTCTCTCTCTATATATATATATATATATATTAGGCGTTTAACTCTTTTGGGTTGTTAGTTTTTATTTATTGAAGATACAAAAAGGTAGTTTAATATGAATAAATGGATAGAGGAGAGAATATTGAGTTGGATTTTTATATATTTAGATCTATACCTATTAGATAAGAAGTGGATTTGACATGTTCAATTAAAATACATAACAGATATGTAATTATGTTTATTTTTTATTCGGATTTGGGGTGGATTCAGGTTTAGGTACCCACAAGTAATTCCAAATCCACACTTGTTATGGGTAGTAAATTCAAGACTAAAATCTATCCAAAAATAAATGGGGGCGAGTTTTGAGTATGTAGATGGGTAAATGGGGTGTGTTTGGGTCGGATACCCAATGAGTATACCAAGATTGACATCTTTGATCGTTATTGATGTGATGCTATTTATGTTGTTAAGATATGCTTTTAAGCATCGATCAATTTGCGATTTGAATACATTCCATAAACGGATCTTATCCGACCCGATTAATAGGGAAGTCCGAAGTGTTCTCATTTCGGAAGTTCGAGAAAGAGATTTTTGGATCCGATTATGATTCGTTTATCGATCACCCATGTGTATGCATGCATGCGTGTTTATGTGTATGAATGTGTGTGTTGTAGGGTTATGGCTTGGTTCATAGAAGAGTCTCGTTCCAAGGGAGTTGTTGACCGTCTCCTTGTATTTGTATTCTGTTTTTTTTCTCATAGCAGAATCTCTCTTTGTTTGTGATTTTCCCTCGCTACACTAGTGGTGCTTATGTTTTTGTGTGTGTTGTAGGGTTGCGATCTGAATACATTCATAAACAAATCTTAGCCGACCCGATTCATGGTGAAGTTCGAGGTTTTCTCATTCTAGAAGTCTGAGATATGGAATTTTGGATCCAATTAAGACACCTTTATCGGTTACCCATTTGTGTGTGCATGCATGTATGTATATATGTATGTGTCTGTATGAATGTGTGTGTGGTAGTGTTATGGCTTGGGTCATAAAAGAGTCTCATTTCAAGAAAGAGTGTGTCTGCGTGGGCGTGCGCGCGCGTGTGCGCGCACACACAACACGTCAAACATTCATTTTAAAATCACGAAAAAATACAGAACAACACAGCCGTAGATGTGATCTAATGGCCCAAACAGATTGGGGGCAGCCAATTGGCTGCACAAAAGGGACAGCCCCATTAAATCCATATATGTGTGTGTCATCGGATATTTGGCGTGCTAATATACATATGTTTCTCTCCATTTGTCTTGTCTTTCTGAATGTGGGCCAATCAATGAAGCTTTTCAAGATTATGTGAGATGCGATGAGATCATTGGAAAGTGACTGGAGATGGGTCGATGTATTCAAGGGGGAGTTGACATTCTTCTTGATTAATGCCTATGGGTGGGGCTTGTTTTGGAATAGGCTCAAGAATAAGGGCATTTGTTCCCCATCTCTCTTTCCACGTGTGGTTATTCTCTCCTTCGCATCTCCCTACCTTTATTCCACTTTATTTCACCGTTATTCATATTCTTATTTCACCTTATCGACATTTATTTCATCTTATTCCACTTTATTCATACTATTCAAGTCCAATAAGAATAGTGCCTTATTGCAGCCTATTCATCACCCTTATTCATAGGGGTGCACACGGATCGGATTGGTTCGGATTTTAGCTTAATCCGTGTCCAATCCAAGCTTAGCGGATTTTTGTTTTTTCGAATCCAATCCAATCCATTAGATTTCTAAATCCAATCCATCGGATTGCGGATTGGATCGGATTGGTTCGGATTTTATACTTACAATTTCCCACCCAATAGTCTACTTTACATGTCTACACTTTACAACACACTAGCCCTTGATCATTCGAATACTGACTTAAAATAGATTATATGAATAGAAGTAAAGAAAAGAAAAAAATACATATCAACTAAAAGTTGAAGAATTTCCTTAATCCGTTTTAAAAAAGTTGAAGAGCAAATGATCATTAAATGATTATATTTAACTTGAAATTTATTTTTTTAATAAATAACGCATTAGTTTGTTTTTTGCAATTGATTTCTACCAAATGATTCCAATAAAAACAATAAAAGTTATCAAATAAGGACACAAAGATAATTTAGATAAATAAAAAATGTGATCTCTGTGATCGGATATTGATAAAGTCCATGCTTAACTTAGAATATGAAGCTTTGCCAAATCCAACCACTCACAAAAATATCCTTCAAGGCTCTATAATATATATAAAAAAAGAGAATCGTAGAACATGCATACTCGATTGAGTATACAAGACAAAACTAACTTAAATATAGCCAACTAATTAGGCATCATTCTTCTCATTTAAAATGGACTTGAACTGGAATTTATTTGTAAGATTAAAATGGACTTGAATTGAAATTTATTAATAAGATTATATCTATAATCAAAATATGCAAATTCTATAAAAACATGAATAAAAAAATATATCAAATTAAAATGAAAGGAATTAAAATAATGCTTATTTCTTCTTAGATGAGTGCATGTAATTGATGAAATTTCATCATTAAAATAAGGTTGCAAGGTAGAGCAAGTAAAATGTAAGAAGCAAAAAGAATAAAAATATCTCTGGCTACTATCCCAAATCTATTGTCTTTTAACGAAGATAAGAAGAGTTGCATCATACGGGGCCAAATGGTATAGCATGGGAGGGGATTATGTTGTTTAAGACAGGTGACAACATCGCGGGGAAGGGGGCATGACAAATTTGTGTTGGGGAGGAATAACATTGTGCAAGAGGGGGGCATCACCCAAATGGACTGAGCCTCAGGAGGAATTTTGGTGGCCAATAGTGAAATGAGAGAGACGGAACTGGGAGAGGAACAATAAAGCACGGATTTATAATTTTACAAGTTATAGGCATACTTTATTATTTTAGAGATTTAACATTTATGTTTCAAGAGAGAAGAAAGGGTGATATCAAAAGGACTTATATCCAAGATTGACATGAAAAAAATGGTATGAATGACATTGATTATGTCCTTAGAGAGAATTCAAAATAGGTGCATATAGATGTTATGTATGTATGTATTTATGTATATATGTATGTATGTATTTATGTTTGTATGTATCTACTTGCACACATGTGTATGAACGGATTGGATCGGATCGGATTTTGGTAAAGATCCGATCCAATCCATACTTTAACGGATTTCAAAAATTCTTATTCGATCCACTAGAATGATAAAACCAAACCGATCCAATCCAATAGCATCGGATTGGATCGGATTACGGATTTTATCCGATCCATGTGCACCCCTACTTATTCGTGCATATTCTCTAACAGAACAAACCCATCTCAATTCTAAAAGTCAACCCCTGGGAAAATCGTATCGCCGCTCATCATCTTCACGCATGCAACTTTTGTCAGAAATATCATGTGTATTTTAGAGGAAAAAAGGCATATACTTTACTTATAGGGTTTTTATCACTTGTGCCTCTCCAAGATATAACAATTTCAGTTATGCCCCTATCTTTTTGGTAATATTAGTTGTGCCCCTCACTTCTTTCTCCATTATCACTTGTGCCCTTCCGTTAGATTGACCGTCAAAAAATTAAAATAACCGTGGTTTATTTAAATCAGGGTGTGGTTAAGAAGGGTATTATGGTCAGAATAAAATCAGAAGTGGATCTGGGGAGGAGGGGGCTAAGCATGGAGTTGGAGAGGTTGGGCCGGGGAAGAGAGGCGGAGCTGGGAGGAGATGCGGGCTGGGGAGGAGGTGCGGGGAGCTCGGGGCGGAGCTGGGAGGAGGTGCGGGTTGGGAAGGAGGCGCGGGGAGCTTGGGGCGGAGCTGGGAGGAGGTACGGGTCGGGGAGGAGGCGCGGGGAGCTCGGGACGGAGCTGGGAGGAGATGCGGGGCTGAGATGAGGTGCGGGCTGGGGAGGAGGCGAAGGAAGCTCGCGGCGGAGCTGGGAGGAGCTGTGGGGCTGGGAGGAGGTGTGGGGCTGGGGAGGAGGTGCGGGGAGCTCGGGGGCACCTCCCCTTCCCCCTACTCCCGTGCCCCACTGCTCCACCTCCACCTTCCTCTCCACCGACCTCCCAATCCCAGCGGCCGCGGTCCTGGATACCGCTACTTCGGTGTCGCAAAAGGCCTTTCTGGCGTCCGTGATCTTTTCGACAAGCCCCCCTGAGTTTCGCAAGCGCCACACACGCTATGAGATCTACAAGCGCATCGACGCCGCGTACTACAGCTACCGCGACGACGAGGACGGCATCCTCGAGAAGCTTGAGGCCTCCGCCCAGGAGGAGATGCGCGATCGAGCAGTCGTCGAGTGGGAGAGGGTGGAGGCCATCAGGAAGGAGGTCAGGGGCGAGGACGACGGGGGGAGGGGGTGCGGGGGGTGGTGCAGGGGAGAAGGGTGCACCTCGGTGGAGGGGGGGAGGGGGGAGGCGCAGGCGACCTAGAGGAGGTGCGGGGGTGGAGGGCGCACATGGGGCCGAGGGAGGAGGCACAGGGAGGGGCTGGTCGGGAGGAGCCGGTGGAGGAGGAGGAGACTGTAAGGAGGAAGAGAAGGGGGAGGAAGAGGAAGAGGATGTGGGAGGAGGAGGAAGAAGAAGTGCCTGAACATTTCAGCCCGATTTTTAAAAGTAATCCCATTGTGTCCTTAAAGTTAACGTCCATTTGTGTTGGAGATGGATGGCAACTAACCCGAGGGGCACAAGTGATATATTAGCAAGAAGTGATGGGCACAACTGATATTACCAAAAAGATAGAGTCATAACTGAAATTGCGATATATCGGACGGGCACAAGTGATAAAAATCCTTACTTATATATATATATGTGTGTGTGTGTGTGTGTGTGTGTGTGTGTGTGTGAACTTGACTTTTTTTTTCTATTTAGACGAACACAAGTATACATATCATACATGTGGGAGAGGGAGAGTAGTCCCTTCCTTGGTCATCATTGGTATCTCTTGTATGGTGTCAAAACTTTTTCAACCCACCAAATATAATTTAAGGGTGCTAAATGAGTCAAATGATTCGAATTCGGTAGGCATTGTGATGAATATGCATTTCATCACCTTTATTCTTTCATTTTGATCTTAAATATGTAGCTAAATGTATGTATATATCATTTTTGATAAAACAAATACTTTATAAATTGTGCATAATACTGTGTAAAATATTGTATAAAGTATGTATTTAATTTCAAAATAAAAAATAAAGGAAAAAAAGACAAAGAATGAAGTGTCAAAGACAGAGTGACCCTAGACCTCGAGACCCATCCATCATGATGACTTAGTCGACAAGGAATAAAGTAGAGGGAGTTGGGGAAGAGAAATACACAGAAAATCACACGAAAACCTAATTTAATTAGCCCAATAAATTGCTTTTTGGCACCCATCTTATTTTATTATTCTTACATCTCAAATAATAAAACCCTCTAAATGAATATTGTAGATAAAAATATAAATACAAATTTATTTCACACAAAAATAATGCACAATGTATTTGAGACAAACAAAATAAAAAGCTGCAAAGAAAATTTTTAGACATGTATCTTCTCCATACTGTATCAAAATTGACCAAAATCACCTTTAATTGTATATAACTTTTAATAAGTTATTTAATGAAGGTGATTGCATTTAATTTGGAGCTAAGATGCAAAAGTTGGGTCTTTGACCCCCATTGTGCAATATACCTGCATATTATATTCAATATAATTATTCTTTATATTTTTCAATTTATTTTATTTTTAAAAAGTATAAATATTATTTAAAACACATATCCATAATTAAAATAGAGTAAAATCATTAAAATAAAAGTAAAATAAATCAATTACTTTTCTACATAGACGAAATATACCTATATATACCTATAAAGATATATACATAATTAATTAAAACTCATAAAAATACAATAAAATACTGTAATATGTAACTAAATAAATAAAAAATACATAAAATACTTGTTTATAATAATAAAATATATAATACAAATTAAAAATCAAATACTCAATACATGTATTTTTACCTATAATTCTACATACAAAAATTAACTTATAATAATTACTTTGAATATATATGTATAAAATATGACATAAAATTATACTTCCATTTTATAACCTCAAATTATTTTAAATAAATTTATAAAGATTTTTTAACTCTATTTTCCTGATTGGTCCACATGGACCAACCATGGCTCTTCTTTAGTTGACTGCGGGTCAACTATAACTTACCCTAGCCACCCCTGTCAAAACTCACGGGAGCCCCTATTTCTCTTTATTTTCACGCTTCGTCCACGCTTCCTTCCTCCTCGAGCCCTCCGCAATTCTAACCCTCACACCTTCTTCTCCCATGTCGACCACCGCTTCCTCACCAACCCCTTCGATCTCACACGCAATCGTGCCTCGAAAATCCCCATTCATCAGCTTATAAACTAAACTCCTCTTCCTCCTTTTGGGGTTTGATCACTCCTACGCCTATCTTAGCCACTCATAACCCGTCGAAGGTCTTCCCCTTGGTGACATCAATCAGAAGTCGGGCTCTGCAACGAGGAGGAGCGACGGAAGATCCAGATAAACCGTTGCTGGAGCAACTCCAACAAGTCCAGCTTCCTCGATCTTCAGGCTGATTGAGGCCCCTTTCCTGCGTTATTAGGTAAATCTTAGGTTGATTTTTTATTCTTTTATTTAGTTTCTTCTTTAATCATGTCGTTTAGTTGTAATTAAGAAGCCCTAATTTGACTCGGAGCTCGAGCTCTAGGCCAAATCACTTGTGAATCAACTGTAACCCCGCTGCATGTTCCCTCCATTACATTCCTCATCATGTTCTCCACCAATCGTTCCATCTGATCAACCTCGATCCATCGTGGATCTGGGATTCAAGCTCCCTCAGTCGCCCCTCGCATGAGCTTCATCCCCATTATGTCCTATATGTGTGTTTCAGCTTCAAGGATCAACCAATGCCTATATATTTAAAAAAATAAATATCATCAACCTTATTTTTTTTCATTTCATTCTCATGTTGGAGGGCATTAAATCTTCAGAGAATAAGTTTCTTCATCTAAGAATAAAGGAAATAAAAAAACTAATGTTTTTTTGTATTAAAACAAGAAGAATAATAAACTTGATACGTTATAACTTATAAACGGATCATATGATGATAATTATCAATGGGCGTGCATTGTTGGATAGAGATATCAAGGGCAGCCCCATTTTTTCCTATATATACATATATATATATATACATATATATATATATACATATATATATATATAGATACATATATACATATATATACATATATACATATATATACATATATACATATATAGATACATATATACATATATATATATATACATATATACATATATATACATATACATATATATATATATATATATATATACATATACATATATATGGGTCATATGTGGCTGCCCCCGCCTTATTTGGGCAAAATTTTTTATTTTTTTTTGAAAAATAACACCATTTACATTCATCCCTATATCCCTCCTATATACCATTCGAATTTCGTCAGAAACAGAGACTCCTACGGCCTCCATCCGGACAATAATTTTTTAACGGTAACATGATTTTTTTAAATCGATACCGTCGAGATGGAGACCGTAGGAGTCTCTGTTTCTGACGAAATTCGAATGGCATGTAGGAGGGATATATGGATGAATATACATGGTTTTATTTTTCAAAAAAATAAAAAAAAATGCCGAAAAATGGGGCGGGGCAGCCCCATTTTTTCCTATATATATATATATAGAGAGAGAGAGAGAGAGAGAGAGAGAGATAGAGAGAGGGGGTTTATCCAGAGAGCACAGTGCCCATTTAGGTTTTTTGAGCACCAAACATGGGCTCGCCACGCGTATGTGTTGGTTCTATTTGGAAGGGGACGATTTTGGTAATAGAAATATGCTTTGCATTATTAACATAATAGGAATTCGAGTTAAATCATTTCCTTAAAAATAGGTGCTCGGTTTTAGTAAGATAAAAAAAATACACATTTTAATTATTGTCGGTATACAGTCTATTTATGGAATGATCATTCCACGTATAGATTAGAATAGATAAATTACTGATTATATTTATTGATTACGTTAGTTATTAATGTCCATACAATAATTACCGATTACAAATATGCATATTACTGAACGCATTATGAATGTTACTGAAGTTATAGTTAATAACGTTCATATAGCAATTACTAATTACAAATGTCCATATTACTGAACTCATTGTAATTGTTACTGAAGTTATAGTTACTAGTATCCATACATCAATTACTGATTATGTAATTACTGAACACGTGCTATAAGATATAGATATATACATTACTGAACACACAATAAAAATTTATAGGGAATTTTTTTTGCACTGCATTCTGAGGCTATTAATAAACTAATGATGACATGATCCGTTCCGTTCGATTTTGATCTGATGATGGATTTTGAAACTATTTTCTTATCGTGGTGATTTTTAAATTAATCAATAAACATGTTTTTATTATTTAACTCTGAATAAATATCAGTTATTGATTTCTTTCTATTCCTACTAATTGGAATGTATATTTAATCTCGTGCGTCTTATTGCCATCCAAAATCAGAAATTTACCATTTCTTTCTATTATTGAAAAGAAAGTTAATATCTCGTGGGCACAGTATTTGTAATAAATATAACGTGGAATATATTGTAAATTTATATTCGTTCATTTGTAAATATTAACACAACATTTGCAACTTCTATATTTTTCGCTTGTTATGTATAAAATTGTAATAATAAAAAAAGGATTTATATTATCGATTTGTCTAATACTAAATAGGTATGTAGCATCAGTGAAAATATATATAGAGCATATTGGAAAAATCTTTATATAGAGGTAGTTCGAATGAGCCATGAGCTTATTATCAAACTAATGAGCATGCAATCTGAACCATCTATTTTTTATTCTCCGTGTTCATTTATCACGCAAGAACCACTCAATAGTTTTCAAATATAATAATTATAATATTTCATGTTCATGATTTCACAAATAAGTAATACAAAATACATCACTTTAAGATAATCATGAATATGTACTTATGGGAAAAAAATTGTAATGATTTTCTGACATGTATTACAGCTTCATATTATTATTTAAATTTATTTATTAGCCTTTACATCTATGGAATCATTTTTACATAATTATATTAATTATTTATTTGTTACTCCTCGGAATCTATTTTTATAATTGAATGTATTGAAATTACATATTTCTTCTTTATTATTACTGATGTTGTGTTACTGATATTGTGTTATTATTTATTATTTAAAAGAATAAAAAGTATTGATATTTTATTACTATTAGTATTTATTGTTGTATTGTTATTGATTTTGTTTTGTTATTATAGAGCTAGATTACCGATGTTATGATGTGATGTTGTTATTTATTACTTAGTGAATAGAAAATATTGATGTTATTTTACTATTTACTATTTTACTGTTATTAATGTTGTGTCGTTACAATTATTTATCTTCTACTAAAAACATAATAATGAAAAAATCCTTTAAAATTTAAATTATCATTGCATAAGGTAATGTATATATACTTTTAACGTCAGTTAACATTCAAATTTGAAATAAAATGGACCGAGCTTAATTATTCAAAATTCAAATGAAAAAAATATTTGAACTCAAATTAAATAACCACAACCACAATGAGAATCTTAGTTTATCAACAGAGCAATCCAGCCGCAAAGGGGCGTGCGACAGGGATGCCCGTTAGCACTGATGATATTTGTTCTGGTGGCAGACGCTTTGGCGGTAATGTTCAGGAGAGCAGTCGACGGAGGATGGTGTGAGGGATTCCGTAAGGGAACCATCTCTATTCCACTATTACAATATGCAGATGATACGATGATTTTCTTGGGCGGTACAGAGGAAATGCATAAAAGAACAAAGCAGTTAGTGGAGATCTTTAGCAGTATCTCTGATATCAGGATCAATAGAGATAAGTTTGTGGTAATTCAATTTGGGATGGATGAGGAGGAGAGTGAATCAAAGAGTATGCTTTTGGGTTGCTCACTTGAGAAGTTACCCATTACTTACCTTGGGCTACCACTAGTAGCGGGGAGGTTAAGGAAAGCGGAGTGGGAGGTGGTCCTTAGGAGATTTGAGGAGAGACTGGCAGGTTGGAAGGCAATCAATTTATCTAAAGGCGGGAAGTTGATACTATTTAAGCATGTGTTATCGGCTATTCCAATCTTTTTCTTTTCAACTCGGTTGATGCCGACCGGTGTAAGACAAAAGATATAAATGATGATGAGAAGATTCTTTTGGTCAGATGGGAAGCAACAAAGATCAGGTATACATCTGGTTGGTTGGGAGGAGCTCACGAGGCAGAGAAGCGAAGGAGGCATTGGAATTCGGGATATAAGTAGCATGAATAAGGCGCTTCTGGCTAAGTGGGTGGTGCAAATTTGGGGTGGTACAGATAGATTGACTATCCAGCTCGTACGAACCATCTATGACGTCAGAGTCTCAATGGAGGCAGGCAGAGTGCGTTTTGAGTTATCACTTTGGAGCGGGGTTCGTGAGGTTTTACCACAGTTGAAGGCGAGAATGACACCAAAGTTGGGGGCTGGGGAGTTTTTTAGGTTTTGGCAGGACAACTGGACAGGGGAAGGGGTTCTATGTAATAGGTTCCCAAGATTATTTGCTTTGGCGGCAAGCAGGGGGTCTTCGGTGGCTGAAGCTGGTTGTTCTGGTTCGTGGAACCCTACTTTTGTGTATGAGCTTTCGGGGAGAAGAAGAGATGACTTGGACAGAATGAGGTCTGAACTACCATATACTAGTTGCTTATCCCAGGGAAGAGATCGATTTGTATGGGAGGGGGAAAGATTCTCGGTGAAAAATGCATACATAGTGTTCAGGGGGACAACGGAAGACCTCGACCCGGACCTGAAACAAGATATGAAGATTATTTGGACAAGCATGATTCCTTGCAGAGTAAAGGTCTTTCTTTGGTGCCTCAGAAGGGGCAGGATATGCGACAAGGAGAGAAGGAGCAGGTTGTTCGGTATTCCTGATGCTCGTTGTGATAGATGTGGTGTGCAAGCGGAAGATGCGGAACATTTGTTTTTTGCATGCCCTTGGTCGTTGAAGGTTTGGAATGAGGTAGGACTGTCATGGGTGCAACATGTTGGTTCCACCGATTTCTGGAAGTCGATAAGATGGATGGGGATGAACTCCACGGATGATTGTTCTTTGCCGTTTGCGGTTCTTTGGACGATCTGGGGAGGAAGGAATGATGTAATTTTCAAAAATCAGTGGTTCTATCCGGAAAATGTAATAGAAAGTTGTCTCTCCCTTTATCGTTTCTGGTCCTTAAGGTAATGTATCTTCTTATCAATTATTATAATGAATAGTTTCTGACGGTGAATCCAGCTCGGGATTTCACCCTCTTTCTTCTCAAAAATGTATGCCGAAGGTAACAGATTATTTGCAGTAGTGTAGACTATGCAGTAGTTGCCTGAACCGCTTGATTTTGATCGAGCGGTTCACACGAATTTGCATGATAGGGGTCCACAAAAAGTGTAAATTCCTACTAAGCGGTTCCAAATATCCACGCTTTTACCACAGACGTCTGTAGTACTGCAGACGATCCTCATTATATGCAGAAATTAATGTTCACAGCTGGAAGTAGTTTATCTATGGAAACGGGTCCTCTCCTGTAAAAGTCAATTACAACCGGTACTATAATCCAAGTAGTCATCGGATGAGAATTGGACAACCCGCAGAAGAGACCGGAGATAATGGACTCATCCCGAGGTCGTCCATTTGTGATCTGACGACTATCATTTGCAGCAGGGTCTGCACAAGACAGAGAGAGAATACCAGACTTTCATATAGACTTGATCACATCGACACTGCAAATCAACACATGCAAACCAAATCTAAAGACGTCCACAACTGTAATCGATGTCGGAAATACATACGTTCTTTTCCACAGTATCGACACCACTGATTCCACGAGTATTATTAGATTACGCTAATATGATCTCAGATTAGGGCTTTGATATAAACGAACTGATCAGCAGCACTTGGGTTCATCATCTCTTTCCCTCGTCCAGATCTTGTAGATCACCAGCTGAAGCTGACTGACTCGTAGTGCAAGTTGTCAGCCAGGCCCGACCCGCAGACCAATGCGACCTCGCGCCTCATCGACGTCGGCCCGCTCGCAAATACGCCGGTGTTTGGCTCCGTGCAGTCTAGCAGCATCTCTGCAATCCAAGAATTTTTAGGCTTAAATCTAAGGAACATTGCTTTCATAGCCTCCTGACACACTAGAAGGAAAACAAGTTATGGTTACAGAATTATGCCCACAGATATGGAATTTGTGGCCATAGAATTGGGCTCTGCCCACAACACTTTGTGGCCAGTATCCGTAGCTACAAGTTTTTTCGCGAGACTTTTCTAACCACGAATATGTCATGGCCACCACAAGTGACCACAAAATTTGCCGTGACCACAACTCTTGTATGAAGACTTCGGCCACGGATTGAACCTACGAAAAACTAGTGGTCACGGAATTATCGTGGTCACAAGTTTCCGTCGCCACATTCTGTGGCCACAACTCATTTTTCTTGTAGTGATATATGGATCTTCGACAATTTAATTATATATAACAATCAAATACTACAACAAAATTGAGCTATATTAACGATTTTGAAAAAATCCGTCACTAAATTAACCGTTGTTAAATATATAATGACGATATTGTTCGTTGCGAAATGAGTTTTCGTACTCAAAATTAGCAACGAATATCATATCTGTCGTTATATCATTAGCAACAGTTTACATATCAATGCTTATCCGTTGCTAGTTTTCAAAATATCAACTAATTGTCGCTATTTTTTTAATTCAGAATTTAACGACGATTAATTAAAATTTTGAAAAATAGCAACGGATAAGTGTCGCTATGTGGACTGTTGCTAATGATATAAAGACAGATATGATATTCGTTGCTAATTTTGAGTACGAAAACTCATTTCGCAACGAATAATATCGCTATAGCTCATTTTTTTTTAGTGAAATTATTGAATGTAATTGAACTCACTCTTAAGATTAGGCCTTGCGCCGTATTGCACCGTGGTGGCCTTCAGCACGGACTCCCGGGGGAAGCTCTCGAGCTCCTGCTCGGCTCCGTCAAGCATCTTTCCGGGCGACGCACCGGGCGTCGTGAAGCTTGAGACCCGCGTCCGACTGGCGCCTTCCCTCGCCAGCCGTGCCCGGTTCAACATCACCGCCAGGCCGCCGCACATCGCGATGCCGATGCACATGAATAGTACGTTCAACATGGCCTTCCCGGCGTAAGAAAACCCCGTGCTGTGGTCGTGGCCGCCAGTACTGTTACTCTTGCTGTCGATGGGGTATACATAGTACCGGTACAGGAGCCCCAGCATGATCAGGTAGGCTACGAAGGAGCTCGCGATGACCGCGGCGAGCCAAAGCCATGAGTTGGGACCAAGAACGTTGGAGACGGGGAGATCGGAGGTGGAGGGCTTGAAGGAGACGGATCGGATGTGGTCCGTGGAGGAGGGTTGGTGCTCGCGGGTGACGAAGGCATCGATGCGGATTCGGAGGCGGGAGAGGACGTCGGCATGGGAGGATGCGAGACCGGGCGGGAGGAGGAGGTCGAGCATGGAGAGGTCGTCGGAAGTCTTGAAGGCGGCGATGAGGTGGACGGAGGACGGTGAGGGGGAGATGGTGGTGGTGTTGTGGTGTATGAGCTCCCGTATGAGGGACATGAAAGGGGTGATGCCGCTCCCGCCACTTATCAGCACCAGTGAGTCGAACCTGCGCCGTGCAAAATACTTGAAATCATGAGGGGGTTTTTGCAGTTTGCCCAATAATTAGGCTTTTATCACTAAAATAGTCGGAAAATAGTTTACACCCTTGGTAATTTAAAAAGAGTTATAATATTGGATGTACTCTCAATTTATACCATGATACACATATTTATAACATGATTTTTTATATATACACACACACACACACACACCAAGTTTCGCAAATTTATGCGATGATGTTCAATTTCAGGGGCGGAAGTAGTATATATTATGGGAGGTCATCACTTCCTCATGATTATTATACGTTACTTGTACAATGTATTAATTTTTAATACGGCTCCTCTTCAATTGTATTATAATTAATGTTGACAAAAAAGGGTTGAAGAAGTAATAAATGGTTAAGTGGTAGAGTTGCATGGCTATTATTTTGTAGACCAGAGTTCAAATCTTGTCTTCATCAATTTTACTTTTTATATGATTTATCCAATCATTTTCAAAGTATCAAAATAATTTGATATAAAATTGTATTCGAGTTTATTTATCTTTCCCATTATTTTTAGTACTACTTATAAATAAAATAAATTTTATTGTTTCCTTTTAACCATGAAGTTTTTTATTGCAAAATTTCACTTGATAATTTAGCCTTTTTAGGATAGATTTAGAGAGGCTTAAATTATTATATTTATTTAATTTTAAAAATAGCCACTGAAAGTACCAATCTATTTGAAACTCTAACATTAATAATAGATTTAAATTCTATGTTTATCAAGATTGAAAGAGGTTCATTTTAAAAATATTATAAAATATCGTTCGAAAATACATAGATTTTTCCATTTTTGAGCATACACAATAGTTATATACTCGGTCCCTCCTTGATGAAATTCCTAGTTCCACCCATGTTCGATTTCTTTGTTAATTTGGATTCGTAAATTTATGATAGGTTTAAAGACCAACCAATAACCGTACAACGGAACCATTTCTCTGGAGGTGGATCGTCTGTTGTAGAGTCGATCACAGCATATCACAACATATTCTTGATCAAGAGTGCCCTGCTCGATCAAGATCGAGCGGTTCGCTTGAATTCGCACGGTACAGCCCACAAAAAGTACGAATTCATGTAAATCGTTCGATCTTGATCAAACGGCTTCGAACACTGCTGCAGAATCTGCTGTGATCCACTACGATCGACGATATTTCCTGTATCTATAACGATGGTGATCAAGCAAGCTTTCTTGATATAATTTTCCTTTAGTTGTTTGGTTTATTGGAAGAGGAACCTGAGGAAATGGTTAGAAGAAGGTCCGTAGGGACCCTCCAAGGAGATGTCGAGGCGGCCGGCGGGAGAAGGCGAGGCGAGCAACCGGTGGAGCTTCTGCGTCCAGCTGCCTTCCCTCTTGATGACGACGCTGAGCCTCTCCGGCTCCAAGCTGCTGCTGGAGCAGATGGTGAAGGGGTGCCACTGCAACTTGGACAAGCTTGGCACGTTCACGAACGCCACACTTCCCACCGTGTATTCGCAACCTATATTTCATCACATTATTCACAATACATTACCAATCGAAAGAACAAGATTCATCAAAACACATACTACAAGAAAAATGAGTTGTAACCACGGAATATTGCTGCGGAAACTTGTGGTCACGATAATTCTGTGACCACTAGTTTCTCGTAGCTACAATTCGTGGTCAAAGTCTTCATACAAGAGTTGTGGCCACGACAAGTTCTGTGGTCACTTGTAGTGGTCACAGCATATTCGTGGTTAGAAAACTCTCGCGACGAGACTTGTAGCTACTTATACTGGTCACGACGTGTCGTGGCCAAAGTCTAATTTTGTGGCCATAAACCTCATATCCGTGGTCATAGTTCTGTAACAACAACTTGTTTTCTTTGAAGTGACAAGAGTCACACACGAATCCCTCGTTATAAATATAATCCATTTTTATGGAGTTTATATACTGACCAGGACTCTTGGCGAAGTTGAGCTCGACGGTGTCGCCGGGGAGGAGGCGGGCGGAGACGAGGCGCACGCGGTCGCGGGACTGGAGGAAGCGGAGGTAGCGGTCGAGCATGAAGAGGTATATCCCCGGGAGCATGGTGCTCACGAGGGAGAAGCTGACGTGCATGGCGTAGAAGAGGAGGAAGAGGGAGTAGAGCTGGTGCGTGTAGAAGAACACCTCGAACATCTTCCTCCTTATCCTTGGGAATGTGGTCACCCATAGTCCCACACCGAACAAAAGCGACAGCTCCCCCGCCAGGTTTGATATCCCCACCTTTGGCCACTCCATCACCTATAAATTAACACACGTTAATCAACTCAACTAGATGCTTAATTGGCTAATTCTCGATTATACGCATATATATACTAATATATATACACACACACATACATACAGAGAGGGAAATGAAGTTGTTTTGAGTAACAGCCAACTTGGTTGCTACACAAAGTAGTTTCCTCCCTTTTTATTTTTTTTCAAAAATAAAATCGTGTATGTTCATCTATATATCCCTCCTACATGTTACTTGAATTTCGTGAGAAACGGAGACTTATATGCCCTCCATCTAGAACATGTAATTTTCAACGTTCTGAAATTTGTTGTAATCGACATGTTCTAGATTAAGGGCATATGAGTCTTTGTTTATGACGAAATTTAAATGACATACAGGAGGGATATATATATACACATAATTTTATTTTCAAAAACAATAGAAAATGATGGGGAAATTGCTTTGTGTAATAGCCGACCTGGCTATTACTCAAAACAACCTCCCTCCCCTCGTATACATTCATACATACATACATAAATATATAGGGGACCTTTCAAATGGTGGGGGCTTTTATGAAATTGCAAAGGCCACTGTGAGTTTAGTAAAAACTCTATAACAGTTTTGTAAAAGTATAAACTGCCATTTGTAAAAAAAATAAATTTTGTAAAATACAACATCCAAATTTAAATTAACATTTCCATCCAATATAATAATATTTTCATAATTTAATTTCACTATACATGTTGTGTTAATATTTATTGTTATATGTATGAAACAAGAAATTGTAAAATATATTGGAAAGATACCTAAATTGAGGGTGGCTCACCATATATATAGTGAGACCCGTCTCATTTGAAGTTTATCCTATACATATACATATACATACACATACACATACACAAACACATACACATACACATACACATACACATACACATACACATACACATACACATACACATACACATACACATACACATACACATACACATACACATACACATACACATACACATACACATACACATACACATACACATACACATACACATACACATACACATACACATACATACATACATACATACATACACACATACATACACACATACATACATACCATACATACATACATACATACATACATACATACATACATACATACACATACATACATACATACATACATACATACATACATACATACATACATACATACATACATACAATACATACATACATACATACATACATACATACATACATACATACATACATACATACATACATACATACATACATACATACATACATACATACATACATACATACATACATACATACATACATACATATATATATATATATATATATATATATATATATATATGACCGATCCTATGAGATGAGATTTCGGTGAGATGGTGAGATGAGAGATTCTGTACCACTAGTTTCAACCAGGAGAAAGACAGATATGAGAGAGAAGACATAAACTAGTAGTCCAGAATCTCTCATCTCACAAAATCCCATCTTCTATTGTAGCCCTGCTGCAGCAGACTCTGCAGTAGGAATGGAGCCGTTCGTTCTTAAATAAGCAGTTCGTATGAATTTGCATAGTAGAATCCTACAAAAAGTGCAAATTTCTGTGAACTGCTCGATCAAGAAAAAACGGCTCCAACCCGTACCGCCGAGTCTGCTGGCAGCAGGCAACAGAGGATCCTCTCGCTGTATATACGTACCGCTTTGGCGTTTCCAGTTGCACCCCAGTAGACGAAGTAGAGGAGACCGTGTGAAGTGAGGATGATCATGGCGATGTGCCCGATCCATATGTGGTACCGGACGCTGGCCTCCGACGTCAACCCCAGCAGCGGCAGCACCGACGACGCGCGCGTCACCGGGAAGAAGAGGAAAGCCAGGGCCACATTCCCCACCAACCCAAGCCTATGCGCAGCGAGCATCAAGTTCGTCTGCGCCCTGAAATTAAGCCATATATGGAAAAGTTTACATCAAAACATAAGGCAAGCGGACAACAAGCTGCGCCGCTAGTCCTTTTTTGTTTAAAATACTATTCATAGTTTTAATTAGCAGTGCTAACTCACAAGGTCTCCCCCGTGCTTAAGGCAATTTCCTTGTTTTTCTTGAGGCTGACGTGCATGGCCATGCAGAAGTACCAGATGAGGAGCGCGAGGAACATGACGAGGAAGGCCACCTCCACGTACGTGACGATCCCCAGCGGCCCTCTCATCAGCATCGGCCTCCTCCACGGCGCCAACCACCTGCTGCTGCTGCTGCTGCCGGAGCCGGAGCCGGCGCTCCTCCTCTTCCTGCTGCAGATGCGCGTAAACGCACCCCAGCACCGCCACGAACAGGATCGGGAACACGTAGATGAGTATCATCCCCCCTGCAAGCCATTGATTAGGATCAAACACGCTGCTCATGCATCATCGGATGATAAAGATATTGGGAGCTAGACTTGAGACATTCCGAGGTAAGTGGACGTGGTCTTCTCCTTGATGGAGGGAGACCATATCTCGCGGTAGGTGGAGGTGGGCATCATGATCCACATCATGAGCCACCCGAGGAGCACCACTGCTGCGACCCACCTCATGCCCTTCGCCGCCGTCCCCAGATGCTGTTCCTTCTGCTCTTCCTTCGCCATTGCTACTGCTAGATCTCTCTCTCTCTCTATCTCTGTTTGTCTTGTCATGGAAGCTGAGGAGGAGATATCTATTTATACAAATCAACGAGGGGAGTTGAAGAAATCCGAAAGGAATGTGTGTTGATCCTCTCTTGATGGGTTCGATTGTGGCGTATTCACGTAGCCGTCCAATCCTGTATCTCGAACATGTTGGTGCCCGTTTACTAAATTTCATTATTGTTCTGTGGTTAACGTGACAGTGACATCATCCATGTTGTACGGATGCGAAGTCATATGGATATATATACAGGGTTTAATGGTGTTGTCCCGCGCAACCAAGGAGTTTTATATTTAGGTTATTTTTTAAAAATATCGTCATTATTTTCATCATTGTATTTTTCTACATCTCATTCAAATTTCGTCAGAAAGAGAGATTCTTATGCTATCTATCTAGATCATGTAAGTTTAGCGGTCTTATAATTGATGTAATCGTCATGTTCTGGATAGAGAGTATATGAGTTTTTGTTTCTGGCGAAAAATAAGATACAAGACAAAAAATATGTAGGAAAAAAAATCACAGAAAATAAGATGAAAAAAGAGAGAAAAGGAAAGGCTCTAATCTCTACCCTAGGGTCCTGTTCGTTTGGAGAATAGGCTGGAATAAGGGGCTTATTCTCCATCCGACACGGTTTCCCGTGGTACGATTATTCCTCCTCATTCCATCTTATTTCACTCTTATTCCTATCTTTATCCCACCATATCTACCTTTATTTCATCTTATTCTCCTTATTCCTATTCTCCAGCTGAACAAAGAATGGACCCTTATTCTCCTTATTTCCAATCCTTATTCCTGCTTATTCCCGAACCGAACGAGCCCTAGTGTTGCCTCCCTAACAATGATGTCATCTAGGAAACCATCCCGATCTAATACTCTAAAAGAAGAGTAGTGGCGTTGAATCGATCAAGTGACTTTACCAGAAAATGTTTTTATTTTTATTTATACTCCTAAATTCAAAGGTATAATGACAAGTATGGAAGTGTCAAGGGAGGAAAACCGGAAAAATTGAGGTAAAAAAGTAAAGTGACTAAGGTAAATGAGCTTCCTCATTTTTATTTATTTTTTAGGATTTTTTGGATTTTTATTTGATTTTATGAATTTTATATTATTTTTGTGATTTTATACACTAATAAGTAAAAATATAGGAATTTGATTTTATTTTGTATTTGATTTTAAATTTGTACTTTTAATATTTTTTAATCGTGTCAAGTTGATCAGCTGCTGGAAATATACAGGAGGAGATCGAGAAAGGATTGATGAATCGCAATTTGAAATTTTGTAAAAGAATGACTGACAAGGATCAAGTAAAGCCATTGTTTAAGGCTCAAGTAATCTATTAAAGACATGACTATTAAAACCGCAATCATCGATTAAACAGTGTGGTTGGCAATCTAGTTGCCGGTTATTACTTGTACTTAATTCTGATTATCTGCACCTTCGAAGTAGATTTTATTAACCACACCATAGTTCAGCTATTTTCAGCAACGCACTGTGTCATCTGTAAAAAAGCAAACAGTTCAACTGATCAGATGGCACATATTATGATCCCTAAAAAAATTGAGCTATAGTGACGGTTTTTTCAAATTCCGTCACTAAATTAGCCGTCACTATAAGGAAATTAAGTTGTGGCTACAGAACTATACCCACAGATATGAGGTTTGCGGTCACAGACTTGGGCTCTGACTACATCAAGTCGTGGCCAGTAGCTGTAGCTACAAGTCTCGTCGCTAGAGTTCTCTAACCACGAATATGCCGTGGCCACTACAAGTGACCACAGAATTTGTCATGGCCACAACTCGTATATGAAGACTTTGGCTACGGATTGTAGCTACGAGAAACTAGTGGCCATAGAATTATCATGGCCATAAGTCATTTTTTTGTAGTGCGTTGTTAAATATATAACGACGATATTATTCGTTGCGAAATGATTTTTCGTACTCAAAATTAGCGACGAATATCATATATGTCGTTATATCATTAGCAACGTTCCACATAGGGACGCTTATCCATTGCTATTTTCTAAACTTCTAATTAATCGTCGCTAAATTTTGAACGAAAAAAAATAGCGACGATTAGTTGATATTTTGAAAAATAGCAACGAATAAATGTCTCTATATAGAACGTTGCTAATGATATAATGACAGATATGATATTCGTTGCTAATTTTGAGTACGAAGCCTCATTTCGTAGCGAATAATATCGTCATTATATATTTAACAATGGCTAATTTAGCGATGGATTTTGAAAAAAACGTCACTGTAACTCAATTTTATTGTGCTGATTGTTATTTGATAATCAGATAGAATATATATTCCGATGTAAATTTCTGATAAAAACATGGTAATGTTAATTATAACATACTCCCTGCGAATCAAAGTTAAAAAAAAAGATTTTACAGTGATGGTTTTTATTATTATACAGCTAAAAATCACGAATCTGTGAACTCATATCAATCAAATAATCTGAAACTTGCAAACTTTCATAAGACAGAAAAAAAAGAAAAGATCAAGTCCGGTTAAAATTTACTAGTTAATAGTTAGGATACAGTTACTCTTAATGCCTTATTTGCAAGGACTTATTAATAGGAATGAAAATGAACGTGAGTGTATTCGTATCCGATCCGCTATCGTATTCGTTTTTTACATATTGATATTTGTATTCGTATTCGTTTTAAAATGGATGCGGATATGGATAGCACTTTGACATTCGTTAATATTCGCATTTGTATTCGTATATTCGTTTTCGTACACAAGTATAGTAATATATTTATTTATAACGGCGCGTAACAATATTTTATGATTGCATTCACCATTGTTGATATAATTGTTATGAAATTACTATGTCTAGTATACCTATTTTATGTGTAAACCACCCTAAACATGTATATTTTAGTTAATCTATCAAAAAATTCAGTTATTATTTGTATCCGATTCATATTCGTTTTACCTTCGTATTCGTTTTTAAGGATATGGTAAGACTTTTTTTTACATTCGTTAATATTCATATATATCTGCATTCGTATTCGTATTTTAAATGGATAAGTATATGAACCTATATTCGTGTCCGTATCCGACTGTTTTCATCCCTACTTATTAATCCATAGGAAGCAACCATCGACCAAATTGCTATATGTAGAGTTGACTTTCGTGCTTGCATATATATTAGCCATGCTATATTTTATGCAAAATAATTGACAACAAATTTATTTCTAGTTTGCAAAATACTGTATTTTTTTCCTGTCCAAATAATATAGTCCCATATATATAGTGCAGTACCACCAGTACACTTGTGTAGTACAATGAGATTTAATGTGATTATAATATAGTTTTAATTAATGCCTATATCTCAAGAAGAAGAAGATCTACCATTGAATGTCCCATTTGGATGGTCCCTTTGTGATACTAGTACCTTTCAGTGAACCTTATGGGAAGATCATGTGTGATTGTCAAATGCTTTGTTAAATCGCGGTCGCATGTCGATAGTTGGCATCGCGGTCGACCTCTCGCCTAAGCTAGAAGTTTGAGGCTCACACGATTTTTTTCCCTCGCACGTCATCCTTTTCATTATTCTTTTGCTTGAGTACTTAAGAATATGCACTCCTCGATCCTTTTCGTAAAAAGACGTCGAACAAGAGGTCGTTCAGCGAATATGCGATTTCACGTAACTCGATGTAGACTTCGACTTACCTAGTATGTATGCAAGAGAGTTGAATTTTGCGAGCGGAGGATTTTCAGTAGTAATTGTCAGCATTGTCCCTTACTAGAACTCCAAGAAAAGAAGGTTAACAACGTGTATTAACTAAGTATCTTTTATGAGATAAATCACATCATTAGTTCTCACTTCCACTTGCATGTAGATGGATGTGTTTTGTATGGTTCTTAGCATCTTAAATATTTACTTCTTTTTATTCACTTGAGATCTTTTTTTAACCATTTAACTAGCATGGAGATGCATAAATAATGTCGAATATTGAATAGTATAAATTACAAAAAAAATTCATGAACTATATACCCGATTTCAGTGTCGTACACGAACTTTAAAAGGTCAAAATGTGGTAACCGATTTTTAAAATTTGTCTTAATGTGGTCCTTGACTATTGAAGTTTAGTTGATTATTTTGTCATTCTAAACTTAAATCATATCAGCTCAAAACCACATTGAAACAAATGTTAAAGATCGGATAACACATTGTTACCTTTTAAAGTTCAGATACAACACTGAAATAGGGTGTATAATCGATGGACTTTTGTGTGATTTAGTTTCTTAAATATAAACACATCAAAACGATATGATAATATAGTTGAGCAATTAATATCGCGAAAAATACTCTAAATACAAGAGATTGGTACTATTGTGGGATGCACGACATAGAAAGCTGCTTCGGCTAAAGTTGTCAAACATGAGAAGGCTTGTATTGACAATCGACGTGTTTTCATCCCTTTCGATTTCGATACTTTTGGGTTCTTGGCAATTGAAGCAGTAGAGCTCCTTAAGAGGGTCCGAAAAATTGTGGTTAGGAATGTTATGGTTCACAGGTCTATGGATGTTGTGTTTCCAAGAATTGGATTTGCCATCCAAAAGGGATTGATAATGCAGCTTGTTGCCCGTCTCCCATCTATCTCTCTATAAAAATATTTTTCTAATTATATGAGAATATGTTTAATGGTTACTTAGTGTGCTTCAGAAAGTTATTGATCATATGTTGCAAAAATATAAGTAAACCTTAGTGTGTATCTGAATGCATGCATTTTTATATTGATTCCTGAGACTTATTTTATATGTGTTATATAAAAAATATCTGAATGTAAGTATGCACAGTCTTGACGTAATAAGATATATTAGTGTTTAGGGTTTGGTTTGGTGGTGTGCACACAATTGCAGTTAATTTGAAATGTCATAGGCATCCCTTTCTGGAGACGCGAGATTAATCACGATTTGTTTTTTTTAAATATATCTCGTATATTTTATGAAAGATTCTGGATTAGATGTCTGCTGGAAGAGGATCGTTTGATGTGCCACGGATTGCAGCAGACTCTGCTGCACGTCTGGGAGCCACTCGATCTTGATCGAACGGTTCCTACGAATTTGTGCTTTTTGTGAGTCCTGATCATGTGAATTCGTGGGAACCGCTCGATCAAGATGAGCGGCTTCCGAACGTACAGCAAAGTCCGCTGCAGCCCATGGCACAACAGACGATACACTTCCGATGTCTGCTCTGGGAATCAAACTCTTACGTAGTATATACTATATATGTGAAGTCAACTCCATGATATTTATGCTGTCTTCGAGGAAATCCATATTATTTGGGCTTGTTTTTTAAGTTCATGATGCAAACAATAGTCCTGGAGAGATATATTTATATATTCTTGCTAGCCTAACCAAAACAAGCATGTACTACAATATGTATGAACTGTACTATCACCAACAAATACCAAGCAAGAAGGACAACCTAGCATGCACCTCCCATATGGATCATATGGTCCTTTCTCATGAACAAGATGATAATAAATGGTGGTTAATTAATGGATCTTTTATTATACATCGAACGATCGAGTGCATCACGATCGTTGACATTGTGATCGTGATAGTATGAGCGGTTGTAGCGTTGAACTTCGATCGATTTGCGTACCCAAGTGTCATACATCTGCGGATATTTTTTTCTTTTTCCTCGATATTTTTAAGTTGACAACCGCATGATAATCGATGTTTAGCTAGATATTTTTCTCCCCCTTTAGCAAGTAAGACATCCTTGAGAGAAAGTACCAAGTGCGCTTGGTCCTCTTGTAGTCTCTGTTGTAAAGCATGAGATCCGTTGGATGGAGACTGGATGGCTCTAAGATACGTGCCGACCATCCCCAACCCCCTATGAGGGTTGTCCGATCCCCATCCAATGGATCCCCTGCGTTACATCAGTACAACAGGGGTTCGTTCCCCTTACAAAGATAATGAATAGATGCAACTATCCATTTTCTTGTACTTCCATAAGTTATTAGCATGTTGGGAATGTTAGGTTGGATATGAACTATAATAGTTAATGTACTCTTAGAATTTTAGATTTATACATTGAAGTGTTTCTCAATTGAAACATTTATGATATATAATAACTTTTATCTCCAAATAATATTCATGCTCTCCGTCACAAAAAAAATCTCTTAATTTGTTATGGAATATGGAAAATTGTTTTTTTAGAAAAAGATTCAAGGTCATTCATCAGAAAAACAGAACGAACAGATCATAAGTTCCTTACATACCATATAATTTCTACCCGCACAGATGCGAGGTAAAAGAAGCCAGAATATGGAATATTATGGATCGATGTACGTAGTAGTTCTGTCGTAACATACAAAACATAGTTGTATATGTAATACTCATGAAATGTAAAAGTAGGTTATGAGAGATTAGGACAATGATAATTTTATATCTATGCATTTTAAATTTTGCAACAAATTTAAGTATAACTCAATAGCTTTTAGAAATTGATATTACAAGTAGAGATCAATGGCTTCTAGAAATTAAAATATGATCACAATTTATGTCTTCAATGACCTCAATGTCTTCCTTTAGTGTGCCAATTAGTCTACATAGGTGTTCATGTGAAAATGTGTATTATTTAGTTTAATCTAGTGTATGTAGCTAACATCTATGGTCATGGATCGTTCTAATTTATTTGTGAATGATTTATTATAATGGCAGTTCAATGAGATTCGTGCACTCTAATCAAAACATGAATGTAGTACAATATATATGATTTGTACTAGCAACAATGTAAGAAGAATGACAACCTAGCATGCACCTTTCTTTAGAACAAGATGGCAATAAATGGTGGTTAATCTTTTATTATATATCGATCGAATGCATCACGATCGTTGACATTGCGATCGCGATGCTTTGATATGTTGTAGTGTTGAGATTCGCTCGAGTTGCGTATCCATACGTAATACATCTGCATATATCATTTTTAAGGCGGTGGCGTGCAGTGATAGAGATTTAGCTAGATATTTTCTCCTTTAACAAGTTATTTAGTTTCTTAGTTGATGTGGTAAACACTTGATTCTCTTGAACACAAGTGAAAATCCATATTCTCATTAATATATAATCATATCCTTTAGCGTTAGGTTAATTAGCACAATTGTTGATAATGTTAGGTTAAATGTCGAGATAAAGTCCACTTTTAAGAATCGAAGGAGCGGTCTGGTGGTAGTGTAGTGTGCCTACATCTTAAAGGATCCAAGTACGAATCCCAAGGAGGACGCTTCGGACCTCTAAAATTAATGGGCCTACTATTAAAAAAGTCAGGTTTTAAGGTTTTATGGTAGAATTGTCGGGTTATGTATGAAATGGTTTCATACATGTTTGGAAAGCATTGTCACCTGAAGGAAGGTGATTACTACTGTAATAAGCCGACCGACCGAGTATCCGTAACATGTTACAAATTGTTAAGGAATGTATTCTCTAACTACCGCATCATATGAGAATTATCACTAGATAAAACTCATTCTCCAACAACAAAAACTTCTCATATTTTTTTGAAAGAATATGAATCGTATGTATAACTATGTTGGAACATCATAGACATAATCGCATATGTAATACTATTAAAATGCAAAATTAGATAATAAGAAATCAGGACAATAGCAATTTCAATTCATAATTTGAAAGGCCTGAAAACAAATTTAAGTAAGTTGTAATCAAAGCCTAAGATGTTACGAGTAAAGATCAACAACTTAGTGGAATAATGATTAGATCATATTTTGCGCTTCTAATGATCCCAATGTCTTCCTTAATATATCAATTAGTTCATATACATTATCCTTGTAGAAAATACATATTACTTGTGATAATCTAGCTAGTATATGTAGCTAATATCTATAATCTTGGTGTTTGTTCCAACTTTATTATGAATGATTTGTTCTAATGATAATTTACTTAGATTAATGCACTCTAATCGAAACATGAACGTGCTACAATATATATGATATATACTAGCACAAGTGAACACTTAAGAAGAATGACAATCTAGCATGCACCTTTCTGTAGAGCAAGATGACAATAAATGGAGGTTAATCTTCTATTATATATCGATCAAACACATTCATGATCGTTGACATTGCGATCATGATGCTCTAATGAGTTGTAGCGTTGACATTTGATCGAGATGCTTACCCACATGCCATACATATGTGATTATCATTTTCTTTTTTTCATGCTTTTTACGCTGATGTCCTGTGGTGATAGACGTTTAGCAAGATATTTTCTTCTTTAATAAGTTAACTAGCTTATTTGTTAATTTGCTAAACACCTTATCCTCATTAACATAAGTGAATATCCATATTCTCATTTACGCGCAACCATGTCCTTTATTGTTAGGTTAATTAGCTTCTCTATTGATAATTTAGGTCTTATGTTAAGATAAATCCTACTTTAATAGGAATTAAAGTGCTAGGTTTAGGTTATGTGTTAAAGTGTCCAATTGATAGATGTGTAATGTTAAACAACTAGAAAATGGTGAACATCTTTAAATATAAGGATGAACAAAGGAAGGGTTCGGATGCTTACAAACAAAGGAAATGGATATTAGATCAAGGGGGTTTTTTACAACTTGTGTAAAATGTGCTACTTTGTTATTGATCAATTCTCTTAACAAAGAAATTATATTTACACCATGCAGTTATACGAATGAAACAATAACATTAAATAAACTATGTGGACATTTATGATGTTTGATTCCATTAAAAAGAACTAGCAAAAATACTCTTATTTATAATCTGATTTATTTTTCAATTGCATTTAAAATAATTGGTTTTAGTTTGATTATTGGTTTTTTTGATGATTTTTCTCCTTGGAGCTGCTAAAAAGATTTCTTGGCATGAATTTTCCTTCCACAAGAGAGCTAGCATTTCTTAAAATTCTAAAACTTTTTGAATATGCATTAATACTATAGGGGTTCTTGTGGCTATAAGGGTATCATGGCTTAGATTTCTTGACAATCACACCCACACCATTAGGAAAGGCAAACCTTTCCTAATGAGTGGGGTAGACCATTAGGGAATATGTTCCTTAACGCCTAGGATGGACGTCATTAAGGATCATATTCCCTAATGGTCTCATACATGTTCGAGAAACTTGGTCACGTGAAAGAAGGTGATTACCGCGTTATAGGATGAATCTCCATAAAGGGTATTAGACTGTTAAGGTCATGCCTGCTTAAACAAAATGAACAAATCACTCCATATATAAGCACACGGAATGTCCTTCTTGATGTATCATTCTCGACCAAACACACTCCACATAAGACGTAAAAATGATACGATCACAAAAACATAAAAGAAAATATTTTAGAATCCAATAGCTCTAAAAAAAGGAGAAATGCAATTGATAACGAAAAACATGATGAAAAATAAAATAAAATCAACTAGTAGCTTGTAGCCCACAAGCACCATCAGATTATCATCAGATTGACCATCATCGTCACGGTCTTGAAAATGGTCGTGGATGCTTGGGTAGCAGTTGAGTCAGGTAGAGGAGCAATGCTCCATCTCTCCTAATGTGGCTTACAACTCATCTATCTCCTCCTTCTGTCAATGCTCGTCTCTGACTCTTGCCTCGTCCATGCGTCTTTCTTCAATAGGGGAGATATGTGCCATCAACTTCTCGTATCAAAGCACTGATGATGTCCCTACAAACATATTAATCAGTTATGGTCACACCATCTCTAGCACAGTAGACATGTTCGAGATGCTATAGAGGTATCAATTATAACCATCCTTTTTGCCTCCTCCGAATTACAACTCTTGTTGTCTCCCCTTCCCTTGACCATATCCACCTCTAATGTTGCAGTCAAGCAAAAAGTAGTCAGATTTCATGAAATCTCGATTGTTGTCCAAAAGTACGTCTAAATATCAAATAAATACTAACATGCCAGTCCTTAGATGGTCCTTTCAAGTACCACGCGATCGTGCCATCCTTATTCTTCTTGGTATAACTATGCTCATAGGTAATAACACACTCATGACTCTCATAGGTAATAACACACTCGATGAGTTTTTCGATCTATTTTTCCTATAAAAATTAAAAGTTAAATATGAACTAAAGTTATATCTTAAGTGGAAATATATACGTGAGAGTAACTAACCATTTTCCTCTTCAAGGCACAAATAAAAGCTTGTCCTAAACTTGGGGTCCTAAGAGGATCCTTTGTTCTATTATTCTTATTCATTTCCTACACTTTCTGTTAATGAGTCATTTTATAGAGATTCACATGAATACACGAAGATAGAAAGTACAATTGATCACACCAATCTAACTGCTTAGCCTCGAACAGTTAACAACAAATCTTATCAAAGATAGACACACCATTTATATCATGTATATAAATAATAGAAGCATATTAGGAATAATGATTATCCTCATCAACCTAAATAAAATACCAATGTCATGTGGATGACTTCCATAACATAAAATTCTACATTCGCCCTCTAGTCTTCTTCGATTTTAGATGAAGTAATGGATATTATAAATTAACATTATTATAAACTAAATGTAAAATATACTTCCATTGAACACCATATGTGCGACATATTTCATCTTAATATTTTAAAATTACAAGTTTCTACATTATTTGCAATATATATTCTAATTATTCCATCAACATTAAATGAATTAATAACATTATATATATTCTAAAAAATTGTAAAAAACAATTTATTCTAAAGAGCATTTCATCAACACCTTATGGACACCAAATTTCAATCCCAATATATTGAAATTAAAACTTTAAACACTATACAGAACATATATTCTACATAAGCCATCAATATTCAATAAGTAAATAATCTTAATTTAGAAAAAATGAAGCTTGAATTGATGGGTGAAGAGAGCAACAAGAAAGAGCAAGAGAGGGCGAGAGGAGAAGAGGTTCTTTCGTAGGCAAGGTTGGGGATGATGAAATCATGTCATACACCTACCAACCAAAAATTAATCTAATTACTTCAACAACCACATTTATGCATGAATTATTATTAGCTTTTTTAAATTTCATACTTGTAAAATAAAATGCATAAATTGATATCCAAAAATCACTAAAAATATGCAAAATAAAAATCTAAAATAAATATGGAAATAGTAATATAAATACCCAAAAAATACTCAAATTTGATATTTTATTTTTATTGTTGTACAACTTCAATTTAGTTGATTTATTTCATATTAATTCAAAAAATAAATTTAAAAATATTAAAAAATATCACTTTGACAAATGCATGCATGCGATATTTTAAATCGAAGCACATAAACTCCAATTCACCTCTACTCAATTTTAATTTACTAATTAAAATACTTTAAATTCGAAAAATATTTTGAATTTGAGTGGCGCTCATTTGTGAAAAAATCGATTCTAGAATCCATTTGTACGCTTCTTCACAACTTTTTCCTTATTCTGTATAGAGTTAATTGTAACTTATTTTCTTTTGATTTCATTTCATTTAATTAATTGTATTTTGTATTTTCCTTTAAAAATATAAAATCTAATAAAAGTAAAAAAAATAAAAAAGAACAAAAGCATATCTTATCCAAACATGTGATCTTGGATATATATTCTATATATATGATTATTTTAACTCTTTTATTTCACAAAATAATAAATCAACAAAAAATATTTCCAAGTAGCTTACATTAACTAGTATTATTATAAAATATGATACAATCTCATTATTAATGAGAAAATAACAAAAAAATAAAAAAGTCCAAAATATTAGGATTCTATACCTAAAAAATGGTTTACTTTCTATCTTGAATTCAAAATGATACATGGAAATAAACTTTCTCCTACGATCTTTTAGATGAAATTATATTAAGAAAGTCACGAGTTTAGAGTTTATTATTTGAAAATTTTAATTATTTCTTATTTTGTATTGGGTGATTTCTTCTTTTTTTATTGGGCCAAATGGCCCAATTTCGAATTCTTCAACTATAAGCCCAGTCAGCCTTTTGGTCCATTCACCAATCGACACCCCCCTTCTGATTGGGTCGTCAACCACTCGTGGGCTTCGCCAATAGCAAGATTTGTGTGAAGCAAATGGAGAACGAAGACGAGGGAGTGATGGATAGCAGCTTCCGTCAGATCTCGTGCCCTTTTGATCTACACCGTCCATCGCAAAAGGAAGCTACATCCATCAGATCTGCCTGCCTCCTCCATCTACGCCCTCCTAACGTGAACATCTGTATCCGTTTGCATCCCTATACGTACAAATTACACACGTTTTACAAACATGAATGCACGGATCTGCTAAATAATAGTGGAGGAGATCTGCTTGGGAAAGCACCCGTTACGACAAATTTAAAACATGAACATATATAGATATGTTTGGGGCGTTCATTGGACAGGTACCCGACCCATTCAATTATGACCCGCTTCGACCCATTCTTACCGGATCAACGGGTCGACCCGATCCATTTCAACATGTACCCGAATAATTTGAATGGGTAACGGCTACCCGCAAGTACCCATGGTCGCGACAATAAACATCACATATTACACATCAAATGAACCACAATATATATATATATATATATATATATATATATATATATATATATATGAGAATAGGGAGTATGCACCCAGGTGCATGTAATTCTACATGCACCCGACCCTATAACTCCCACATTGTTTACTTTTTCGAGAAATATCGCCATGTATATTCATCTATATATTCCTCCTGTATGACATTCCAATTTCGTCAGAAACAGAGACCCCTACGTCCTCCATCCAGAACTGGTTGATTACAACAATTCTAAGACCGTTAAAATAATGTGTTCTAGATGGAGGACGTAGGGGTCTCTGTTTCTGACGAAATTGGAATGACATATAGGAGGGATATATAGATGAATATACATGACGGTATTTTTCGGAAAAGTAAAAAATGTGGGAGTTATAGGGCCGGGTGCATGTAGAATTACATGCACCTGGGTGCATACTCCCTATCCTACACACACACACACACACACACACACACACACACAGAGAGAGAGAGAGAGAGAGAGAGAGAGAGGGGGGGGGGGCTTATACAGAGAGCCCTGTACCCATTTAGGTTGTGGTGAGCACCAAACGTGGACTCGCCACGTGTATGTGTTGGTTCTATTTGGAAGGGGACGGTTTTGGCAGTAATAATGTGCATGCATTATTAACATAATAAGAATTTGAATTAAATCATTTCCTTAAAAATAGGTGGTCGGTTTTAGTAAGATAAAAAATACACATTTAAATTATTGTCGGCATATAGTCTATTTATGGAATGATAATTCCACGTATGGATTAGAAAAGATAAATTATTGATTATAATTATTGATTACATCAATTACTAATTTCCATACAATAATTACCGATTACAAATATGCATATTACTGAACGCATTATGATTGTTACTGAATTTATAGTTATTTTACATCTGTAATATTACATTGTACAAAGATCAGTATTTCATTCATGTTATTCAAGTAATACATATTCTGTTCTCAAGTAACTATTGTAGTGAGATCAGTAATTAAGTATGTGAATTACTAATGTTCATACAATAAGTACTGATTACAATGTCCATTTTACTGAAGTCATTTTAATTGTTACTAATGTTATAGTTACTTAGTACTTTGAGTCTTACTGAAGCACCTCTGATTTACTTATATACCATATTTAATTACTTATAATGTATCGAGTATTACTGATAGCAATACATAGGTTACTGGTTATGTGGTTTTTTATACTTATTCCAACTTACTTATTCCATTACCTTCTTTTACCTACAATTTATTACATATTACGGATGCTTCTATATATCTTACTTGTTTTATTCTTTGTTTTGAATTACTATCGAAGCACACATTCTTTACTTATGTAGCCTATTTAATTACTTGTAATACATCAATTGTTACTGAAAGTCACACATAAATTACTTAATTATAGTTATATGGTGAACATCCAAATTTCAACTGTCTTCTAGTTCATTTAGATGATGTTGTTTCACTCTCGCTCCTCGGCATAACAACAGCTTTTTCAAGACACCCAATTGTTGCATTGTTCTACAAGAAAGAATAAGTTAATTTATATACGTGAATAGTAAGAATTATATAAAGAAAAGTAACTCAGCAATATACTCGCTTCAGTAAGAATCATTCAATGACAAGTAACTTGTAATGAATTGTTAGTAACGTTTGTTATATGACAAGTAACTTATAATGAATTGTTAGTAACTCAGCAGTATACTTGCTTCAGTAAGAATCATTCACTAAGAATTCATTTCGAAAGTAAGTAGATTCATTTTTGCTCAAAAATCAGTAACTTTTATTTCTATATCAGTAACTAATAGCAAAGGACAAGTAAATATTTAAATTACTCAAGTAATTAGTAGACTTTTCATCAGTAATAATGACTGTAAGGGTAGTAACTCAGTATATCTTCAAAGTAACATACGAAAAAGTAACAATTCTGTTAGCATTAGTAACATAAAATATCGTATAAATAAATTAAGTAAATACATTAGTAACTCAGTATATCTTCAAAGTAACGTATTAAAAGTAACAATTATGTTAGCAATAGTAACATAAAATATCTTATAAGTAAATACATCAGTAACTTAGTATATTTTCAAATTAACGTATGAAAAATAACAACTATTTTTACTGTAACTTTTTATTATCGAAAACAAAATACATTCGATAAAAAAACCAATTATTACTACAGATCATGTATCAAAATGAATAAAAATTGATATTCTGATCACCATTTTTTCATATTTCAATCATACTTCTCGAAAAAAATATTGCTCACGATTAAAAACATGAAATTTCATAAGCGATCAAATCATGAAATCATGAAACGATGAAATAGAACAAAAATATCATTAAAACAACGAAATTATGGTAGAAATAAGCGATCAAATCATGAAACGAATCACATACCTCTCGGAGCCCACGATCTCGAATCAACCACCTCCTCCACACACGCCCCTCTATCAGCTGCTAAAGCCACCGGCCTAGGAAATCGAGTGGCCAACGCCCCCTCCCCCGTCCAATCATCCTGCCAGAAATGGAAATGGCGACCATTCCCCAACTTCGGGCGGAGAAATGGCCCGAGCCCCGGAAGCACAACACGGATTCCCTTCCACAAAGGAGACTCATGACGTATCCTCGCAGCCACCAACTCTCCAGCGATCCCATTGATCGTCCTCAACTCAGCTTACTACACCATTCAAAAGAAACTATGAGAAGTGTGGTAGTGAGCATATATGCGTCTGGTATATAGAAGTAACACTGGAAGTTTAAAGAAGAGCTCATTGATTAGAGCTTCCGTGAAGTGTCAACGATATTCTACATGTTTCGTTCCCATAGAACACATGACTATCATTTTGTTGCATCCTAGCTCCATCAGCTTCATCACTATGCTTGGTGGAATATGGAGATCCATCAATATCGCCTATGCATAATGTATCCCTGCAACTGCCAAGGAGGGTGGATAGGAGGAAAACATGCCTGTATAGATTTGACAGGAGTTTCACCGTTGGTGGGGTTGAAGAGCGGGACCTTCACAGCAGGGCATGCTGCACTTAAAGCTTCTTTAGCAAAAGTGGTGAAGCACGAGAAAGCTTTGAGAATCAACATGCCTTCATCCCCTTTGGTTATGACACCTTTGGCTTCTTAGCACCAGAAGCTATTGAGCTTTTAAAGAGGATCCAAAAAGTGATGAACAACAATGTGATGGACCATAGATCTATGGATGTAGTGTTTAAAAGAATTGGCTTTGCAATTCAAAAAGGTCTATCGGCGCAGCTTGTTGCCCGCTTGCCTTCGATTTCGATGTAAACTTTTTGAACCTAATATTATCTTTACTGCCAACGCCATTTCCATATATTCGCTCTCTGCACTCGAGTAAGATACTGCCACTTGTTTCTTGCTCTCCTAGTTGACAAGATTTCCCCTTAGATATATGCAAGGATTGGTGATGGACTTCCTATCTGCAAGGCACCCTTCATAATCCGCATCATAGATGTCATGGATATGATTAAGTTTCTCAATTATCATGGATATGTCAGGTCTGTTGTTAGTAAGATAGGAGAGCTTGCCAACTAACTGATGAGTGATTATATTACCTTTCGTCCACTAGCTTGTCTTCATACAATCGAGCCTCAAGATCTATAAGAATTTGAGTCAGTTTGGCACCTAAAATGTCAATCCCATGCAAAAGCCTAATTACATATTTCCTATTAGGTGAAACAAATTGTCTGTGGTTATATGAGCTATCTCCAAACTAAAAGAAGTTTCTCAAAGGCCCTATATCATTGATCATAAAATGATCATCCAATATCCGATATTATGCTAATCAACTTTTTCTTGGACCATGTCATTGGCATAAACAAGTATACCATCATGCCTCCATCCGTCCTCATGGTAAAAAAATGAGTTATCCGAGGATGTGCTATGTAACTCTTTCTGTAACGTCACGAGCTTAGGTCCCCGGTCCGTTATTGAGGAAAACTGGCCCTGACAACTTATTAGGTTCGGGCCGAATAAGTTGTCAGGGTCAGTTTTCCTCAATAACGGATCGGGGACCTAAGCTCAGGACGTTACAAATGGTATCAGAGCCAAATTCTCTCTGATAGTGGAAAGGGCTACCCGAGAGGTGGAGTCGCCCCTACAAAGAGGTTGGAGGAAATGGCTACCCGGAGCGTGCAGCCGCCACTGTTACTGAGAATAAGTGATGGACCATGTCACAACGAGAACGTTGCAAATATAAGTGGGGGAGGTTGTAACACCCCAACCCAAACATAGTACAACATGGAAAACTCACAAAGTGTGGGTGTGGTTTATAAGTGGTGGGGATTACTACTTGACAACTTTGGCTTAAGCATTTTGGGCAGTTGTCAACGGATCCATTTGGGCCCGTATCCAATAAGTTGTCAGGGCTAGTTTTCCTCGATAATGGACTGGGGACCTAAGCCCGGGACGTTACACTTTCTCTCTAACACCTATTTTAGCTTCTAAAACCAGGCTCTAGCACCATGTTTAAAATCATAGATGACCTTCTTAAATTAACATACCTGAATCTCCCCATGAAGCTTTTACCCAAGTGGTTGATGCATATAAAAAATTTCTCAAAGTCCCTATAGATCCGATTCTTCCTATCTAGTTGTCATCGATGGTTCATGACAACGATCTCAAGAATCTGGAGAGTTGATAGACGAATCATTAGAGAAAGTATCAAAGAAATCCACCCAAAAGGTCAGGTTATATCACATGAGTAGTTTACTTAAATCGGTGAGGATGGGAGGCGATTAATGAGACAAAAAGTTACGGATATTGCATGTCCCCAATAGGATGACATAACACTTGGATAAACATATCTTTTTTTAAATCCAAAAGCAAGGGGGATACACTCGACGATGCACCCCCCAAAAATGTTATTCAATAAAAAGACGGAACATAGAGGACAACAGAAAAAAACAAAACCACACTACAAAGTCATTACGACGCCCAACCCCTCACCAGGTGTTTTGCAAAAGAACCCACATTCTCCTTATCGAACCTTTGGCCCGAGAACAATAAGTCATTTCTCCCCCGCCAAATCGCCCATAGCATGGCCACCAGAAAAAGCAACTCCAGCATCGGCCTCCCCTTATTAGCCCGAAGCGCAGACCAGAACGACTGGAGGTCACTAGTGCAAGACCAACCCAAATCAGCCCTCTGCCAAATCTCAACCACCTTGGGGCATACAAAAAAGAGATGCTCCACAGACTCAACCGCCGCATCGCAAAGAAGACATCTATTGGAAATCACACCTAAGAGCCGGGCACAACGGTCCCTCGTCATCAACCTCTTCCTCCGCAGCAACCATAAAAAGAAGCCAACCCGCTCCGGAAGCTTCAGAGCCCACAAAAAGACACAATCAAGAGTACTTCAGAGCCCACAAAAAGATACAATCAAGAGTGATACTCTCCGACACCGACGGTGGCGGCCTAGTGATAGCGCCAAAGGCCTTCGTCATCGTGAAGGGGGACTCCTTCCAGCACCAGTGATCGCGCCCCCCAGGAGGCGCCCAACCTCCCTCACTGCCTCGATCAACGCCAAGAATTCCTCCAGCCTCTGATCCGAGAAATTCGCGAAAAAAGTTGGACACCAATTCCCATCCAACCAGCAAGCCCAATCGTCCGTCCAGAAGGAGAAAGACTCCCCCCCCTCCCCCCACCAAGCACCGGCCTGAAAAGCTCTATATTCTTCAAGAACACCTCCACGTGGGGGAAGCAATATGGCGGTCTTTACATCAAAGATATTGCGGTCTTTACATTCTGCATCAAAGATATGGCGGTCTCTACATTCTGCAACACAGTTCCACTGAAGTATGAGCATATAAGGTGTGATGGATAATTCCTGAAGTTACAGAAATATCAGGAGTCACGATTGTGAAGAACTCACGAACATTATATGATCGAATAATTTTAATAGAGGCACTAAACTGCGTGTTTATTTCATTTGTAAGTTAAATTGTCAAACTTTATTCTTCAACTGAAAAATCCAAGACATGTTGCTAAAGCCATCCATGATTCCATATTGATCAAGTAGTAGTATTGTCCAAAATGATCCTAATCCGATTGGATTAAAAACTTTGATGTGAACAAGATCGAAAACAGATGCCAAATGTAAGTGATCAGATGCAGACTAGACCTCAGAAGGTGCTTCCCAAGTTGATAGGCCTCACGCCTTAGGGCCTGTTCGTTTGGAGAATAGGCCCTGAAATAAGGGGCCTATTTTCCATCCGACACGGTTTCCCATGATACGGTTATTCCTCCTCATTCAATCTTATTTCACTCTTATTCCTATCTTTATCCCACCTTACCTACCTTTATTTCACCTTATTCTCCTTATTTCTATTCTCCAGCCGAACAAAGAATAGACCCTTATTCTCCTTATTCCCAATCCTTATTCCTGCTTATTCCCGAACCGAACGGGCCCTTGGTAATAGTAGGAGAATACCGAGGGAGTAAATATCATAGTTTAATGACAAGCAAATGACCTAGACATTGGAGTCGTAAGAAAGTTGTCTCTGTCAATGACTTATTGATGGTTAGTGGAAACAATAAGAGGACATCTCCTTTTTCACGACCTAATCAATTGTCTTTCTTATCATATATCTTGAAAAATTAAAGAAAAATCATCAAAAATAGCACTGCAGGACATAACCTTACAAATCTAGTTGAAAGAAAGCAAGCTGCTCGGAAACTCTAGAACAAGTAGCCAATTTGAGTAGTTGAGAGTGGTGGTAAATATAATCTCCCTTGTCCCACAGCAAGGGATATGTGTCCATCTGCCACCTTTAAAGTAATTTATGGGGAATCTGCCTCATGCGGTCAAAATGTGACATCTGGATCTGAATAAACTCAAATCCGACCGGATTAGGGTCCATATGATCCGATAAAACTACCGATCAATATTAAATGATCTAAATCGATCAATAGATCATAGATCAAAATTTGTTTGAGATCAATCAATCAAAAATCGATTGCATCGTATCGTAATGCATTCTATCGGAAAAGCCACGACACAAATTCGAAACCGCAAAACAAATCGAGAACATCTAAAAATCCAGTTCGACGAAATAAGGCCAACGAAATCGACCATTCGTCGAACGGTGGCCATTTGATATCTTAAAATCACAAAATTTAGTTACAAATCAAAGACCGTATCTCGAGAATTTCGAGAATTCATACCTGATCCAAAGTATATGAATATTATACTCGTATTGATCGTCATTTAAAGACGGTTTGATTGAGATATTATGCACTTGAATCCAAGACTCGAGGTGCAAATACGGGCGACTTCGATATTCTAAATAAAAGTGAGAAAAATGAATTAAAAAAATTGCTACTGTTCTATATAGCAGACAAACCAGCCACTTGCCTCCTTTTTCTCCCACTTGGCTTCCTTCCTTTCCTCCCCATGTCAAAACCTTAGAGCGCCCTTCCTCTTATTTATAACTCCAAGCCCCTTTCTTCTATTCCCAAATTCCTAAGGGGTACAAGCATAAGAGGTTGGAATAGAGGAGAATAAGGGACCATTTTCTTCCCGACACGATTTCCCGTAGTTCGACTATTTCCCATTATTTCATCTTATTTCACTCTTATTCCTATCTTTATCCTACCTTTATTTCACCTTATTCTCCTTATTCTTAACCTCCAGCCGAACAAAGAATAGACTCTTATTCTTCTTATTCTCAATCCTTATTCCTGCTTATTCCCGAATCGAACGGGCCCTAAGTTATTTCCACCGAAAAGTGACCTCCTTTCTATTTCAAGTCTCAGCTGGAGCTGTTCCAGTAGACCTTGAACTGCTGCTGCTACCCATTGCAACCCCTCTTCTCCCAATTTGGAGCTCCTGCTGAAGCCTTCTACAACCATTTCTGCTGCTATCAAGCTACAGCTGGAAGAGGAGATTGGGCTGCTGCAAAGCAGCTGATCAAAGCTGTAGCTGCTGTTGCATGACAAGTTCGAATCTCCAAAATTTTGGAGGTTTTAAGGTACAATCTCCTCCTTCTATTTGCTGCCATGTGTAAAAGCCCCAAACAAAGGTCCCATACCGTGGAAAACAAAAATTTCCGGGTTGGATAAATAGTGAGGAGCTTACTACCGAACAACCCGGCTTAAGCATTTTGGGGGTGGTTAATCGGGTCCGTATGGGTCCGATCTCAAGAGGTTATTAGGACCAGTAATGTTCCGCTAACGGACCAGGGACCTAGGCCCGGGTCGTTACACCATGCATGTACAATTAAGCCTCTCTTTATTGCCTTCAATGTCCTTATACACATATGTTCCTATACACATCTGATTTCTACCAAAAAAATTTAACTCTTGATCCTAACATTTAAAGATGAAAATTGGGATTTTGCATGCAATATTCTACTCTAAAAATCTCCTGAATTGAAATTTTAATATCTGATTTCACATGTTAGACACAAAGAATTGGGGGTTTTGATATCTCAATAGAATGTATCAAATTTGTATTGAATATGGTGAGTCTGGGAACAATCTGACCTACTGTCAGAAATATAAGGATATCCTTGTATTGAATTCAGAAGGTTACTCCACGAATGATCCATGCAAATAATGGATATAAAAGGCATACATCAACATTAACCAGAACCCTCTATGCCAAAAAAAAAAACCAAAGTGGATCCTGTTGCAGCACAACCCTTATAATGCACAATATATTAATGCGAATCAACTGTGATAAATATCTTGGGCTTGTTTCTAAAAAGCTATTGTTAAAGAAAATAAAATAGAATTCTGATCATGACTGGGATCCTAAAATTGGATGTATATTGTCCTTTCATATCCCGTGCATAGTTTGGAAATTGAACTGTCTGACTTGCAATTGTGGGCCATAATTCAAGTAAGTAATTTCTTGTATAGATCGTCATTATAGGAGCGTTATACCTTAAATTTTACAGCTGTAATTCTTGGATTTGGATGAAAATCATGGAATCCTCTTCTGTTAGGTATTCAATCTTTGTTTATGTTGGAAGAAATGAGTGCGTTGTTATTTTCTGATCAACCTAGGCTCTCTTATACAGAGGAGACAAAGAAATAAAATAAAGAAAACGGTACATAGAGAATATGGAAATATATATAAATATCTCTACACCCCCCCTCAAGATGGAGCATAGAGGTCAATCATTCTCAGCTTGGACGATCACTTCTGAAATGGTCCTCTGAGCAATGCCTTGGTAAAGATATCAAATGTTAGCTCTTCTGAACTGACATGGGAGGTAGAAATCAAACCCTTCTGAATCATTTCTCTAGTGTAATGGCAATCTACCTCAATATGTTTTGTTCTCTCATGAAATGCAGGGTTGTTTGCAATGAATAGCGCAACCTGATTATCACATTGTAACTACATGGATAGGGGAATATCTATATGCAAATATGCTAACACTGGTCGAACCCACATCATTTCTGTACTTGCTTGTCGAGACTGCTCCATGAACTGATTCACTCGACTCGCAGCAAAGGAGATATCCGGTCTGGTAATAGTAACATAAAGGAGCTTTCCCACCATCTCTCTGTATCTCCTCTTATCAACATCATCTGTATCATCATCATATAATTTCATGCTAGAATCCATAGGAGTAGAGAAGGTCGACACCTAATCATGCTCATCTCAACAAGTATGTTTGTTACATATTTTCTTTGGGTCATCACAAGATCATGCACATTCCTAGCGAATTCCAACCCTAAGACATACTTTAGGGTGCCTAGATCTTTAGTAACAAACTGACGAACCATAAATTCTTTTGCTATTTTTATTCTCTGCACATCATCTCCTGTAACAACAATATCATCAACATACACCATGATAACCACTGTATCTCTAGGTGTTCTCTGTACAAATAGAGAATGGTCTGCATTCGACCTCTTGAACCCCTGTCATTCAATCAGATCTGAGAGCTTCTGAAACCATGCCCTTGGACTTTGTTTAAGATCATATATTGCCTTATGGAGTTTAGAAACCTAGTGACACCCCCATCAATAAATCCCGTAGGCTGCTGCATGTATACCTCCTCCTGTAGATCTCCATATAAAAATGTATTTTTAACATCTAGTTGAAATAAGGGCCAGTCACGTACCACTACAACTGAAAGAACACGTAAAGTGTAGTGACGAGCAACATGATAGAACATGTCCATATAATCCACAGCGTAGATCTGAGTAAAACCACATGCCACCAATCTTGCCTTGTAACAATCAAGGCTCCCATCTGCATGATGTTTAACAATAAACACCTATTTGCAACTGACAATAGAGGCGTCAGGAGGAGCAGACACTAAACGCCAGGTACCACGGTATTACAATGCTGTCATCTCCTCCTCCATAGCTAAATGCTAGCGACTATCTGTCAAGGCCTCATGGTAAGTCCGTGGAATAGCCACATCAGATAACATGGAAGGAAATATCACGATATATCGGCGAAATATTGACGATATATCGAGACAAGACTGATATGGGTACCGATATGACAAAATATCCTCCTTTTCAGGCATCTCATTCACAAAAGTCCATCGATATGGGCGATATTTTGACGATATATCGTCGAAATATCGTATCGAAATGATATCAAAATCGATATGGCCTTCCATGCAATGAAAAGACACATGTGAAGCAAGCGGATATGACACACTTGTACGCTTTTGCCTCCTAATGGCAATGGGTATGTCCATATCGTTGCAAACCTCCTCCTGCAATGATCCCTGTACATAAATATCTCCAGACCCATCGTTAGAAATCATGTTATCAGAATAAACCTGGGGCGTGCTGGATGACGGGCGATGATCATGAGCAAAAACTGACCGACGGGTATAGAATTTGGGTAATGGTGGAACACTGGTCACAAGCGGCTGTGAAGAGGGAAGTGGTGGTGGTGGTGGTGGAGGTGGTGGTGCTGGAGGTGGTGGTGTAACAAGCAGGGAAACAATTGACTCGTAGGAGAAGGCGACATGTAGATTTCAATATCAGAGTCTGAAGAAGCCAACCTGTCACATGTAGGAGAGAAATACATCATGGATTCAAAAAATGTGACATCAACATTGATACAGTATTTCCTGTGTAATGGATCATAGCATCGATATCCCTTTTGGGTCCCGGAGTACCCAACAAACACACATTTGATAGCTCTAGGAGAGAGCTTGTCAAGACTTGGAACCAAGTGGTGAACAAATGCAATAGAGCCAAAGACACAGGGGGGTAAGAGAGAATAACTCCTTCTCAGGGAAGGCTATAGAGAAAGGAATTTTCTCACCCAAAATAGACGAAGGCATGCGATTCACAAGATAACATGCCGTAAGAATGTGGGGCACGACTCTGAATAAGTAGGGTCTGAGTGACATCAAGTAAATGGCGATGCTTCCTATCTGCAACACCATTCTGCTGAGAGGTGGAAGCGGATGATGTTTAGTGTATTATACCATGGGAGAAAAAGAAATATGATAGGGCACGAGTACAAAATTCTAAAGCATTGTCGGTCCTCACAAACTTCACAAAAGAAGAAAAAAGATTCTGCACTTCATTGATAAAATTTTTTGATCACATCTCCTGCTTTAGATTTATTCTTCAATAGAAATACCCATGACAAACGAGAAAAATCATCTACCGCAATAAGATAAAATATGTGTCACTGGTGATCAGGAACACGACTTGGACCCCAAATATCGATGTGAACTAACTCTAAAAGGGAACTACTGCTCCGACTCTGGTGACTGGGAAAAGTTGACCGATGATGCTTTCCCAACTAACACGCTTCACACTGGAAGGAGGAACCCAGAGAAATTTACGGCAAAATGCGACACATCTTCTGAAGAGGGAGGTGGCCAAAACGGAGATGTCAAGTGTAAGGAGAGACTGGTCCAATTGAATGAAAGGATGCGCCTGCATAGGGAGTGCGGACCAGGCGATAAAGCCTACCCTGCTCACTGCCACGACCTATCACTTTGTCCATAAGATTGTCGTGAAAAATAAGAGATTATGGGTCAAAAATAGCTCGACAGTACAAATCCTTCGTAATCTGACTAATAGATAACAAATTTATAGAGAAATCATGAGCATGTAACACATTCTGTAGATGCATCGAGGGTGTCAAACTAATCTCCCCTTGTCATGTGATCGGGGAATGAGTCCCATCAGCTATCACCACGGTTCTCCCTGGAGGAACCCGCCTTTATGATGTAAGTTTCTCTGTGTCTCCACATAAATGATGGGTCGCCTCAGAGTCTATAATCCACTATGTAATCCAGATCCATGACAAAAGGTAAGGCCATAAGGACTACCTGAGGTGCTGGCTGTAGAAGACGTACTGGCAGAAGCAGAAGCTGTCACATCTGAATGGCCTCCTGAAGATGAGGCAGGGGACATGATATCCCGTAGTCTGGCTACGAGATCGTCAAATCTCTGATCTGAAGTAGAAGGTGTTGGAAACTCAACCTGTTTCGCTACCTGTGCTGATGCTGAGAAACCATGCTTAAAATAACATGTATCCTCTAAATGACCGGAACGATGACAATACGTGCAGGGCTGATGGATTTGAGACCCTCTACCACAGGATCCTCCTCCACGAAAGACAGATGAGCCTCCTCTACCCTTGAAGGCTGCCATTGCCAAAGAAGTCTCGTTAGCAGTAGAGATCGGGACAATGATCCTGCTAAGTCTACGGAAAGCTTCCTCCATAGGAGGAATGGTAGCATCCGCAAGTATATGAGAACGAGCAGTGTTATATTCAGGATCAAGTGCAGAAAGGATACACCTACCATGATAGCATTCTTGTATGTCTACTGTTGTTCAGGAATAGTCGTTAGAGGCATGAAGCTATGGAGCTTCTCAAATATCCCGCGTAAGGATGTGCACAATGAGTGGAGAGGCCATTCAGTTTTCTTGACAGTGAAGATATCATGTTGGATTTGAAGTATCTTGGTCTCATTCCGTGCTTGAGAATAGGTTGCAACGAGAATATCCCACATTGCCTTGGCAGTAGGCTGATGCAACACGTCATTGGCGATCTATATAGTCAATGTTCCTGATAGCCAAAATTTGGCATATGCATCATCTGCTTCCCACAAGGCGTAAATCCCTGTTTTTTCTACCGGTTCATCGTCAGTAAGAATATGCTTCTTATCATTAGACTTCATAAGGCTCATGAACTGCATGGCTCAGAGCTCATATTTTGTCTCGTCCATCTTGACAATTGGTGCCGGACCTCTGAAGGTACCTGTGACGGATACATCGACTTTGTTTTCTGACATGATATCGAATGAAGAACATATGGGATTCGTATACCGATAGATAGATGTCTACACAAACATGTGAGGATTCGATTGCATATATAGACTTATGCAATCAAATCCATACCGAGTTGTGGGGTGGCGGCGTCAAGGAGGTGCATGGAAGGGAGGGGGCAGGGGCTGGCGACGTCGATGGAACGGAGGGTTGGCGGGCGACGACACTGATGAATCTCCATTTCATCACCTATATTCTATCATTTTGGCCTTAAAAACCCCAGCAAATGCATGTAAATAGCATTAATTTGTTCATATTAGCATCTATTATTTATTGTACTAATTATACATAAAATAAGGTTTTTAATGCCAAAATTATAGAATAAAGGGAAGAAAAGAAAAAGGAATAAAATATTGCAAATATTTTATGACCCTAACCCCGAGACCAAGGCCAGCATGGACTTGGTCGACAAGGAATAAAGTAGGGGGAGATAAGGGCCAATTATACAATAAACATCTCATTTAGCCATTCATTCATTTATGCATTTTTGACACCTATTTTGTACATAATTAATTATTCATCAAATAAAGAAACTTTGTACATAAAAGTTGCAGATAATAATGTAAATAAAAATACAAAATTGAGTTTGTGTAAAAATAATACTCACTGTACATTTTATACACAAAATAAAAAGCAAAAATCTCAACTTCACAGACCTATATCTTGCAATTAAAAACTCCAAATCAACCAAACTCACCTTTAATTGTATATAGCATTTCCCAAACTATTTTATAAAATTAGTGTCATAATTTTTAGAGCCCATCTGTGAAAGTTAGGTTTTTGGCCCTTCTTGTACATAATACCTGATCAAAATATTCATTTTATTCAATATTCATTATTTTTATAAATTCATATTTTTAGAATATTGTAAATAATGTATATAATACTGGTACATATCAAAACTCAAAGAAAACCAAAAAGAAATTGAGAAATAAAATAAGTCTATGTATTACATAGGCAAAATACCTATGAGAAGAATGTATATAAATAAAAGGAAATTTAATTCTTTTATTCTTTTATTCATCCATATTTTTATAATAATGTACATATTATATACTAGTATTAAAAATACAAATCCGAAATAAAAACACATAAAATTCACTAAATAAAATAAATGAATATAATATATAGGTAAAATACCTATAAGTATACTCACATATACATATACAAATTTATTTAAAAATGAAAATAAACTCTTAAAAATGAAACAAAAATACCTATTTATTCACAAAAATAAATTATAAATTTATAAAATAAGCTAATAAAATAATAAAAGAAAATAAACAAATTAAAAATAAATTACATGAAAATACATGTAAATACATACATATACATATTATCCAAATAAAACTACAACGAAACACCTAGAAAAATTCAATAAAAATCATAAATAAATACTAGACGAAATAATACACATTTTTTATTTTATACGAAAAAATTAATAAAATCATTTAGGGGGTTAAATAAATCAATCTTCCTTCAGATTTGCTATTTTGTCTCGTAGCGGCTGACGTGGCCCAATAAGGCTCCGGCCTTCGTTGACCTCAGTCAACTCAGCCTCCTGCCGCCCGACCTGACGCATCCCGTCTCCTCGCCCGTCTTTTCCCTTTTTTCCCGGACCATCCATCCGTCAATCGAAGACGCTTCCTTCACAAGAAACATGCCCTAATCATCACTGACCCCCGCCGATTAATCAGATCAATCTGATACTCATTGGTTTAATCAATAATCGCCGGTCAATAAGGCCACTCGTCAATGTCTATAAATAAAAAGCTCCGCCTTCCTCCTCGAATTTGGCCATTTCTATTCCAACCTAAAGCCTAGATCTCGTTCCTGGAGTGTTCCTCGTGACAGGGGGAGCAACCCAGCGCCGTGACTCGGCCGGAGGGAGGAGATTTTGACGCGGCGGAGCTCCGGCGTCCGCCCTGCTCCCTGGAGGCCCCCAGGTATAAGAGCTGCCTTTTCTATGCATTTTCAGTTAGATTTAGATGTTGGCTTTTCATTCCAGTCATTAGATCAGGTTTTAATTAATGTCTGTAGTTTAAAAATCAAAATTCGAAGTTCGCCGGAGCTCCGCTCCGGCGACTTCTCCACTCTTGTTTCGACCGTATCCGACCGTTCCAAGCATCTCATCTCGTTCCTCGACGCCTTCTTCATCCATCTCGCATAGTTGTCCAACCCAGGACCTTAGGTCCTGGCGAATCGGGGTTCCTTCATCGCCGTTCGCCGGAACCCCTCCGCCCACCTCATTTCTGCGTTGCAGCTTCAAAACCCCGGGTCGAGAAGCAAGCTCTCTCGCCCGCGGTTCTTCCTGTGCAGGAACTTCGAAGAACCGAGCCCAACTGGACTCGCATTCAACCAGGAAGAGGTTCCTGGGGGCTCCTTTCTTCTCCGACCTCGCTCCATCGACTCGGACCCCCAGGAGCCATGAGACCACCGTCAGACGCTGCGGAAGCCTCCCAGCTACGATCAGAGAGCTTCAGATGCGCGGGAGGTGCCCGGAGGAGCCCGAGCTCCCCGATCGAAGCTCGCCGGGGGCGAGCTTCTTCCCAGTTCTTCCAGGTGCCTTCCGCACCGTTGGATCGAGAGGGGCGGCCCAGATTGAACGCCAACCGTCCGATGAAGATGCGCAACCACCGTCAGATCAGCCAGGCGGGTCTAATCCTGGCCCTTCATCGCCGAACCGATACCCGCCGTCCGATGGATGCCACGTGGATAAGTGGCGCCTCCAGCGCCGCAGGATGAAGCGCGTGGTTTAGGGGTAAATTTCACATCCACCCCCTTCACTTTTTGTATTTATTATTTAATGCCAAGAATAAAGGTTACCGTTGTAAATAAAATGTGTATTTTGCATACGGACCCCCAATGTTTTAATATTTGCACTTTAGTCCCTCCGCACCTCATGTGCGACAACCACGTGAGGCGCGTGAAGTTTTGCAGCTAAGCCCCTCCGGGTCCCTGTAATGGTTAAATGGCTCTGAAAATAAAAGTTAAAGAGCATTTTTGTTGTGATTTTTGCATGGATGCCCCTGTGAACTATTTTATTTGCAAAAATACCCCTGCCAGGCCATTTAATTTTTGAAGGCTTTGTCTATTTATTTTGTGCTTCATATTAAATCAAAAAAATATTGGAAAAATAGACTTAAGCTACTGATTGGCTGTATTTGCACGCTATATTTTTAGTTTCTCATTTTGGTGCATTTTTGCATTTATTAAAAATCAAAAACATGCCTTTTATTCACTGTCTAGATTATAAAATTCCAAAAAAAAATATCAAAACCTTCCTAAAAATTCCAAAAAAAATTTACCTATGGTGTATTTCGTCCTATGCTAGTGTCAGTCCAAAAATCCCTAAAAATTGGAAAAAGAAAACTAAAAAAAAAATCAAAAAGCCCCAAAATTCCAACAAAAATCAGAAAAATGATTTAAAAACCCCAAAAAGATGTATTTCTCTTTTATAATTACCTATATATTATTATTAATATATTCAAATTAATTTGGGTAATTTTTGAAAGTATTTTATATTTTTAAAACCCAAATTTCATTCGGCCTATTTAGTTAGTCCCATATTAAGGACATTTTTGAAATTAAAACACATAAAAATTACAAAAATCCCAGGAAAATAACATAAAAATTAGAAACATATTAAAAATCATAAAAAAAATACATCTATATATGTTTTAAGCATGTATGTATGTATATATTCTATTACTCTTTCCCCTCTCTCTTTATATATATATCTCTCTCTATATATATATTTATATCTTTACTAAATAAGTAAATATATAATTATAAAATATAAAATATATATATATATATATAAAGAAGATAATATAAAAGATAAAAACAAAATAAAAATTATAAAAACAAAAAAAATAAAAAAAAATAAAAAAAACCCACTTACACACAAGGATGACTGATATGCACCTCTAGGCTCATGCATTTTTGTATTGCTCTCTGTGGTTCGACCTCTACATGCTTGTTCCCTATACATTTTATGGTAGAGTAAATAAAGATTAATTCACACTTCCTTTGAGCTTGATTGTTTTATTCTTTGATTGTGGGTTAATTGTTGATTAAATGCACCTCATTGCGGGTCGCCGCATCGACATCGGTTGTCTCCGCCTTGTGTGAGACATACTCTTTAGACCTATGATGAGGGGTGTTTATCAAATGGCGCCGTTGCCGGGGAGCAATGAGCATAGCCTACTTTATTCTTTGTCATTCTTGTGTACATTTTCTTTTTTTTTATATGTTGTGAGCAGCTATTTTATTGCCATTAATCACTATGCTTCATTGATTCATTTCTTGTGATAATCTTTATGTGCTCTATGATTGATTGATTGAGCTATTCTAATACATTCTTTTTGTGACTTTGATGCAAGGGTCCGCCACGCAAGGATGGCTTCTTAGGAGGCCAATGCAGCCAAGCCTGGAGGAGGATGGTCTTCCCTTCTCATGACCATCAGGAGAGAGTATCAGGGAAGCAAGGAGATATGGATTAGATAGGCTTAGAACACTTAGGATCATCTCTGTAATTCTTGGTGAGAGAGAGACAATTTTGGCATGTAATAATTAACAGGACTCTACTCTTCACAATGAGGTCCAGTGCCCGGGTGTCTGTTCACCTGGGGGCCTCATCGCTGTTTTCCGCGATTTCTACCGCCTTCTTTTCTTTGTTTTCCGCTGTTTTGTGCTTTTCGCCTTTATTTTACTTTGTTTTGTGTGCTTGGAGCCCCTAGATATAGGTTGCTTGACTCGGTAGCTAGGTCCAAACATTAATAAGAATGCACGTTCCTATAGTCTACTTCGTATGGATCTAGTCAAACTTAAACAGCTAAGTCATTCATCTCTTAACCCACGTGCCGTGAGCGAGCCCCATCAAGCGCTACTCCTGAACTCGAGTGTGTCGAGAAGAGGAGGGGTGAGCCAAGACCGGACCCTTAGGTTAAAGATGAATGACCAGCTTGTGGTTCTTCACGTTAATAGCAGCTACTGTTTAGGGTGATTTTGACGAATGCACACCGCCATGTAGATAGGTTTAAAAATTCTGTTTTGCATACCACATGGAGAGAGCTGGGATGCACTGTAAGTCTTCTAACTCAGCATGCATCATTCGGTTCAATGGTGAGATTTCCATCATAGAACCACTCGCATGGCTTTTCCGCTATCTCCCTCTGATTTTGAGCACCTAGGACTTAAATGAAAATCTACCAAAACGTTAGGCGCTGGTATGAAACAGATCCAAAAAAAGTGAAAACCCAAAAATTAAAACTAGGGGACTGCTAAATAAACTTTGACCTTAATTAAAATCCGTAATGGACTATCATTGTACCGGGTTTATAAAGCCCTCATTGTTTTCAGGTACCTTGGAGGGGGACCAAAACCCTACTCCCTTGAGCGAGTGCGACCCCCTAAGGATTAGAGCCAAAAACCCAGTCTGCAACTGCCTTGTGTATCGCCTGGATTTCCGAAGTAATGGCGCTTCTATCGTACGTAGGCGAGTAGGGCTTGGTCACCAATGATGACTCTCTGTTGTGATGAGCATCGACCCTGTCCGAAGTATCGAGCATAGGCCACGCCTTCACGGGGGTGTCTGTCTCATTGTCCTGCGTCCGAGTAGGTTCTTGTACGCTCACGGGTGATTCCGTTGCGAGCGAGGACCGAAGTAGCGGTTTCGCCTATCGGCTTCCTCCCTCTATTTCTTTGGCTGAGTAGGGATCCAGGAAGGGTTACGAGGACTCCAAAAAGTACAGACTACAGGTTACACAGGAGGAGGACAAGTACGGGATACCCTTCCGGCAGTACTCTCTCTCCTATAGGGTAGCGTACTAAGGACTTGTTATAAGATATGCATGAAATAACAACTCTAAAAATGAAAAGATAATAAATAGCCGAACCTTTACGGCTTCACATGGCGTGAGTTGGTGAACCCGATTTTGAATTGTGTTTGTATGGATCTAGATTAAGGTTCAAAAATCAAGTCCCGTGCCTTTGCACAAAATTTTGTTATATCACTCCTCTTTGACCCCCGCTCAGTTTGAGCCTTTTCTACTGTTTTGCACTCCTTTGTATTCCTCGTTGACCATCGTATCTTTCAACATCCTATCTTCTCTTGTACTTTGCGGAGTTGATCCACGGATGGTTTCCGTCGGGACCATGCCGACACCCACATCGATTCCATGGACTCAACTCCGCCAATAAATTCGAGGCGATTCATGAGAACCTGATCCGGACTTTGCGGATCGATCTCTAGACTCCTCGTTTTCTACCTTTCTCTTGACCACACAATAAACTGGGATCACCTTTGTCCCACTTTTGCCGTTGTGAATAGAAGTCGATTACAGTCTACATCCTTCTCTATTCACAACACGCTGGGGTTGACCTGAATTCCAGCTTCATCTCGGCAGCTGAACATTGATTACAAGCGGACTGATCAGGGCTATCTCCTCATGCAGATAGAAGACAGTACAAGCCCTGGAGACGCCGGAGTTCATCTCTTCCGACTCAGACCCTGACATGGCTCCCGGAGGAAAGGGCAAGGGTCAGCAGCCACCCACACCAGAGGGACAGGCGCCAGATCAGAATCAGGTCAATGCACAATTACTGGCATCTATCCAGGCCATCCAGCAGCAGCTGACCGAACAGGCTCTCACTCAGACAGCCTTCCAGGATATGTTGAATGATATGATGGACCGAGATGATGGAGGAAGAGTCGGAGGCAGAGGCAGAGGAGGCAGGGGAGGAGAAGGTGAAGGTGGAGGAGGTGGTGATGACCACAATGATGATCTTGAATTACCACCACAAAAACCTACCCTTAAACAAACATACAATCCGGGAGACAGCCAGATGACCGAATGGATCCTCATTCCACCGGTACACGCTCACTTTGAGCTGAAGCCCCAATTCATTGCTCTTCTTCCTGCATTCCATGGAAACACCAGCGAGGAGCCGTACATCCACCTGCAGCAATTCTCCCGCATTTGCCGTACGACTCACTATCCCAATGTCCCTCTAGACATTGTCAAGATGACGGCTTTCCCCTTCAGTCTACAGGATAAGGCCCTTTATTGGGTCAATCATATGGGGAAGGTTGTGACGACTTGGGAGGAGCTAAAGTCCGCCTTCTTGCACAAGTATTACCCTCTGGGTCGGCTCAACCAGATGCGAGCCCGTATCAGTAATTTCTCCCAAGGACCCCATGAGTCTATACATGAAGCATGGGAGAGATTCACTGACCTGCAGGAGAAATGTCCTCATCATGATATTTCGAAGACCAGCTTGGTTCAGCATTTCTTTGGGGGACTGAGCATTGAAAGTCAAAGGCTCGTAGACGCAGCATGTGGGGGCTCACACTTCAATAAGGATGAAGATGTCGTCTGGCAGATCTTTGAAGAAATGGCCGAAGGAGAGGCCGCCCTCTCTTCATCCAAGGCTTATCAGAAGCAACCCCAGATCCTTCAAAAACAAGTGCACATGGCAGCGTCTAAGGAATCAGAGAGAGATGAAAGCTCCAACCTCAGCATCATCGGGGGACATCTCTCTAAGGTTGACATTATCGAGAAGCGATCAAAAGATCTCGAAAAACTCGCCTTAATCGAGAAGAGGACCCAGAGTTTGGACAAGCTGGATCACATCACCAAGCAGCTTGAACTGCTGGTAGGTACCATCAATTCTGTTCAGTCGGCAGCATCGCTCGAAGCTCCAGCTGAGAGAAAAGACGAGCAACCACCGCCACACCAGCCTCAGCCAAGCCAGCAACCACCGACAGTTCAGCACGTGTACTACGTGCAGGCACCTGATCAGAGCCAGCCGCAACAGCAGATGGTTGTGTACCAACCAGAGTTTATCTCAGACACCGATTCAGTGTTCCCGCCACCACCCCTGGTCCAGGAAGTTAATGGGGTTTGGACTCATGACACACAGCCGACCCGTCCTACGGGACAACCACAGGGTCAGCCTTTTGCCAACCGGCAATACCACCAACCTCAGGGTGGTCGCTTTGGGCAATCCTCCCAGCAGCACCAGCAATACCAGCAGCCTCCCCAGTTTGGACATCAATGGAGGCAGAACCACCCATATCAGCAGCAGCCGCAATACCGTCACCCACAGCCGTATCACCAGTACGCGGCTGCTCCGCCTCAGCAATACCAGCAGTATCCACCTCCGTCTTATCAGCAACTTCAACTTCCTGCCCCGCCACATCATCACCAGCAGCAGCCTCAGCACCAGCAGATACAACAACAGCGTGGTCTGCACGCTGACACCACCGAGGCACCTCCAGTGAACCCCTCCATGGAGTGTCTAGCCCAGCTTGTCAAAGGGCTAGCAGAGATGACCAAGCGGCTTGATGACCTGACTGCCACTCGAACCACCATCCCGGCTCAGGTCGAAGCAAATCCCAATAATTTCAAGAAAAAAGAGCAGGTAGAATGTGATGTCCTATCCGTATCTGGTAATGATACTACTGTTTATTCTAATGCTGTAACTCTTAGGAGCGGTAGGGCCTTGCACCCGCCTGCTACTGAAAGTGGGGAGAAAGAAACAGGTGGATCGTCATCTTCCGTATCAGCCGTGCCAGCCACAGGGGCGGGTGAGGAGGAAGAGGAAGGAGAAGCCAGTCCAGCCGTCGTGCCATGCCAGCATCAGCCTCAGCCAAAAATACAAAAAAATCAGCAAAAACAAAAACAACAAAAAGAAGCTCGTAGCAGAAGCGAAGTCGTGCCAGCATTGGAGGAGCCGCCAGCACCCGCCGATCCCTCGCCAGCCGATGGAGCAGATGCTGTCCGTTTTGATCGCCCAACAACACCAGCATGCCAAGACCCAGCTTGTACCCTTTTTCGTGATTCGGGTGTACAACATTCTGTGGGCGATGATTTTGATGTAAATAAGAACTCTGATTTTCCTGCCAGTAGTGTACATATTCCTTTTCCTCATGCAATACAAAAATCCAAAAAAAAATGCAAAACAAAAAAATGCATTGTCTGACCATGGTGTTGTAGACATCTTGGACAAATTGACTGTTGAGATTCCCTTGCTAAAGGCCGTGGAATACATGCCAGCCGTAAAGAAAGGACTGAAGGAGGTATGTACTACTAAGCGTCGCCCATCAAGAAAGAACAGACGCCAGCAAGATGAGAAACATGTCCTCACATTAGCCACGGTCGCAGCTATCAGCAATCTCCCCCAGAAGAAACAAGACACCGGAGCACCTCTGATCAGTTGTGTGATCTTTGACCAGATCTTCGAGCGCACTCTCCTGGATAGTGGTTCTTCCATCAACCTTCTGCCCTCGTCCATAATGCAGGAATTTGGGCTGGGACCGCTCAAACAGACACGCATGGTCCTTCAGTTTGCTGATCGATCCGTCAAGCGGCCCCGAGGTCTCTTAGAGGACGTGATAGTTAAAGTGCAGGAGATGAAATTTCCAGCTGACTTCGTAGTCCTTGATATGGACTCGCCTGCACCATTGCTCCAGACCCCTATCCTCCTTGGCAGACCATTCCTTCGTACTTCAGGTGCCGTGGTTGATTATGGGTCTGGGAAGATCACTTTCAGCTCGAATACCCAGCAAATCACAATAAACATGAACAAAGAGCAGAATGCCACAACAGATGAGAGCCAGACAGCGTCAGAAGCGGACTGTGAATTTATTGCAGAGATCAGAGACTCAGCTTTATCATTGGATGATTCATGGATCCGAGAAATCCTCACTCTCGAGGAGGACTTGGAAAGCGCAGTCAGCATATGCTCCGATGACTCTTGGGAGATAGATTTTCCGATGCAGGCGCATCTTCTTGAGCAATCACTCCGAACCGAACATGATCAGCTTAGCGCAGAACCGTTCGGTGCATCGCCGGGATCTCAACAGGATATTGAGGATGGCGGCATCTTCACAGAAGCACGGCCCACCTTCAGCATGGTGTCAGAAGTGACAGATAAAGTGGACAGATCAAAGCCAGAACTCAAGCCACTTCCGGCAGGCCTGAAGTATGCTTTCCTTGCGGGTGAGGAACAAATGTATCCGGTCATCATCAGCAGCAGGCTGAGACCAGAGCAGGAATCTCGACTTCTCGAGGTTCTAGAGAAGAACCGCAAAGCACTTGGGTGGAACGTATCAGATCTCCGCGGGATAAATCCAGCCTTGTGTTCACACCACATCTATTTAGAAGAAGATGCCAAGCCGTCCCGCGAATTTCAGAGAAGGCTGAACCCTAACCTTCGGGACGTCGTCATGAAAGAAATCACGAAGTGGTGTGATGCAGGTTTCATCTATCCCATCTCCGATTCAAAATGGGTAAGCCCATTGCATATAGTTCCCAAGAAATCAGGGCTTACCGTGGTTACAAATGATAAAGGGGAGGAAATTTCTACTCGGGTACCAACATCCTGGCGGGTTTGTGTTGACTACCGCCGTCTCAATGCAGCAACTAAGAAGGATCACTTTCCCTTGCCATTCATTGATCAAGTTCTGGAAAGACTAGCAGGCAAGGAGTTCTTCTGCTTTCTAGATGGGTACTCTGGGTACAACCAAGTGGCGATCGCCCCTGAAGACCAAGAGAAGACCACCTTCACTTGCCCGTTCGGCACCTACGCCTTCAAGAGAATGCCCTTTGGACTGTGCAATGCACCTGCAACCTTCCAAAGATGCATGTTAGCAGTCTTCGCCGAGATGGTAGGTAGTTTCCTTGAGGTGTTCATGGACGATTTCTCTGTCTATGGTGATAGTTTCGATTCTTGTTTAGAGCATCTAGACAGAGTGCTTCAGAAGTGCCGGGAAGTCAATTTAGTGCTCTCATGGGAAAAGAGCCACTTTATGGTCACCGAAGGTATCGTGCTGGGCCACGTCGTTTCCAAACGTGGTATGGAAGTCGACCCGGCGAAGGTGGACGTCATTTCAAATCTTCAGCCACCTCAGTCAGTTAAGAATGTGAGGTCATTCCTGGGGCATGTGGGATTCTACAGGCGATTCATCAAGGATTTCAGCCGCATTGCCCGACCTCTGACAGAACTCTTGTGCAAGGAGACTGATTTCATTGTTGATCAGCCGGTTCTCCTTGCTTTCAATCACTTGAAGGAGCTTATCACTCAGGCTCCAATCTTACAGCCGCCCGACTGGACTCTTCCTTTTGAAATAATGACCGATGCGTCAGATTTTGCAGTTGGAGCTGTTCTTGGGCAAAGAAAAGACAAAGCGCCCTACGCCATTCACTATGCCAGCAGAACATTAGACGAAGCACAGAGAAATTACACTGTAACAGAGAAGGAACTGCTAGCTGTGGTTTTCGCCTTAGAGAAGTTCAGATCTTATTTGTTGGGCTCAAAAGTCATCATCTTTACAGACCACTCTGCTATCCGCTACTTACAACAGAAGAAGGATGCCAAGCCAAGACTGATTCGTTGGATCCTTCTCCTCCAGGAATTCAATTTAGAAATCAAGGACAAGCCTGGAACCCAGAATGTGGTAGCGGATCATCTCTCCAGAATAGAGCAGCATGAACCTCCCCTGAGCAATGCACCTATCACAGAAACCTTCCCTGACGAAGCCATTTTAGCTGTGGATTCTCTTCCTTGGTATGCTGAGATCGTCAATTACCTCGTCTCTGGGGTAATACCGTCGGATTGGACGAAGAACCAAAAGAACAAATTCATGTCGACCATCCGATTCTACCATTGGGAAGATCCTCTTTTATTCAGAGAAGGAGCAGATTGTATTTGGCGCAGGTGCATCCCTCAGACGGAACAATCAAGTGTCCTCGAGCATTGTCACTCGCTCGAATCTGGCGGACACCACTCTGGAGATCGGACGACAGCCAAAGTACTTCAATGTGGCCTTTGGTGGCCTACTTTATTCAAGGATGCAACTGAATTTGTTAAACGATGCACTGACTGTCAGAGAATGAAAGGTACACTCACTGCCAAAGATTCAATGCCCCTGAAAATCATTCAGATAGCAGATGTCTTTGATGCATGGGGCATTGATTTCATGGGACCTTTCCCTAACAGTCAAGGATTTGAGCACATCCTTCTCGCCGTCGATTACGTGAGCCGTTGGGTTGAAGCTATCCCTGCTCGAGCTGCCGACAGCAAAACAGTTTGCCAGTTTCTGAAGAAGAACATCATTTCGCGGTTCGGGGTACCGAAAATCCTTATCTCAGACGGGGGTAGTCACTTCATTAACAAAGAGGTCAAGAAGTTAACGAAGGAGTACGGCATCGACCATCGGGTTGCCACTCCTTATCATCCTCAAACCAATGGCATGGCAGAGTTATCAAACAGAGAAATCAAGACTATCCTCCAGAAACTTGTTAGGCCAAACAGAAAGGACTGGTCTCAACTCTTGGACTCGGTTCTATGGGCATATCGAACCGCCTACAAGTCTCCCTTGGGCATGTCGCCCTATCGTCTTGTATATGGAAAGCCGTGCCATCTGCCCGTGGAATTAATTCACAAGTCTTTATGGGCAATCAACAGCTGTAATTTGGACTCACACAAAAGTGGTCAGAAGAGAAAAGATGATCTGAATAGACTCTTGGAATTCCGAGACTATGCATACGATAACACCTTGATGTACAAGGAGAAGGTGAAACGCTGGCACGACAGATACATCAGACGAAAGACCTTCGACGTTGGACAGAGAGTGTGGTTATTTGATGCAAAGTTGCGAATATTCCCAGGCAAATTAAAGAGTAAGTGGACAGGGCCATTTCGAGTTCGTGAAGTGCGTGACAATGGAAGCATTGCTATATCAGAATTGTCCTCTGACGCACAGCCATTCGTCGTCAACGGCCAACTACTGAAGCCTTACCTTGAACCAGATACATTCTTGACCGTTGTTGACTCCGTTCAGCTCATGCACCATGACGACATCTCGACAGCATCTGCGGCATCGGAAGATTCAGACTATGCAATCCAACAACTGCTTATCTGATTTTCTTCTTTTCTTCTTTTCCTTTTCTAGCCTCTTGTTGTACCTAAAAGGTGCCGACCTTGTGGACAGTTTTCTGTACTTAGGACGTACTTTGTCCTAAGTATAGGGGGGGCGTGCACCCAGAGTATTTCTATTCTTTGATCCTCTCCATTGTCTCCTCTTCTTGTCTATACTTAGGAATATCTTGCCCTAAGTATAGGGGGAGACAATCGGAGTACGATCTGTTCATTCCCACCCTTGACCCTCCCTGCTTTTTGTACAGTCTGCTATACTTAGGATTACTTCATCCTAAGTATAGGGGGGACGGTCAACTTCTCATTCATTAATTCCATTTATTTACATTCTTTAGATCCGTCTATACTCAGTACGAGTTATGTCTTTGCTTTTCCTTTCGATCTATGAGGACATAGCTCAAGCTAAGTATAGGGGGGTCGTATATACCATGTATATACTATAAGACATAACTCATACTGAAAAATAAAATATAACCTTGATATAAAATAGAATATAAAAAAAAAATAATAAAAATAAAAAAGTAGCTCTAAAATAATGAAAGACGATTGTGAGTTCCTCAAACTCTTTGTAATTGTACTGATTATTAAGTCAGAAAAGTGTTTTTATGTAAAAAGCTCTTTTTGAAAAACCTTGTGAAAATAGTTTGAAAATAGCATGTACAAGTATTCAACCTTTGAAAAATCGGTTGGTGTGAAAAATTTTCTTTGAGTGAAATTAAAATGTGTGAAAATTAGTGTGCAAATGATTGCGAAAATTGATTGTCAAAATTGTTTTGAAAAACCTACCTATGTTGTGTAAAACCCTTGCAAAAATCAATTTCAAATGCGTGAAGATATTGCAAAATTATTTTGGACTATAGTTTTCAAAATTCTTGTGAAACTGATTCTCGAATAAGTCTGAGGAGTCTGCACAAAAATCTCTCGTTTGTAAATAAGGAATAAGTTCAAATCAAGCCTATAAGAACCAAAACCATATTATACAGTTTTTCTTCTTTTGTATATACTGACTAATAAATCAAATACCTATACAGTATGATTTGAAAAATAGTGTGACCAGTTTTGAAAGATTTGATGTGAAATGATTTCAAACGGTGTGAAAATGGTTTTGATGGCAAAAATTTTTCTTTGTGTGAAAGAAAGGATTTGAAAAACCTGTGTGCAAAGGTTTTGGAAAATGTTTGTCAAAATTATTGTGAAAAACATACATATAGTGTGAAAATTCTTTGCAAAAATATTCTTCAAATGTGTGTAAATGATTGCAAAAATCATCGTGTACTACAGTTTGCAAAATTATTTTCAAAACTAGAACTGAAGAATAAGATCACTATTACGAATACCTGTTAATCAGAAATAAATTACATAAAATTCTTTCTCAACAACCTAAATAAACCATTCCATTAACACATGTACAGTCTGTATAAATTCATATATTTTGTAAATAAAGCAGTATGCCCGTGTAAATAAGGGTATATACTTTTTGTATGTGTCAAGCTCTTATTTTATTTGCAAAATTTCTTTGTGTAAAAACATTCTTTGCTTCTTTGTGAAAAATTGCATCATTCATTGTGCATAGCATAAGCATACCATGCATACTCTTTTTGAGTGAGCTTGATGATTGAATCAGTCTAATAAAGTCTCAGAGTGGAGCTCGGTTGGACCTTACTGCACCTAACTGCACTGGAACCTTATGGGAACTAGGTTTAAGGTACTTCAGGTCCAGTCAGACTTAATTCTTTGAGAAAGCAGGGCTGGGTTCAAGGCACCTCAGTGGACTAACTAGAACTTTTCGAAACACACGCATGACTCTTGTCGGCCGTGACCTAACTTGGACACCTGCACCTTTCACATAGCTCTCCATGGATGAGGTGGTGAGGAGGCAGTTTCCTTTGGCTTGGGGTAGCATATGAGGGTAGTACTTCTAGGCGGAACCTCTCTTCTTCTTATAGTGAAGGAAGTCCACCTCAACTTGGTCTAGTGGTGATGAAGTCTAAGGACTGAAGCTGTGGGTTGCAATAAAGCTTCAAAAGAGGGATAGTCTACTGGCTCAAGGAGAAATTTCTTGTATATATGCTGCACCATGTAGATATGTTGTACAGATGCAATTGAAAAAAAAAAAGGACTCCAAAAAAGTGGTGGGTCGGATTGAAAATTTAATAACCCCACCGGAGTGTATATAGTTCAATAAGGCAAAAGCTTATGGTATCCATGTTTCATCTCATGAAGCTTGCAGCGGGAGACTCGGCTACACTGGCTGAGCTTCCAAAAGTCTATACTTCTTCCCCCTCTTCTTGAGCCGGTTGCACTTGAACTTAGAAGGGAATACCCCGCTTCTTGAGGAAGGAGTTGCTAGACCGAGGCATTAGAGTTACCAGGATGGGGGAGGTTGTTTCTTTGCCACTTCTGAGGTGGGGAGCCACTATCACTTACACTGTACAAGTCAGCTTCATAGTCATAAGGGTTTGTGTATGGTGTAGGCTAGTTCTGACCAGGCTATTAAGGTGATTTGAACCAAGTTCTGCGACTATCGAAGGCTGTTGTGTTTTAAATTTGGTTCCCGACTAGGTTCCACACACATCCACACCTAAGGACTGACAGGAGCTCCAATCTCAAATTTTGTAGAGACATGCATCGCACTGAAAGCACCCCTATTCACTCTACCTTCCTTTCATTTTCCTTTTTCTTTCCTTTATTCTTCTGATACTTATTGCATAAGTATTTGCTAGGGACTAGCAACGGCAAGTATAGGGGGGTGATGAATCTCCATTTCATCACCTTTATTCTATCATTTTGGCCTTAAAAACCCCAGCAAATGCATGTAAATAGCATTAATTTGTTCATATTAGCATCTATTATTTATTGTACTAATTATACATAAAATAAGGTTTTTAATGCCAAAATTATAGAATAAAGGGAAGAAAAGAAAAAGGAATAAAATATTGCAAATATTTTATGACCCTAACCCCGAGACCAAGGCCAGCATGGACTTGGTCGACAAGGAATAAAGTAGGGGGAGATAAGGGCCAATTATACAATAAACATCTCATTTAGCCATTCATTCATTTATGCATTTTTGACACCTATTTTGTACATAATTAATTATTCATCAAATAAAGAAACTTTGTACATAAAAGTTGCAGATAATAATGTAAATAAAAATACAAAATTGAGTTTGTGTAAAAATAATACTCACTGTACATTTTATACACAAAATAAAAAGCAAAAATCTCAACTTCACAGACCCATATCTTGCAATTAAAAACTCCAAATCAACCAAACTCACCTTTAATTGTATATAGCATTTCCCAAACTATTTTATAAAATTAGTGTCATAATTTTTAGAGCCCATCTGTGAAAGTTAGGTTTTTGGCCCTTCTTGTACATAATACCTGATCAAAATATTCATTTTATTCAATATTCATTATTTTTATAAATTCATATTTTTAGAATATTGTAAATAATGTATATAATACTGGTACATATCAAAACTCAAAGAAAACCAAAAAGAAATTGAGAAATAAAATAAGTCTATGTATTACATAGGCAAAATACCTATGAGAAGAATGTATATAAATAAAAGGAAATTTAATTCTTTTATTCTTTTATTCATCCATATTTTTATAATAATGTACATATTATATACTAGTATTAAAAATACAAATCCGAAATAAAAACACATAAAATTCACTAAATAAAATAAATGAATATAATATATAGGTAAAATACCTATAAGTATACTCACATATACATATACAAATTTATTTAAAAATGAAAATAAACTCTTAAAAATGAAACAAAAATACCTATTTATTCACAAAAATAAATTATAAATTTATAAAATAAGCTAATAAAATAATAAAAGAAAATAAACAAATTAAAAATAAATTACATGAAAATACATGTAAATACATACATATACATATTATCCAAATAAAACTACAACGAAACACCTAGAAAAATTCAATAAAAATCATAAATAAATACTAGACGAAATAATACACATTTTTTATTTTATACGAAAAAATTAATAAAATCATTTAGGGGGTTAAATAAATCAATCTTCCTTCAGATTTGCTATTTTGTCTCGTAGCGGCTGACGTGGCCCAATAAGGCTCCGGCCTTCGTTGACCTCAGTCAACTCAGCCTCCTGCCGCCCGACCTGACGCATCCTGTCTCCTCGCCCGTCTTTTCCCTTTTTTCCCGGACCATCCATCCGTCAATCGAAGACGCTTCCTTCACAAGAAACATGCCCTAATCATCACTGACCCCCGCCGATTAATCAGATCAATCTGATACTCATTGGTTTAATCAATAATCGTCGGTCAATAAGGCCACTCGTCAATGTCTATAAATAAAAAGCTCCGCCTTCCTCCTCGAATTTGGCCATTTCTATTCCAACCTAAAGCCTAGATCTCGTTCCTGGAGTGTTCCTCGTGACAGGGGGAGCAACCCAGCGCCGTGACTCGGCCGGAGGGAGGAGATTTTGACGCGGCGGAGCTCCGGCGTCCGCCCTGCTCCCTGGAGGCCCCCAGGTATAAGAGCTGCCTTTTCTATGCATTTTCAGTTAGATTTAGATGTTGGCTTTTCATTCCAGTCATTAGATCAGGTTTTAATTAATGTCTGTAGTTTAAAAATCAAAATTCGAAGTTCGCCGGAGCTCCGCTCCGGCGACTTCTCCACTCTTGTTTCGACCGTATCCGACCGTTCCAAGCATCTCATCTCGTTCCTCGACGCCTTCTTCATCCATCTCGCATAGTTGTCCAACCCAGGACCTTAGGTCCTGGCGAATCGGGGTTCCTTCATCGCCGTTCGCCGGAACCCCTCCGCCCACCTCATTTCTGCGTTGCAGCTTCAAAACCCCGGGTCGAGAAGCAAGCTCTCTCGCCCGCGGTTCTTCCTGTGCAGGAACTTCGAAGAACCGAGCCCAACTGGACTCGCATTCAACCAGGAAGAGGTTCCTGGGGGCTCCTTTCTTCTCCGACCTCGCTCCATCGACTCGGACCCCCAGGAGCCATGAGACCACCGTCAGACGCTGCGGAAGCCTCCCAGCTACGATCAGAGAGCTTCAGATGCGCGGGAGGTGCCCGGAGGAGCCCGAGCTCCCCGATCGAAGCTCGCCGGGGGCGAGCTTCTTCCCAGTTCTTCCAGGTGCCTTCCGCACCGTTGGATCGAGAGGGGCGGCCCAGATTGAACGCCAACCGTCCGATGAAGATGCGCAACCACCGTCAGATCAGCCAGGCGGGTCTAATCCTGGCCCTTCATCGCCGAACCGATACCCGCCGTCCGATGGATGCCACGTGGATAAGTGGCGCCTCCAGCGCCGCAGGATGAAGCGCGTGGTTTAGGGGTAAATTTCACATCCACCCCCTTCGCTTTTTGTATTTATTATTTAATGCCAAGAATAAAGGTTACCGTTGTAAATAAAATGTGTATTTTGCATACGGACCCCCAATGTTTTAATATTTGCACTTTAGTCCCTCCGCACCTCATGTGCGACAACCACGTGAGGCGCGTGAAGTTTTGCAGCTAAGCCCCTCCGGGTCCCTGTAATGGTTAAATGGCTCTGAAAATAAAAGTTAAAGAGCATTTTTGTTGTGATTTTTGCATGGATGCCCCTGTGAACTATTTTATTTGCAAAAATACCCCTGCCAGGCCATTTAATTTTTGAAGGCTTTGTCTATTTATTTTGTGCTTCATATTAAATCAAAAAAATATTGGAAAAATAGACTTAAGCTACTGATTGGCTGTATTTGCACGCTATATTTTTAGTTTCTCATTTTGGTGCATTTTTGCATTTATTAAAAATCAAAAACATGCCTTTTATTCACTGTCTAGATTATAAAATTCCAAAAAAAATATCAAAACCTTCCTAAAAATTCCAAAAAAAATTTACCTATGGTGTATTTCGTCCTATGCTAGTGTCAGTCCAAAAATCCCTAAAAATTGGAAAAAGAAAACTAAAAAAAAAATCAAAAAGCCCCAAAATTCCAACAAAAATCAGAAAAATGATTTAAAAACCCCAAAAAGATGTATTTCTCTTTTATAATTACCTATATATTATTATTAATATATTCAAATTAATTTGGGTAATTTTTGAAAGTATTTTATATTTTTAAAACCCAAATTTCATTCGGCCTATTTAGTTAGTCCCATATTAAGGACATTTTTGAAATTAAAACACATAAAAATTACAAAAATCCCAGGAAAATAACATAAAAATTAGAAACATATTAAAAATCATAAAAAAATACATCTATATATGTTTTAAGCATGTATGTATGTATATATTCTATTACTCTTTCCCCTCTCTCTTTATATATATATATCTCTCTATATATATATTTATATCTTTACTAAATAAGTAAATATATAATTATAAAATATAATATATATATATATAAAGAAGATAATATAAAAGATAAAAACAAAATAAAAATTATAAAAACAAAAAAAATAATAAAAAAATAAAAAAAAACCCACTTACACACAAGGATGACTGATATGCACCTCTAGGCTCATGCATTTTTGTATTGCTCTCTGTGGTTCGACCTCTACATGCTTGTTCCCTATACATTTTATGGTAGAGTAAATAAAGATTAATTCACACTTCCTTTGAGCTTGATTGTTTTATTCTTTGATTGTGGGTTAATTGTTGATTAAATGCACCTCATTGCGGGTCGCCGCATCGACATCGGTTGTCTCCGCCTTGTGTGAGACATACTCTTTAGACCTATGATGAGGGGTGTTTATCAGACACTGGCGGAAGGGAGGGCTGGTAGGCGGCGGTGCCGAGATGAGGGGGTGAGGGGAGGCTGGCGAGTGTGGATTAGGGTTAGGGTATACGAGTTCCGGTCTAGGACCGCCGCTTTGATACCATGTTGGAAGAAATGAGTGCATTGTTATTTCCTGAGAACCCTAAGGTCTCTTATATAGAGGAGAGTTCTATGGAAAAATTATATAAGATGGTTACAAAGAAATAAAATAAAGAAAACGATACATAGAGAATATGGAAATATATAAATATCTCTACAATTTGGTTATGAGCTTCCTAGATTATTGATCCTGTACTATTTGATTCTTGATCATCTTATCGGAATTTTGTCCTTTTTGAATTAGGTAGCCTGCTCTTAAGTTAAGTGACAACACATGACATCAAATTGGTTGTATCGTACTACCATGGATCACCTCAAAAACATGCTAGTGCTTAAATCAATGTCCTTTTCAGATTGGGACTTGTCAACTTATATATCCTAATTTCTCGAAATCAGATTTATATGCAACTTTGGGTCAACCGTGGCTCACTTTGTTGATATATACCTTGAATCTTAACGATTGATTTATTTGGAGCTGTGTATTCTGGGAGATTGGAATTTCAGAATCATTCAAGGTGATATTGCACTTATTGCTTCTTGTTAGATGCTGGAGATTATTTGGAATTTCAAGGATGATCTCTGCTTGGCTGTCTTAGTGCTAGACATAAGGCTTGCAACTCTTGACAATTCACTCAATGAATTTCATGGATGGATATTAATTGTGACAAAATTTAGATAATTGATTTGATGAGAATCGGTGACGATTGATTTTTGTGCTGGTCATGGTGACCTTTACACCTGACCATGCGAGGGTACGGTGACCCTCCTCTGGGTGGGAAATAGAAAGCCTACTTAGGGCGGCGGCCGCCCAGTACACAGGTTTAGGATCCCGGTCCTCTGTATTGGTTTTTACGTGAGATCGCAATGTTTTTATGCTTCATTGGGATATCCAAGTTTTTGACCAGTTCGGTTGACCTTCTTTTTATGATACCTAGACTGGGGAGCCCTCGATTTTAATTTTTTCTTACGAGCTCGTTTGCCTGTATCGGTCGGGCTGATTTTTGGATCGATTCTTCTGGGGAGTCTCTCCCACTCATCTCAAGGGCATAGTTTTGGAGTAGGCCTAACCCTTTACTGGACCACACTTCCACTTAGAGGACAAGATGGAAGAGTCTCTTAGGAGGCTTCTTCAATTCTTGAGTTTTGGTTACCGTTCCGCCAATAGGCTTGACGTTGTGTTACAATTGAATTTGGTCACAGTTGAGTTTAACAACATTTGAGATTGGTTACAGTTGAGCTTGAGTCCGAAATCATTAATCATCAATAATAATAAATATTCAACATTTAACTAGAATTTATATCTACTACTACAATTGTTAGGAAAAGATAGTGGACGTGTAGGGAACTTAGTTAGGATGCATTATGCTCTACCGCATGCTTACAGAGGCATCCCAACCCTAATGTTATCTTCATGCGTTAGAGTCATAGTGTGAGGTCATACTCATACCAAGACCACATACTATCTACTAGACTTGAGAAATTAGACAGAAATAAAGATCAGATCATAGACTCATCATCCTCAATACCAAGATCCATCAACATTATCTTTAAGTGATAAAAAGATAATAACCTACATATGATTCATTATTAAAATATGAAAATGTTATATATGGAAAGTTATGGGACGATGAGTGATCAGGGGAATTACATACATAACCGATTTAAATACCACTTTTATGCAATAAACTTGTTAAATTAATTTTTCAATACCTATCTACTTTCTTTCTTTTGAAACCACTGAATTATTTGTTATTTTTAATATGTTGGATTGTATTCAACAATTGTTAAAATTTCTCTTGTCCCTTACATATATGGCAGACAAGGCGCCTGCATCACAGTAGATTGACAACTAATCAGTGAGCTTCTGCAATTCTGTTACGATACATATGCTTTAGTTTTTGGTTCAAGATAATGTAAATGGCTTCTTTCTTTTCTATATTTTGGGATACATGTACATACTGCAGTTTTTTGTTACATGGAATTGTATATGGAAATTTATTGAAATGTGAATTGGTGACACTTGTTGGATATGTGGTTGTTTACATCAATTGTGAATGTCAGTTCAAAACGCGAATTTTTTTACTCATTTTCTGCAACTTAATGCAATCAATTACGAATGAAATATTGTGAATGCTATGTAAACGGGTTACCCAGATCCACAGACGAGAGTTCATAGTTTGGTATCAGCGCTGTGGTACCTCGTTACAAATCTTGGTAGTATAAAATTCCGATCGCGTTAAGTTCTCGGATAGTGACAATCTTCCGATTCGTCATGAGTCTCATATAGTTTTCCAAGAAGAGAAAACCACAATTGATGGTATCTGCAGACATCAATTTATATTTCTAATAATATTGGTTCTCATGTAGAAGCATGGCATCTAGAGCTAACCAGTAGATGGTTGATCGCTTAGAGAGCATATTGACCACTCTCACCGACCTTCAGGAGCAACAGACTGCTTTGCGAGGTCAGCAGGACCAGATTTTGGCTCAGTAGACGGAGATCGCAGTCAGACTGACTGACATAGAGATGAGATTTAATGAGCTCTCTGAGTACACTTACCATCCATCTCATGATGGAACACGACAGGATCAACCTCAGTCCGTTAAGGTACAACAACCTCAGTTCGATGATCCACATGAGGAGATACCAATACATGGAGGTGGGAATGGAGATTATGGCATGGATCAAGACCATGTACTCTTTGCAGATGAGGATACACACGAGCACTCAACTATTCATCGACATCAGTCGATTTTCATCTCCCATTAACGGTCCAATGTGCCCATGTTTGAGGACACCGGGACATCATATGAGGCCGAGTAGTGGTTGAAGAGAGTATTGAATATACTTCGGATGATTCGCACACCACGAGACTCGTAATTATTTTTTATGAAGTATTAACAGAAAACATTCGCCGAAAGATGACGGGAGGCGACAGTTTCCGAGTTAGGACGTGAGCCCTCATAAGACGATTTTGAAACGAGATTTGGATCCACTTCTTTTCTGGGAAGTAGAAGGAGTCCCAACGCCGACTATTTGCAGAGCTCAGGCAGGAGCGGATGACAGCTAGAGAATTTCATACTCATTTTATATGCTAACTAAAGTACATCAGTTTTAACTAAATTCTAACTAAAAAATAAAAAAAGAGATATTTATTGAATGGAATGGATGTTATATATAATAAAATCAATAAAGTTTTAGTATAAAATTATTTTAGTGTGTACTAACATATGAGATTTCATCCTTATTTGATGTTCTAACATAATAAATTTCAATAAAAAGTTCAAATACCAGAAAGCCAAGAACGGAGGTTAGATATATTACAATAAAAAACTTAAATTTTGTTTTTAATTTTTTTGTTTAATTACATTCATATGAAATTTTGTTAATCTTTGTGTGATAATGTACACCAATTTTGAGAAACTGTTCAACTTCTTAATATATATGAGATTTTATACATTTATGTGCTCAAACATACGATAATTTTAATGAAAAGTTTGATATGTAAAAAATCAAAGAATATGATAGATGATTTATTCTAAACTTAATAAAATTTTTAGAATATGATCAACTGTATGACTATTAGATTTAAAATTAACATGTTTGTTGCTAATGTACAGTCATTCACTCCTGCCAGAGCTCAAAGAATATGATAGATGATTTAGTTCATATGATGTTCTAACATAATAAATTTTAATAAAATGTTCAAATACTAGAAAGCCAAGAACGAAGGTTAGATATATTACAATAAAAAACATAAATTTTGTTTTAAATTTATTTTTTTGTTTATTTACATTCATATGAAATTTTGTTAATCTTTATGTGATAATGTACACCAATTTTGAGAAATTGTTCAACTTCTTAATACATAAGAGATTTTATTCATATATGTGCTCAAAAGTACTATAATTTTAACGAAAAGTTTGATATGTAAAAAACTCAAAGAATATTATAGATGATTTATGATAAACTTAAGAAACTTTTAGAATATGATAAACTGTATGACTATTAGATTTAAAATTAACACGTTTGTTGCTAACGTACATTTGAGACTTCGTTAATATTTCTGTGCTAACATTCACCGATTTATAAAAAAAGATCGACACTTAATAAACTCAAAATATTTTATAAAATTCAATAAAAAAATAATAAAATTTCATTTAAAATATGTTTTCATATTAATGTACGCTTGAGATTTCACACTCATTTTATATGCTAACTAAAGTACATCGATTTTAACTAAAAGTTCTAACTAAAAAATAAAAAACCTGATTTTTATTGAAAGGAATGGATGCTCTATTTTGATAAAATTAACAAAGTTTAAGTATAACATTATTTTAGTGTCTACTAATATTAATATGAGATTCAGTTAATCTTTGTGCACTAATATACACCAATTTTGAGATATTGTTGAACTAGTTAATATAAATGATTATATTCTGTTTGTGTTGTAACACACTCTACTTAATACAAAAAGTTTAATTCCAAAAGATAATTAAATAGTACGATATATTTTATATTCTAAAGATCATAAAATAAAATTCTTAAAATAAGTTTTTGTGTGCTAACACAGATATGAGATTCCATTGACATTTGTGTGCTAACATACACCAATTTTGAGAAAAATATCAACTCCTAATAATCTCAATAAAATTATATATATTACATAAAACATTATAAAATATATTTTAAAATAATTTTTTATTATGCATGTGCATGAGATTTCAACTATATTTGATGTGTTAACATAAATTAATTTTGATTAAACATTGAAAAACTAAAAAAAAGCATGAACACATGATAAATTTATTTTTGAAAGGAATAATATATAAATATATATAAATAAAAAATATTAAAGTTTTATTTTAGAAATATTTTTTTAAAATTCACATGAGATTTCATTAATATTTGTTTGCTAATATACACCAATTTTGAGAAATTATTCATCTCGTTAATATATATGAGATTTTTTCAATATTTTTGTTCTAACATAATCTAACTTTAAGGGAAAATATAAATAAAATACTCAAGTAATATGATCTATATTTTTGTAAAAATAAAATTTTAAAATAAGATTTGTGAGCTAACATACTTGTGAGATTTTGTCAATATTTTATGTGCTAATATGCAACGATTTCGAGAAAAATGACCAATCCCTTAAAACACAACAAAATGTTAAATATTTTTATGAATTGCAATAAAATCAAAACACAGTTTTATTTGAAATTAATTTTTCATATTAAATAATATATGAGATTTTATCTTTATTTGATGCTCTAACATAATAAATTTTAATAAAAAGTTCAGATACTAGAAAGCCAAGAACGAAGGTTAGATATATTACAATAAAAAATATAAATTTTGTTTTAAATTTATTTTTTTGTTTATTTACATTCATATGAATTTTTGTTAGTCTTTATGTGATAATGTACACCAATTTTGAGAAATTGATCAACTTCTTTATACATATGAGATTTTATTCATATATGTGCTCAAACGTATTATAATTTTAACGAAAAGTTTGATATGTAAAAAACCCAAAGAATATGATAGATGATTTATGATAAACTTAATAAACTATTAGAATATGATAAATTGTATGGCTATTAGAGTTAAAATTAACATGTTTTTTTGCTAACGTACATTTGAGACTTCGTTAATATTTCTGTGCTAACATTCACCGATTTAGAAAAAAAGATCGACACTTAATAAAATCAAAATGTTTTATACAATTCAATAAAAAATAATAAAATTTCATTTAAAATAATTGTTCTTATTAACGTATGCTTGAGATTTCACACTCATTTTATATGCTAACTAAAGTACATCGATTTTAACCAAAAGTTCTAACTAAAAAATAAAAAACCTGATATTTATTGAAAGGAATGGATGCTCTATTTTGATAAAATTTAAAAAGTTTAAGCATAAAATTATTTTAGTGTCTACTAATATCAATATGAAATTTAGTTAATCTTTGTGCACTAATATACACCAATTTTGAGATATTGTTGAACTAGTTAATATAAATGATTATATTCTGTTTGTGTTGTAACACACTCTACTTAATACAAAAAGTTTAATTCCAAAAGATAATTAAATAATACGATATATTTTATATTCTAAAGATCATAAAATAAGTTTTTGTGTGCAAACATAGATATGAGATTCCATTGACATTTGTGTGCTAACATACACCAATTTTGAGAAAAATATCAACTCCTAATAATCTCAATAAAATTATATATATTACATAAAACATTATAAAATATATTTAAAAATAATTTTTTATTATGCACGTCATGATATTTCAACTATATTTGATGTGTCAACATAAATTAATTTTGATTAAACATTGAAAAACTAAAAAAAGCATGAACACATGATAAATTTATTTTTGAAAGGAATAATATATAAATATATATAAATAAAAAATAGTAAAGTTTTATTTTATAATTATTTTTTTAAAATTCACATGAGATTTCATTAATATTTGTTTGCTAATATACACCAATTTTGAGAAATTATTCATCTCGTTAATATAAATGAGATTATTTCAATATTTTTGTTCTAACATAATCTAACTTTAAGGGAAAATCTAAATAAAATACTCAAGTAATATGATCTATATTTTTGTAAAAATAAAATTTTAAAAGAAGATTTGTGCGCTAACATACTTGTGAGATTTCGTCAATATTTTATGTGCTAATATGCAACGATTTCGAGAAAAATGATCAATCCCTTAAAACACAACAAAATGTTAAATATTTTTACGAATTGCAATAAAATCAAAACACAGTTTTATTTGAAATTATTTTTTCATATTAAATAATATATGAGATTTTATCTTTATTTGATGCTCTAACATAATAAACTTTAATAAAAAGTTCAGATACTAGAAAGCCAAGAACGAAGGTTAGATATATAACAATAAAAAACATAAATTTTGTTTTAAATTTATTTTTTTGTTTATTTACATTCATATGAATTTTTGTTAGTCTTTATGTGATAATGTACACCAATTTTGAGAAATTGATCAACTTCTTTATACATATGAGATTTTATTCATATATGTGCTCAAACGTACTATAATTTTAACGAAAAGTTTGATATGTAAAAAATCTAAAAGAATATGATAGATGATTTATGATAAACTTAATAAACTATTAGAATATGATAAATTGTATGGCTATTAGAGTTAAAATTAACATGTTTGTTGCTAACGTACATTTGAGACTTCGTTAATATTTCTGTGCTAACATTCACCGATTTAGAAAAAAAGATCGACACTTAATAAAATCAAAATGTTTTATACAATTCAATAAAAAATAAAAAAATTTCATTTAAAATAATTGTTCATATTAACGTACGCTTGAGATTTCACACTCATTTTATATGCTAACTAAAGTACATCGATTTTAACCAAAAGTTCTAACTAAAAAATAAAAAACCTGATATTTATTGAAAGGAATGGATGCTCTATTTTGATAAAATTTAAAAAGTTTAAGCATAAAATTATTTTAGTGTCTACTAATATCAATATGAAATTTAGTTAATCTTTGTGCACTAATATACACCAATTTTGAGATATTGTTGAACTAGTTAATATAAATGATTTTATTCTGTTTGTGTTGTAATACACTCTACTTAATACTAAAAGTTTAATTCCAAAAGATAATTAAATAATACGATATATATTATATTCTAAAGATAAAAAAAATAAAATTCTTAAAATAAGTTTTTGTGTGCTAACATAGATATGAGATTCCATTAACATTTGTGTGCTAACATACACCAATTTTGAGAAAAATATCAACTCCTAATAATCTCATTAAAATTATATATTTTACATAAAACATTATAAAATATATTTAAAAATAATTTTTTTATTATGCATGTGCATGAGATTTCAATTATATTTGATGTGTTAACATAAATTAATTTTGGTTAAAAATTGAAAAACTCAAAAAAGCATGAACACATGATAAATTTATTTTTGAAAGGAATAATATATAGATATATATAAAGAAAAATAATAAAGTTTTATTTTATAATTATTTTTCATTATAATTCACATGAGATCTCATTAATCTTTGTTTGCTAGTATACACCAATTTTTAGAAATTATTTATCTCGTTAATATATGAGATTTTTTCAATATTTTTGTTCTAACATAATCTCATTTTTAGTGAAAATTTAAATGAAAAACTCAAGTAATATGATTTATATTTCTGTAAAAATAAAATCTTAAAATACGATTTGTGCGCTAACATACTTGTGAGATTTCGTCAATATTTATGTGCTAATATGCAACGATTTCAAGGGAAATGCTCAAACCTTTAAAACACAACAAAATAGTAAAATATTTTTATGAATTGAAATAAAATAATAACACAATTTTATTGGAAATTATTTGTTTACATTAGCTAACAAATAAAATTTCATCCTTATTTGATGTTCTAACACAATCAATTTTAATAAAAAGTTCATATACCAGAAATCCCAGAACGAAGGTTAGATATATTACAATAAAATGAAATAAATATTGTTTTAAATTTATATTTTTGTTTATTTACATTCATATGAAATTTTGTTAGTCTTTGTGTGATAATGTACAACAATTTTGAGAAATTGTTCAACTTCTTAATATATATGTGACTTTATTCATATATGAGCGGAAACGTACTATAATTTTAACGAAAAGTTTGATATGTAAAAAACACAAAGAATATGATAGATGATTTATGATAAACTTACTAAACTTTTAGTATATGATAATCTGTATGACTATTATATTTAAAATTAACATGTTTGTTGCTAAGGTACCTTCAAGACTTCGTTAATATTTCTGTGTTAATATTCACCGTTTTAGAAAAAAAGATCAACACTTAATAAAGTCAAAATATTTTATACAATTCAATAATAAATAATAAAATTTCTTTTAAAGTAAGTTTTCATATTAACGTGCACTTGAGATTTCATACTCATTTTATATGCAAACTAAAATACATCGATTTTAACTAAAAGTTCTAACTAAAAAAATAAAAAAAGATATTTATTGAAAGTAATGGATGCTATATTTTAATAAAATTAATACTTTTAGTATAAAATTATTTTAGTTTGTACTAATATTAATATGAGATTTAGTTAATCTTTGTGCACTAATATACACCAATTTTTAGATATTGTTCAAATAGTTAATATAAATGATTTTATTCGTGTTTGAGTTGTAACACACTCTACTTAAGGTTTAATTCCAAAAAATAATTAAATAATATGATATATATATTATATTATAAATATAATAAAATAAAATTCTTAAATTAAGTTTTTGTGTGCTAACATAGATATGAGATTCCATTGACATTTATGTGCTAAGATACACAAATTTTGAGAAAAATATCAACTCCTAATAATCTCAAAAAAAATTATATATATTACATAAAACATTATAAAATATATATAAAAATAATTTTTTATTATCATGTGTATGATATTTCAACCAAATTTGATGTGTTAACATAAATTAATTTTGATTAAACATTGAAAAACTAAAAAAATCTTGAACACACGATAAATTTTATTTTAAAAGGAATAATATATAGATATATATAAAGAAAAAATACTAAAGTTTTATTTTATAATTATTTTTCATTATAATTCACTTGAGATTTCATTAATCTTTGTTTTCTAATATACACCAAATTTGAAAAATTATTCATCTCGTTAAAATATATGAGATTTTTTTCAATATTTTTGTTCAAATATAATCTAATTTTTAGTGAAATTTTTAAAAAAACACTCAAGTAATATAATATATATTTCTGTAAAAATAAAATCTTAAAATAAGATTTGTACACTAATATACTTTTGAGATTTCGTCAATATTTATGTGCTAATATGCAACGATTTCGAGAAAAATGATCAAACCCTTAAAAAAGAACAAAATAGTTAAATATTTTAATGAATTTCAATATTAACTAACATATGAAATTTCATCCTTATTTGATGTTCTAACATAATAAATTTTTTATAAAAAATTCATATACCAGAAAGCCTAGAACGATGGTTAAATATATTACGATAAAAAACATAAATTTTGGTTTAAATTTATTTTTTTGTTTATTTACATTCATATGAAATTTTGTTAGTCTTTGTGTGATAATGTACACCAATTTTGAGAAATCATTCAACTTCTTAATACATATGAGATTTTATTCATATATGTGCTCAAACGTACTATAATTTTAACGAGAAGCTTGATATGTAAAAATCTCAAAGAATATGATAGATGATTTATAATAAACTTAATAAACTTTTAGAATATGATAAACTATATGACTATTAGATTTAAAATTAATTGCTAACGTACATTTGAGACTTCGTTAATATTTCTGTGCTAACATTCACCGATTTACAAAAAAAAGATCGATACTTAATAAAATCAAAATGTTTTATACAATTCAATAGAAAATAATAAAATTTCACTTAAAATAAGTTTTCATATTAACGTACGCTTGAGATTTCGTATTCATTTTATATGCTAACTAGAGTACATCGATCTTAACTAAAAGTTCTAGCTAAAAAAAATAAAAAAACGAGATATTTATCGAAAGGAATGGATGCTATATATGATAAAGTTAATAAAGTTCAGTATAACTTTATTTTAATGTGTGCTAATATGAATATGAGATTTAGTTAATCTTTGTGCACTAATATACACCAAATTTGAGATATTATTCAACTAGTTAATATAAATAATTTTATTCGTGTTTGTATTGTAACACACTCTACTTAAAACAGAAAGTTTAATTTCAAAAGATAATTAAATAATATGATATATATATACATTTTATTTTAAGATAATAAAATACTTAAAATTAGTTTTTGTGCGCTAACATAGATATGAGATTCCATTGATATTTGTGTGCTAACATACACCAATTTTAAGAAAAATTTCAACTCCTGTTAATATCAATAAAATTAGATATAATACATAAAAAATTATAAAATATATTTAAAAATATTTTTTTATTATCCATGTGTATGAGATTTCAATCATATTTCATGTGTTAACATAAATTAATTTTGATTAAATGTTGAAAAACTAAAAAAAGCATGAACACATGATAAAATTATTTTTGAAAGGAATAATATATAGTTATATATAAAGAAAAATAGTAAAGTTTTATTTTAGAATTATTTTTCATTATAATTCACGTGAGATTTCATTAATATTTGTTTGCTAATATACACCAATTTTGAGAAATTATTCATTTCGTTAATATATATGAGATTTTTTCATCATTTTTGTTCTAACATAATATAATTTTAAGAGAAAATCTAAATAATATACTCAAGTAATATGATCTATATTTTTGTAAAAATAAAATTTCAAAATAAGATTTGTGCCCTACCATACTTGTGAGATTTCGTCAATAGTTATGTGCTAATATGCAATGATTTCTAGAAAAAAGATCAAACCATTAAAACACAACAAACTAATTAAACATTTTTATAAATTGCAATAAAATCATAACACAGTTTTATTTGAAATTAATTTTTCATATTAACTAACATATGAGATTTCATCCTTATTTGATGTTATAACATAATAAATTATAATAAAAAGTTCAAATACTAGAAAGCCAAGAACGAAGGTTAGATATATTACAAAAAGACATAAATTTTGTTTTAAATTTATTTTTTTGTTTATTTACATTCATATGAAATTTTGTTAGTCTTTGTGTGACAATGTACACCAATTTTGAGAAATTGTTCAACTTGTTAATACATATGAGATTTTATTCATATAAGTGCTCAAACATATTATAATTTAAACAAAAAGTTTGATATGTAAAAACTCAAAGAATATGTGAGATGATTTATGATAAACTTAATAAACTTTTAGAAAATGATAAACTATATGACTATTATATTTAAAATTAGCATGTTTGTTGCTAACGTAGATTTTAGACTTCGTTAATATTTCTGTGACAGTATTTACCGATTTAGAAAAAAAGATTGACACTTCATAAACTCAAAATGTTTTATAAAATTCAAAAAAAATAAAAATTCATTTAAAAAAGGTTTTCATATCAACGTGCGCTTGAGATTTCACACTCATTTTATATGCTAACTAAAGTACATCAATTTTAACTAAAAGTTCTAACTAAAAAATAAAAAACCTGATATTTATTGAAAGGAATGGATGCTCTATTTTGATAAAATTAACAGAGTTTAAGTATAACATTATTTTAGTGTCTACTAATATTAGTATGAGATTTAGTTAATCTTTGTGCACTAATATACACCAATTTTGAGATATTGTTGAACTAGTTAATATAAATGATTATATTCTTTTTGTGTTGTAACACACTCTACTTAATACTAAAAGTTTAATTCCAAAAGATAATTAAATAATACGATATATATATATATTATATTCTAAAGATCATAAAATAAAATTCTCAAAATAAGTTTTTGTGTGCTAACATAGATATGAGATTCCATTGACATTTGTGTGCTAACATACACCAATTTTGAGAAAAATATCAACTCCTAATAATCTCAATAAAATTATATATATTACATAAAACATTATAAAATATATTTAAACATAATTTTTTATTATGCATGTGCATGAGATTTCAACTATATTTGATGTGTTAACATAAATTAATTTTGATTAAACATTGAAAAACTAAAAAAGTATGAACACATGATAAATTTATTTTTGAAAGGAATAATATATAAATATATATAAATAAAAAATAGTAAAGTTTTATTTTAGAATTATTTTTTTTTAAATTCACATGAGATTTCATTAATATTTGTTTGCTAATATACACCAATTTTGAGAAATTATTCATCTCGTTAATATATATGAGATTTTTTCAATATTTTTGTTCTAACATAATCTAACTTTAAGGGAAAATCTAAATAAAATACTCAAGTAATATGATCTATATTTTTGTAAAAATAAAATTTTAAAATAAGATTTGTGCGCTAACATACTTGTGAGATTTCGTCAATATTTTATGTGCTAATATGCAACGATTTCGAGAAAAATGATCAATCCCTTAAAACACAACAAAATTGTTAAATATTTTTATGAATTGCAATAAAATCAAAACACAGTTTTATTTGAAATTAATTTTTCATATTAAATTACATATGAAATTTTATCTTTATTTGATGCTCTAACATAATAAATTTTAATAAAAAGTTCAGATACTAGAAAGCCAAGAACGAAGGTTAGATATATTACAATAAAAAACATAAATTTTGTTTTAAATTTATTTTTTTATTTATTTACATTCATATGAATTTTTGTTAGTCTTTATGTGATAATGTACACCAATTTTGAGAAATTGATCAACTTCTTTATACATATGAGATTTTATTCATATATGTGCTCAAACGTACTATAATTTTAACGAAAAGTTTGATATGTAAAAAACTCAAAGAATATGATAGATGATTTATGATAAACTTAATAAACTATTGGAATATGATAAATTGTATGGCTATTAGAGTTAAAATTAACATGTTTTTTGCTAACGTACATTTGAGACTTCGTTAATATTTCTGTGCTAACATTCACCGATTTAGAAAAAAAGATCGACACTTAATAAAATCAAAATGTTTTATACAATTCAATAAAAAATAATAAAATTTCATTTAAAATAATTGTTCATATTAACGTACGCTTGAGATTTCGCACTCATTTTATATGCTAACTAAAGTACATCGATTTTAACCAAAAGTTCTAACTAAAAAATAAAAAACCTGATATTTATTGAAAGGAATGGATGCTCTATTTTGATAAAATTTAAAAATTTAAGCATAAAATTATTTTAGTGTCTACTAATATCAATATGAAATTTAGTTAATCTTTGTGCACTAATATACACCAATTTTGAGATATTGTTGAACTAGTTAATATAAATGATTTTATTAACTTGTTTGTGTTGTAATACACTCTATTTTATACTAAAAGTTTAATTCCAAAATATAATTAAATAATACGATATATATTATATTCTAAAGATAAAAAATAAAATTCTTAAAATAAGTTTTTGTGTGCTAACATAAATATGAGATTCAATTGACATTTGTGTGCTAACATACACCAATTTTGAGAAAAATATCAACTCCTAATAATCTCATGAAAATTATATATTTTACATAAAACATTATAAAATATATTTAAAAATAATTTTTTTATTATGCATGTGCATGAGATTTCAACTATATTTGATGTGTTAGCATAAATTAATTTTGGTTAAAAATTGAAAAACTCAAAAAAGCATGAACACAAGATAAATTTATTTTTGAAAGGAATAATATATAGATATATATAAAGAAAAATAATAAAGTTTTATTTTATAATTATTTTTCATTACAATTCACATGAGATCTCATTAATCTTTGTTTGCTAGTATACACCAATTTTTAGAAATTATTTATCTCGTTAAATATGAGATTTTTCAATATTTTTGTTCTAATGTAATCTCATTTTTAGTGAAAATTTAAAATGAAAACTCAAGTAATATGATTTATATTTCTGTAAAAATAAAATCTTAAAATAAGATTTGTGCGCTAACATACTTGTGAGATTTCGTCAATATTTATGTGCTAATATGCAACGATTTCAAGGAAAATGCTCAAACCTTTAAAACACAACAAAATAGTAAAATATTTTTATGAATTGCAATAAAATCATAACACAGTTTTATTGGAAATTATTTTTTTACATTAACTAACAAATAAAATTTCATCCTTATTTGATGTTCTAACACAATAAATTTTAAAAAAAAGTTCATATACCAGAAATCCCAGAATGAAGGTTAGATATATTACAATAAAATGACATAAATATTGATTTAAATTTATATTTTTGTTTATTTACATTCATATGAAATTTTGTTAGTCTTTGTGTGATAATGTACAACAATTTTGAGAAATTGTTCAACTTCTTAATATATATGAGACTTTATTCATATATGAGCAGAAACGTACTATAATTTTAACGAAAAGTTTGATATGTAAAAAACACAAAGAATATGATAGATGATTTATGATAAACTTAATAAACTTTTAGTATATGATAAACTGTATGACTATTATATTTAAAATTAACATGTTTATTGCTAAGGTACATTCAAGACTTCGTTAATATTTCTGTGCTAATATTCACCGATTTAGAAAAAAAGATTAACACTTAATAAAGTCAAAATATTTTATACAATTCAATAATAAATAATAAAATTTCTTTTAAAGTAAGTTTTCATATTACGTACACTTGAGATTTCATACCTATTTTATATGCTAACTAAAAAACATCGATTTTAACTAAAAGTTCTAACTAAAAAAATAAAAAAAAAGATATTTATTGAAAGTAATGTATTCTATATTTTAATAAAATTAATACTTTTAGTATAAAATTATTTTAGTTTGTACTAATATTAATATGAGATTTAGTTAATCTTTGTGCCCTAATATACACCAATTTTTAGTTCAAATAGTTAATATAAATGATTTTATTCGTGTTGGCGTTGTAACACACTCTACTAAAGTTTAATTCCAAAAAATAATTAAATAATATGATATATATTATATTCTAAATATAATAAAATGAAATTCTTAAAATAAGTTTTTGTGTGCTAACATAGATATGAGATTCCATTGACATTTATGTGCTAACATACACAAATTTTGAGAAAAATATCAACTCCTAATAATCTCAAAAGAATTATATATATTACATAAAACATTATAAAATATATTTAAAAATAATTTTTTATTATCATGTGTATGATATTTCAACCAAATTTGATGTGTTAACATAAATTAATTTTGATTGAACATTGAAAAACTAAAAAAATCTTGAACACAAAATAAATTTTATTTTAAAAGGAATAATATATAGATATATATAAAGAAAAAAATACTAAAGTTTTATTTTATAATTATTTTTCATTATAATTCACTTGAGATTTCATTAATCTTTGTTTTCTAATATACACCAATTTTGAGAAATTATTCTTCTCGTTAAAATAAATGAGATTTTTTCAATATTTTTGTTCTAATATAATCTAATTTTTAGTGAAAATTTTAAAAACTCAAGTAATATAATATATATTTCTGTAAAAATAAAATCTTAAAATAAGATTTGTACACTAACATACTTTTGAGATTTTGTCAATATTTATGTGCTAATAATAACGATTTCGAGAAAAATGATCAAATCCTTAAAATAGAACAAAATAGTTAAATATTTTAATGAATTTCAATAAAACCATGACACAATTTTATTTGAAATTATTTTTTTATATTAACTAACATATGAAATTTCATCCTTATTTGATGTTTTAACATAATAAATTTTAATAAAAAGTTCATATACCAGAAAGCCTAGAACGATGGTTAAATATATTACGATAAAAAAACATAAATTTTGGTTTAAATTTATTTTTTTGTTTATTTACATTCATATGAAATTTTGTTAGTCTTTGTGAATGTACACCAATTTTGAGAAATCATTCAATTTCTTAATACATATGAGATTTTATTCATATATGTGCTCAAATATACTATAATTTTAACGAGAAGCTTGATATGTAAAAACTCAAAGAATATGATAGATGATTTATAATAAACTTAATAAACTTTTAGAATATGATAAACTATATGACTATTAGATTTAAAATTAACATGTTTGTTGCTAATGTACATTTGAGACTTCGTTAATATTTCTGTGCTAACATTCACCGATTTACAAAAAAAGATCGACACTTAATAAAATCAAAATGTTTTATACAATTCAATAGAAAATAATAAAATTTAATTTAAAATAAGTTTTCATATTAACGTACGCTTGAGATTTCATACTCATTTTATATGCTAACTAGAGTACATCGATCTTAACTAAAAGTTCTAGCTAAAAAAATAAAAAACGAGATATTTATTGAAAGGAATGGATGCTATATATGATAAAGTTAATAAAGTTCAGTATAACTTTATTTTAGTGTGTGTTAATATGAATATGAGATTTAGTTAATCTTTGTGCACTAATATACACCAAATTTGAGATATTATTCAACTAGTTAATATAAATAATTTTATTCGTGTTTGTATTGTAACACACTCTACTTAAAAATGAATGTTTAATTCCAAAAGATAATTAAATAAAAGTTAATAAAATAAAATTCTTAAAAAATGTTTTGTGTGCTAACATAGATATGAGATTCCATTGATATTTGTGTGCTAACATACACCAAATTCGAGAAAATATCAACTCCTAATAATCTCAATAAAATTATATATATTACATAAAACATTATAAAATATATTTAAAAATAATTTTTTATTATCATGTGTATGAGATTCTAACCAAATTTGATGTGTTAACATAAATTAATTTTGATTAAACATTGAAAAACTCAAAAAGCATGAACCCATGATAAATTAATTTTTGAAAGGAATAATATGTAGATATATAAAGGAAAATAATAAAGTTTTATTTTATAATTATTTTTCATTATAATTCACATGAGATCTCATTAATCTCTGTTTGCTAATATACACCAATTTTTAGAAATTATTCATCTCGTTAATATATATGAGATTTTTTCAATATTTTTGTTCTAACATAATCTAATTTTAAGTGAAAATCTAAATAAAATACTCAAGTAATATGATCTATATTTCTGTAAAAATAAAATTTTAAAATAAGATTTGTGCGCTAACATACTTGTCAGATTTCGTCAATATTTATGTGCTAATATGCAACGATTTCGAGGAAAATACTCAAACCCTTAAAACACAACAAAATAGTAAAATATTTTTATGAATTGAAATAAAATCATAACACAGTTTTATTGGAAATTATTTTTTTATATTAACTAACAAATAAAATTTCATCCTTATTTGATGTTCTAACATAATCAATTTTAATAAAAAATTCATATACCAGAAATCCCAGAACGAAGGTTAGATATATTACAATAAAAAGACATAAATATTGTTTTAAATTTATATTTTTGTTTATTTACATTCATATGAAATTGTTTTAGTCTTTATGTGATAATGTACACCAATTTTGAGAAATTGTTCAACTACTGAATACATATGAGATTTTATTCAGATACACGCAGAAACGTACTATAATTTTAATGAAAAGTTTGATATGTAAAAAACTCAAAGAATATGATAGATGATTTATGATAAACTTAATAAACATTTAGTATATGATAAATTGTATGACTATTATATTTTAAATTAACAAGTTTGTTGCTAAGGTACATTCAAGACTTCGTTAATATTTCTGTGCTAATATTCACCGATTTAGAAAAAAAGATCAACACTTAATAAACTCAGAATATTTTATACAATTCAATAATAAATAATAAAATTTCTTTTAAAATAAGTTTTCATATTAACGTACGCTTGAGATTTCATACTCATTTTATATGCTTACTAAAATACATCGATTTTAACTAAAAGTTCTAACTAAAAAATAAAAAAAAGATATTTATTGAAAGTAATGGATTCTATATTATAATAAAATTAGTAATTTTAGTATAAAATTATTTTAGTGTGTACTAATATTAATATGAGATTTAGTTAATCTTTGTGCACTAATATACACCAATTTTTAGATATTGTTCAACTAGTCAATATAAATGATTTTATTCGTGCTTGTGTTGTAATACACTCTACTTAATGTTTAATTCAAAAAAAATCATTGAATAATGATATATATATATATATATTATATTCTAAATATAATAAAATAAAATTCTTAAATTAAGTTTTTGTGTGCTAACATAGATATGAGATTCCATTGACATTTGTGTGCTAACATACACAAATTTTGAGAAAAATATCAACTCCTAATAATCTCAATAAAATTATATATATTACATAAATCATTATAAAATACATTTAAAAATAATTTTTTATTATCATGTGTATGATATTTCAACCAAATTTGATGTGTTAACATAAATTAATTTTGATTAAACATTGATAAACTAAAAAAATCTTGAACACACGATAAATTTTATTTTAAAAGGAATAATATATAGATATATATAAAGAAAAAATACTAAAGTTTTATTTTATAATTATTTTTCATTATAATTCACATGAGATTTCATTAATCTTTGTTTTTTAATATACACCAATTTTGGGAAATTATTCATCTAGTAAAAATATATGAGATTTTTTAAATATTTTTGTTCTAATATAATCTAATTTTTAGTGAAAATTTAAAAAAACACTCAAGTTATGTAATTTATATTTATGTAAAAATAAAATCTTAAAATAAGATTTGTACGCTAACATACTTGTGAGATTTCGTCAATATTTATGTGCTAATATGCAATGATTTCGAGAAAAATGATCAAACCCTTAAAACAATACAAAATAATTAAATATTTTAATGAATTGCAATAAATTCATAACACAGTTTTTTTTTGAATTTTTTTATATTAATTAACATATGAAATTTCATCCTTATTTGATGTTCTAACATAATAAATTTTAATAAAAAGTTCATATACCAGAAAGCCTAGAACGATGGTTAAATGTATTACAATAAAAAAACATAAATTTTGGTTTAAATTTATTTTTTTGTTTATTTACATTCATATGAAATTTTGTTAGTCTTTGTGTGATAATGTACACTGATTTTGAGAATAATTCAACTTCTTATTCATATATGTGCTCAAACGTACTATAATTTTAACAAGAAGCTTGATATGTAAAAAACTCAAAGAATATGATAAATGATTTATAATAAACTTAATAAACTTTTAGAATATGATAAACTGTATGGCTATTAGATTTAAAACTAGCATGTTTGTTGTTAACGTACATTTGAGACTTCGTTAATATTTCTGTGCTAACATTCACCGATTTATGCAAAAAAAAACGACACTTAATAAAATCAAAATGTTTTATACAATGCAATAGAAAATAATAAAATTTCATTTAAAATAAGTTTTCATATTAATGTACGCTTAAGATTTCATACTCATTTTATATGCTAACTAGAGTACATCGATCTTAACTAAAAGTTCTAACTAAAAAATAAAAAAGAGATATTTATTGAAAGGAATGGATGCTATATTTTGATAAAATTAATAAAGTTTTAGTATAAAATTCTTTTATGTGTACTAATATTAATATGAGATTTAGTTAATCTTTGTGAACTAATATACACCAATTTTGAGATATTGTTCAACTAGCTAATTTAAATGATTTTATTCATGTTTGTGTTGTAACACACTCTACTTAAAACTAAAAGTTTAATTCCAAATGATAATTAAATAATATGATATATATATATATAATATTCTAAAGATAATAAAACAAAATTCTTAAATTAAGATTTTGTGTGCTAACATAGATATGAGATTCCATTGATATTTGTGTGCTAACATACACCAATTTTGAGAAAAATATCAACTCCTAATAATCTCAATAAAACTATATATATTACATAAAACATTATTGAATATAATTAAAAATTTTTTTTATTATCATGTGTATGAGATTTCAATGAAATTTGATGTGTTAACATAAATTAATTTTTATTAAACATTGAAAAACAAATAAAAGCATGAACACATGACACATTTATTTTTGAAAGGAATAAAATATAGATATATATATAAAGAAAAAAATAATAAAGTTTTATTTTATAATTAATTTTCATTATAATTCACATAAGCTTTCATTAATCTTTGTTTGCTGATATACACCAATTTTGAGAAATTATTCATCTCGTTAACATATATGAGATTTTTTCAATATTTTTGTTCTACCATAATCTATTTTTAAGTGAAAATTTAAATAAAAACTCAAGTAATATGATATATATTTTTGTAAAAATAAAATCTTAAAATAAGATTTGTGCGCTAACATACTTGTGAGATTTCGTTAATATTTATGTGCTAATATGCAACGATTTCGAGAAAAATGATCAAACCCTTAAAACACAACAAAATAGTTAAATATTTTAATGAATTGCAATAAAATCATAACACATTTTTATTTGAAATTATTTTTTTATATTAACTAACATATGAAATTTCATCCTCATTTGATATTCTAACATAATAAATTTTAATAAAAAGTTCAAATACTAGAAAGTCCAGATGGAAGATTAGATATATTACAATAAAAAACATAAATTTTGTTTTAATTTTTTTCTTTATTTACATTGATGTGCAATTTTGTTAGTCTTTGTGTGATAATGTACACCAATTCTGAGAAAATTCTCAACTTCTTAATACATATGAGATTTTATTCATATATGTGCTCCAACGTACTATAATTTTAACGAAAAGTTAGATATGTAAAAAAACTCAAAGAATATGATAGATGATTTATGATAAACTTAATAAAATTTTAGAATATGATAAACTGTACGGCTATTATATTTAAAATTAACATGTTTGTTGCTAATGTCCATTCGAGACTTCGTTAATATTTCTATTATAACATTCACCGATTTAGAAAAAAATATCCACACTTAATAAACTCAAAATGTGTACAAATATTAATATGAGATCTTGTTAATCTTTGTGCACTAATATACACAAATTTGAGATATTGTTCAACTAGTTAACATAAATGATTTTTTTCATGTTTATGTTGTAACACACTCTACTTAAAACTGAAAGTTTAATTCCTAATTAAATAATATGTTATATAATATATTCTAAAGATAATAAAATAAAATATTTAAAATATGTTTTTGTGTGCTAACATAGATATGAGTTTCCATTGATATTTGTGTGCTAACACACACCAATTTTGAGAAAAATATCAACTCCTAATAATCTCAATAAAATTATATATATTACATAAAACATTATAAAATATATTTAAAAATACATTTTTATTATCACATGTTTGAGATTTCAACCATATTTGATGGGTTAACATAAATTAATTTTGATTAAACGTTGAAAAACTAAAAGAAGCATGATCACATGATAAATTTATTTTAGAAAGGAATAATATATGTAAAGAAAAAATAATAAAGTTTTGTTTTAGAACTATTTTTCATTATAATTCACATGAGATTTTATTAATCTTTGTTTGCTAATATACACCAATTTTGAGAAATTATTCATCTCGTTAATATATATGAGATTTTTTCAATGTTTTTGTTCTAACATAATCTAATTTTAAGTGATAATTTAAATCAAAAACTCAAGTAATATAATCAATATTTTTATAAAAATAAAATCTTAAAATAAGATTTGTGCGCTTACATACTTGTAAGATTTCCTCAATATTTATATGCTAATATGCAATGATTTCGAGAAAAATGATCAAATCATTACAACAGAACAAAATAGTTAAATATTTTTATAAATTGCAATAAAATCATAACATGGTTTTATTTGAAATTATTTTTTATATTAACTAACATATAAAATTTCATCCTTATTTGATGTTCTAAAATAATAAATTTTAATACAAAGTTCTAATACCAAAAAGCGAAGAACGAAGGTTAGATATATTACAATAAAAAACATAAAATTTGTTTTAAATATACTTTTTTGTTTATTTACATTCATATGAAATTTTGTTAGTCTTTGTGTGATAATGTACATCAATTTTGAGAAATTGTTCAACTTCTTAGTACATATGAGATTTTATTCATATATGTGATCAAAAGTACTATAATTTAAACGAAAAGTTTGATATGTAAAAAACTCAAAGAATATGATAGATGATTTATGATAAACTTAATAAACTTTTAGAATATGATAAACTATATGATTATATTATGTAAAATTAACATGTTTGTTTCTAACATACATTTGAGACTTCGTTAATATTTCTATGCTAACATTCACCGATTCAGAAAAAATGATCGACACCTAATAAACTCAAAATGCTTTATACAATTCAATAAAAATTAATAAAATTTTATTTAAAATAAGTTTTCATATAAACGTATGCTTGAGATTTCATACTCATTTTATATGCTAACTAAAGTACATCAATTTTTATTAAAAGTTCTAGCTAAAAAAGAAAAAAGAGATATTTATTGAATGGAATGGATGATATAAATGATAAAATTAATAAATTTTTAATATAAAATTATTTTACTGTGTACTAATGTAAATATGAAAAAAGAGATTTCATTCTTATTTGATGATCTAACATAATAAATTTTAATAAAAAGTACAAATACTAGAAAGCCAAGAACGAAGGTTTGATATATTACAATAAAAAAACATAAATTTTGTTTTAATTTTTTTTGGTTATTTACATTCATATGAAATTTTGGTAGTCTTTGTGTGATAATGTACACCAATTTTGAGAAATTGTTCAACTTCTTAATACATAAGAGATTTTATTCATATATGTGCTCAAAAGTACTATAATTTTAACGAAAAGTTTGATATGTAGAAAAAACAAAGAATATTATAGATGATTTATGATAAACTTAATAAACTTTTAGAATTTGATAAACTGTATGACTATTAGATTTAAAATTAACATGTTTGTTGCTAACGTACATTTGAGACTTCGTTAATATTTCTGTGCTAACATTCACCGATTTAGAAAAAAAGATCGAGACTTAATAAACTCAAAATCTTTTATAAAATTCAATAAAAAAATAATAAAATTTCATTATAATAAGTTTTCATATTAACGTACGCTTGAGATTTCACACTCATTTTATATGCTTACTAAAGTGCATCGATTTTAACTAAAAGTTCTATCTAAAAAATAAAAAACTAGATATTTATTGAAAGGAATGGATGCTATATATGATAAAATTAATAAAGTTTTAGTATAACATTATTTTAGTGTGTACTAATATTAATAACAGATTTAGTTAATCTTTGTGCAATAATATACACCAAATTTGAGATATTGTTCAACTAATTAATATAAATGATTTTATTCGTGTTTGTGGTGTAACACACACTCCTTAAAACTGAAAGTTTAATTCCAAAAGATAATTAGACAATACGATGTATATTATATTCTAAAGATAATAAAATAAAATTCTTAAAATAAGTCTTTGTGTGCTAACATAGATATGAGATTCCATTGATATTTGTGTGCTAACATACACCAATTTTGAGAAAAATATCAACTCCTAATAATCTCAATAAAATTATATATATTACATAAAACATTATAAAATATATTTAAAAATAAATTTTTATTATCGTGTGTACGAGATTTCAACCATATTTGATGTGTTAACATAAATTAATTTTGATTAAACGTTGAAAAACTAAAAAAAGCTTGAACACATGATAAATGTATTTTTGAAAGGACTAATACATAGTTATATATATAAATAAAAAATAATAAAGTTTTATTTTAGATTTTTTTCATTATAATTCACATGAGATTTCATTAATATTTGTTTGTTAATATACACCAATTTTGAGAAATTATTCATCTCGTTAATATATATGAGATTTTTTCAATATTTTTTTCTAACATAATCTAATTGTAAGTGAAAATCTAAATAAAATACTCAAGTAATATGATCTATATTTTTGTAAAAATAGAATTTTAAAATAAGATTTATGCGCTAATATACTTGTGAGAATTCGTCAATATTTATGTGCTAATATCCAATGATTTCGAGAAAAATGATCAAACCATTAAAACAGAACAAAATAGATAAAATTTTTTATAAATTTCAATAAAATCATAACACCGTTCTATTTAAAATTAATTTTTCATTTTTTTTGAGAGGAAAAAGGGTGAAATCCCAAGATGGGACTCACCGCCAAAAACTTTCAATTAATAGGAAGATAAAGATACATATTACCTTGCAGACCAGAAACGATAAAGGGAAAGACATGAAGCAATTACATTTTCAGAATAGAACCTCTGGTTCTTAAAGATCAGATCATTTCTTCCACCCCAGATGGCCCAGAGGGCTGCGAATGGCAAAGAAACATCATCCGTTGAGTTCATCCCCACTGACCTAATAGATCTCCAGAAATCAGCAGTGCCACCATATAGTAACCGAGGCACACCTATCTCCTTCCAAACCTGTTCTGACGAAGGACAAGTAAAAAACAAATGCTCTGCATCCTCAATCTGCGCTCCACATCTATCGCACTGTGTATCCGGAAGGCCAAACGGCCTACCCCTTCTCGCTTTTCCCAAATCCTTCCCCTCCTGAGGCACCATAGGAAAATCTTTACTCTGGAAGGGATCTTGCTTGCCCAAATAATCTTCATATCCTGCTTCAGATCAGGTTCCAATTCTTCACCTCTCCCTCTAAATACCTTGTATGCATTTTTCACCGAGAATCTCTCTCCCTCCCAAACAAAATGATCCCTGCCCTGTGAGATGCAATCTGTGGAGGGTAGCTCAGATAGCATTCTGTCCAACTCCTCCCTTCTACGTCCAGAAATGTCATGCATGAAGTGAGGAACCCACAAACCAGAACCACCTGCTTCAGCCACTGAACAATCTCTGCATGCTGCCAATGCAAATAGTCTAGGGAATCTATTGCATAAAACTCCTTCACCTGTCCAATTGTCCTGCCAAAACTGAAATACCTCCCCAGTCCCCAACCTTGGCCTCATTCTTGACCTCAGTTGAGGCAAAACATCACGGACTCTACTCCAAAGGGAAGACTCAAATCGCACTCTACCAGCTTCTAGGGAGCCGTTGACACCGTAAATATTTCGTACGAGTTGGATAGCCAATCTGTCTGCATTGCCCCAAATCTGCACCACCCATTTAGCCAAAAGCGCTTTATTCATGCAAGACACATCTTGAATTCCAAGCCCACCTTCGCTTTTATGTCTCGTGAGGTCCTCCCATCTCACCAAATGTGTGCCTGGTCTTTGCTGCTTCCCATCTGATCAAAAGAATCTTCTCATCATTACCTCTATCTTCTTCCTTACACCCGATGGAATTAGCCGGGTTGAAAAAAAGAAAATAGGTATTGCTGACAACACATGCTTTAAGAGAATCAACTTCCCTCCTTTAAATAGAGTGACTGCCTTCCACCCTGCCAGTCTCTCCTCAAAACGCCTGAGGACCATGTCCCACTCTGCTTTCCTCAGCTTGCCCGCCACTAAAGGCAGCCCCAGATAGGGAATGAGCAGCTGACCAAGACGACAACCCAAAAGCGTAGCCCTTGATCTACTCTCCTCCTCATCCAGCCCAAACTGAATCACCACTGACTTCTCTCTATTGATCATGAGACCTGAGATGCTGCTAAATATTTCTACCAGTTGTCTCGTCCTTCTGTGCATTTCTTCTGTACCACCCAGAAAGATCACCGTGTCATCTGCGTATTGTAGAAGAGGAACAAAGATGGACCCCATACGAAAGCCCTCACACCACCCATCATCGACTGCTCTCCTAAACATCACTGCCAAGGCGTCCGTCACCAGGACGAAAAGCATCGGTGCTAATGGGCAACCCTGCCTTACACCCCTTTGAGGCTGGAAAAAACCACCTTCTGGTCTACCATTCACCAAAATTGAATAGGAAGACGTAGTGACACACCTCTTCATCCAAGATACCCAAAGATCATTGAAGCCGCGCCGTCGAAGCGAGTCCCACAAAAAGCTCCAGTCCACACAATCATAAGCCTTTTCAAAGTCTATCTTCCAGAGCAACCCCTTTACATTTTCCCTGCGCCACTGGAGACAAATCTCCGATGCCATAACCATTCCGTCCGCCATCTGCCTGCCAGGGATAAAAGCAGTCTGATTCTGCAGGATTACATCATCCAGCACCTGCCTAAGTCTGTTTGCCAACACCTTAGCGATAATTAACTAAATTGCGTTAGACAATGCAATCGACCTATAGTCATCCACCCGCATCGGGTTGTCCTTTTTGGGAAGAAGGAAAAGCATCGCCCGATTAATCTTCTCGAAACCTCTGTTACCATCTTTGAATTCATCGAGCACTGCCATAACGTCTTCTCTCAGCATGTCCCAAAATTCTTTGTAGAAGAAGACCGGAAAGCCGTCAGGTCCAGGGGCCCCATCTGCATTCAAACCCCACACCGCTGTTTTGATCTCCTCCTCCGTGAAAGGCACCTCTAGACTAGCTGCCTTCTCTTCTGATAGCGACTCAACACCTGCACCACACCACCCCCATCCATCACGCTTCTTCCTCCTAGACCTCTCCTCGAAATGATCCCTGAGTACCCGTCCCAATAAAACATCACCCACCACTCTTTCCCCACCCACCTCCAAACTATGAATATAATTCCTCCTTCTTCTTCCGGAGGCCATCGAATGAAAAAATCTGGTGTTCGCATCACCCTCGCGCAACCACTTCTGTCTGGATCTCTGCCTCCACGCCACTTCTTCCTTCCTGTCCTCCAACAATAGTTCATCTAGCAGCCTTGCCCGCTCAAGTACCTCATCCTGGTCCAGTCCCCTCTGATCATCCAACCCATCCAGACGGACGACTCCATCCTGAGCCTCCCGCCTCCTCTCCCTCCTTCGTCCCCTCAAGCTACCGCTGAAATCAATTAGAAAGCTCCTTAACAGCACCAATTTGGACGCTAGCTGCCTGACATCCGACCCCTCCACTTTCCAACCAATCCACTTCGTAACTACCTCCTCCCTGAACCACTCCTCCATCAACCAAGCTCTCTCAAATCTGAAGAAGGACCTGGGTCGCATCTGTTCCTCTGAAGACCACAAAATAGGCGTGTGGTCGGAGTGTGCCCGGGATAGCGACCACGCCCTAGAGAGGGGGAAAAATTCCACTCCCTCGGACGAGAGAAGAAATCTATCCAGCCTCGATCTCGATCTTGCATTCCGCCATGTGTAAGCGCATCCCGCTGCATCAATAATTGTGAGTCCCAAGTCAAGAACCTGATTCCTAAAATCCTCCGAGCCAGCGTCGCGACCGCCACCCCTCAAAGGTCTATCATCGGCCATCAGGGTCACATTTAGATCACCTCCAATGAGCCAAATGCCCCCCTCCCTGCGCGCTCCCACCTCCGAGATATCTGCCGCCAAGGAACTTGCCGTCGGACAAGTAGGTCCATACACATTGGTCACGGTAAAAATGACATTGTCCTCCTTTCTTCTAAGACACACAGATAACGAGAACAAGGATCTTGTCTCTGCCAACTTCTCAAAGTCAAACCTCCTCCAACCAGTCATGAGCCCTCCCGCCGCTCCCTGAGCCTCAACCTCAGCAAAATCAAAAGAAGAGCCACCACCCAGATCCCTCCACGCCTCTTCCCCTGGTCGGGAGACCTTCGTCTCTTGCAAAAGTACAATATCCGCATGGGCTTCGCCTATTAACTTCCGGACCCCAAGTCGTTTCTCGGGGCGACCCAACCCCCTCACGTTCCATGAGATCACCTTCATTTAGGAACTACTTTGGCCTTCCCTCGTGGCGAGACCACTCCCAAGCTTTCAGCAAAGCGCCTATCAAGCAAACTGAAGAAACTTGGTCTTCCAACAGGCGACGACGGTCCTTCGCTCCCAACAGAAGTGCAAACCCCTTCAGGACCTCCTGAACTCAATTCTGACCCCATTAGCAGTCTCCTCTTCTCCCTCTTCCTCCACCCACGAGACTTTCGCTCAAAGCACCACCCAGACCGCTCCCCAGCACCACTCTGCAGCATCTCCCCATCCCCCTGTAACAACTTCACTGACCCCTTCTCACACCCGTCCTTCCCTTCCAAACCGCTATTCATTCTTTCCGAAACCTCCTCAACCTGCTCCTGCCGACACGCCCCCTCTCCCCCTCTGCATGCACGCTCCCCCTCTCCTTGCTACAACTTCCACCCCCCTCACAAAAGACTTCACCACCCCTTCCAAGCTTCAGGTCCACGGTCATTAGTCCGGCGGCCTTCTTCTCAACCTTCCCTGCACCATCAGCCAACACTACAGCCAATCCCGCTGATCCCTTGATGCTGCCCTCGATCCTCCTCGACAAACATGCCGGCTCAGAAAATTAATTTTTCATATTAACTAACATATAAGATTTCATTCTTCTTTGATGTTCTAACATAATAAATTTTAATAAAAAGTTCAAATACTAGAAAGCAAAGAACGAAGATTAGATATATTACAATAAAAAACATAAATTTTGTTTTAAATTTATTTTTTTGTTTATTTACATTCATATGAAATTTTGTTAGTCTTTGTGTGATAATGTACACCAATTTTGAGAAATTGTTCAACTTGTTAATACATAAGAGATTTTATTGATATATGTGCTCAAAAGTACTATACTTTAAACGAAAAGTTCGATATGTAAAAAACTCAAAGAATATTATAGATGATTTATGATAAACTTAATAAACTTTTATAATATGGCAAACTGTATGACTATTAGATTTAAAATTAACATGTTTGTTGTTAACATACAATTGAGACTTCGTTAATATATCTGTGCTAAAATTCACCGATTTAGAAAAAAAGATCGACACTTAAGAAACTCAAAATGTTTTATAAAATTCAATAAAAAATAATAAAATTTCATTTACATATTAGCGTATGCTTGAGATTTCACACTCATTTTATATGCTAACTAAAGTACATCGATTTTAACTAAAAGTTCTAAATAAAAAATAAAAAAACTAGATATTTATTGAAAGGAATGGATGCTATATTTTGATAAAATTAATAAAGTTTTAGTATAAAATTATTTTAGTGTGTACTAATATTAATATGAGATTTAGTTAATCTTTGTGCACTAATATACATCAATTTTGAGATATGGTTCAACTAGTGAATATAAATGATTTTATTCGTGTTTGTGTTGTAATCCACTCTACTTAAAACTGAAAGTTTAATTCCAAAAGATAATTAAATAATATGATATATATTTTATTCTAAATATTATAAACTATAATACTTAAAATAAGTTTTTGTGTGCTAACATAGATATGAGATTCCATTGATATTTGTGTGCTAACATACACCAATTTTGAGAAAAATATCAAATCCTATTAATCTCAATAAAATTATATATATTTCATAAAACATTATTAAAATATATTTAAAAATAATTTTTTATTATCCATGTGTATGAGATTTCAACCATATTAGATGTGTTAACATAAATTAATTTCGATTAAACGTTGAAATTCTAAAAAAAGCATGAACACATGATAAATTTATTTTTGAAAGGAATAATATATATAGGGATTTTATCAGTTGTGTCCCTCTGAGATATCGCAATATCAATTATGCCCCTATCTTTTTGGTAATATCAGTAGTGCCCCTAACTTCTTCTCGTTTTATCACTTGTGCCCCTTGGGTTAGTTGCCGTCCACCCACGGTACAAACAGACGTTAACTTTAAGGACATGAGCGGAATTAATTTTTTTAAAAAAGGTTAAATGGTCATTTTGCCACCCTCTCCCTCATCCTCCTCTTTCCCATCCTCTTCCTCCTCCAACCACCTCCTCTTCCCTCTCTGCCTGAATTCCTCCCTCTGTTTACATCAAAACTAGGAGGCAATCGGCGGCCTGCGCAACCTGTTTAGGGGACCGAGTGTCGCACGGGTATCACAGAGCGATGACCCCTACTGCTTTGCGGTGACATGGGTGGTGCTTGACCCGTCATGTGTGGACGCCGGAGGTCATGGGGGCAGAGGGAAGGTACGGGGGACGGTGCGGGGGCGGAGGGAGGTGCTGGGGGCGGAGCAGGGAGCTCGAGGTGGAGGAGGGCGAGCTATGGTGGAGGTGAGGTGCTGGGGGCGGTGCGGGCGAGCTGGACGGAGGGGAGGTGCGTGGGTAGAACATGGAGCTCGAGGCGGGGGAAGGCGAGTTGGGGCGGAAGGGAGGTGCGGGGGAGGGGGGCGGAGGGGAGGTGCGGGAGGAGGAGGATGACATGACGGTGGTGGAGAGGCACGCGGGTGGAGCAGAACCCATATGTCTGCATGATATGTCGTCCTCACAGTAGCACCGAAGCCTCCTCCCCGCTCCTTCCCGCGATGGGCACCTCCACGTCCAGGAGTTCCGCTGCCCGCGAGGGCTCATCCAGCGGCTCCGGTCGCGACGGTGACTTTGACTCTGGTGTCGAGCAGCTCTACGTCTCCCTCAAGATGGAGAATTTCACCCTCCAGGGTGACCTCGTGCCGCATGTCTATAGCTCCGTCCCCATCATCGGCTCGTGGGATTCCACCAAAGCCGTGAGGATCCATCAAAAAATTTCGAGCTACCGTATTGTGAAAGTCGTCGTTTTTGCATCTATTTGTCGCTAAAAATAGGTTCTTTGGTTCTTTCTTGCAGCTGCCGATGGAGCGCGAGTCCGCATCGACGTGGGAGCTCAGTTTCGTGGTTCCCGCCAATCATGGTAATGGTTATTTGGGGGAATGGGATGGGTTCTTGGCATCAAAATTCAATCTTTGATTGTCTTCCGTTGTTGGGTATTTGCTCGTCTTTTTATTGAGGTGTTTGTTGATTGGGAGTTTCTTGATGCAAAGATATGCTGGACTTCTAGTTCCTGCTGAAGCCCAAGCACAACAACGCTCCCTGTGTAGTGGAGGAGGGCCAGCTCGAGGCGGAGGAGGGCGAGCTGGGTTGGGGAAGGTGCGGGAGGAGAAGGATGACGATGATGGAGTTGGGTAGGTGCGTGGGCGGAGCAGGGAGCTCGGGGTGGAGGAGGGAGGAGCTGTGGAGGAGGAAGAGAAGGGAGGAAGAGGAAGTAGATGGGGGAGGAAGAAGATGAGGTGGTGGAAGAAGATGGGTGGACGGTTATACCCCTCTTAACAATACTATGGTTTGAAGACACCATGGTTAAGTTCGACTAAGTGACGATTAAAGTAACGGAGGGGCACAAGTGATAAAACGAGAAGAAGTTAGGGGCACTACTGATATTATCAAAAAGATAGGGGCATAATTGATATTGCGATATCTCAGAGGGGCACAACTGATAAAAACCCATATATATAAAGAAAAAATAGTAAAGTTTTATTTTAGAATTATTTTTCATTATAATTCACATGAGATTTCATTAATATTTGTTTGCTAATATACACCAATTTTGAGAAATTATTCATCTTGTTAATATATATGAGATTTTTTCAATATTTTTGTTCTAACATAATATAATTTTAAGTGAAAATCTAAATAAAATACTCAAGTAATACGACCTATAATTTTATTAAAATAAAATCTTAAAAAAAGATTTTTGCGCTAACATACTTGTGAGATTTCGTCAATATTTATGTGCTAATATGCAACGATTTCGAGAAAAAAATGATCAAACCCTTAAAACACAACAAAATAGTTAAATAATTTTATGAATTGCAATAAAATCAAAACACAGTTTTATTTGAAATTATTTTTTTATATTAACTAACATATGAAATTTCATCCTTATTTGATGTTCTAAAATAATAAATTTTAATAAAAAGTTCAAATACTAGAAAGCCAAGAACGATGGTTAGAGAAATTACACTAAAAAACATATATTTTGTTTTAAATTTATTTTTTTGGTTTTTTACTTTCATATGAAATTTTATTAGTCTTTGTGTGATAATGTACACCAATTTTGAGAAATTGTTCAACTTCTTTATACATATGAGATTTTATTCATATATGTGCTCAAACGTACTATAATTTTAACAAAAAGTTTGATACGTAAAAAACTCAAAGAATATGATAGATGATTTATGATAAACTTAATAAACTTTTAGAATATGATAAACTGTATGGCTATTATATTTAAAATTAACATGTTTATTGCTAAACGTCCATTTGAGACTTCGTTAATATTTCTGTAATAACATTCACCGATTTAGAAAACAAGATCTACACTTAATAAAATCAAAATGTTTTATACAATTCAATAAAAATAATAAAATTTCATTTAGACTAAGTTTTCATATTAACGTACGCTTGAGATATCATACTCATTTTATATGCTAACTAAAGTACATCGATTTTAACTAAAAGTTCTATCTAAATAAAAGAGATATTTATTGAAAGGAAAGGATGCTATATATGATAAAATTAATAAAGTTTTAGTATAACATTATTTTAGTGTCTACTAATATTAATATGAGATCTAGTTAATCTTTGTGCACTAATATACACCAATTTTGAGATATTGTTCAACTAGTTAATGTAAATGATTTTATTTGTGTTTTTGTTGTAACACACTCTAATTAAAACTGAAAGTTTAATTCCAAAAGATAATTAAATAATATGATATATATTATATTTTAAGATAATAAAATAAAATACTTAAAATAGGTTTTTGTGTGCTAACATAGATATGAGATTCCATTGATATTTGTTTGCTAACATACACCAATTTTGAGAAAAATATCAACTCCTATTAATCTCAATAAAATTATATATATTTCATAAAACATTATTAAAATATATTTAAAAATAATTTTTTATTATCCATGTGTATGAGATTTCAACCATATTAGATGTGTTAACATAAATTAGTTTTGATTAAACGTTGAAATTCTAAAAAAAGCATGAACACATGATAAATTTATTTTTGAAAGGAATAATATATATATAAAGAAAAAATAGTAAAGTTTTATTTTAGAATTATTTTTCATTATAATTCACATGAGGTTTCATTAATATTTGTTTGCTAATATACACCAATTTTGAGAAATTATTCATCTCGTTAATATATATATATGAGATTTTTTCAATATTTTTGTTCTAACATAATCTAATTTTAAGTGAAAATCTAAATAAAATACTCAAGTAATACGACCTATAATTTTATTAAAATAAAATCTTAAAATAAGATTTTTGCGCTAACATACTTGTGAGATTTCGTCAATATTTATGTGCTAATATGCAACGATTTCGAGAAAAAATGATCAAACCCTCAAGGTTAGATATATTACAATAAAAAACATAAATTTTGTATTAAATTTATTTTTTTGTTTATTTACATTCATATTAAATTTTGTTAGTCTTTGTGTGATAATGTACACCAATTTTGAGAAATTGTTCAACTTCTTAATACTATGAGATTTTATTCATATATGTGCTCAAACGTACTATAATTTTAACGAAAAAATTGATACGTAAAAAACTCAAAGAAAATGATAGATGATTTATGATAAACTTAATAAACTTTTAGAATATGATAAACTGTATGGCCATTATATTTAAAATTAACATGTTTGTTGCTAACGTCCATTTGAGACTTCGTTAATATTTGTATAATAACATACACCGATTTAGAAAAAAAGATCTACACTTAATAAAATCAAAATGTTTTATACAATTCAATAAAAAGTAATAAAATTTCATTTAAAACAAGTTTTCATATTAATGTACGCTTGAGATATCATACTCATTTTATATTCTAACTAAAGTATATCGACTTTAACTAAAAGTTATATCTAAAAAATAAAAAAAGAGATATTTATTGAATGGAAAGGATGCTATATATGATAAAATAAATAAAGTTTTAGTATAACATTATTTTAGTGTCTACTAATATTAATATGAGATTTAGTTAATCTTTATGAACTGATATACACCAATTTTGAGATATTGTTCAACTAGTTAATGTAAATGATTTTATTCGTGTTTATGTTGTAACACACTCTACTGAAAATTGAAAGTTTAATTCCAAAATATAATTAAATAATATGGTATATATTATACTTTATTATTGAAAAGAATAATATATTTTTGAAAGGAATAATATATTATTGAAAGGAATAATTGAATAATATATATTTGTAACACCATTTTATTTGAAATTAATTTCTCATATTAATTAACATATGAGATTTCATCCTTATTTGATGTTCTAACATAATAAATTTTAATAAAAAGTTCAAATACTAGAAGGCCAAGAACGAAGGATAGATATATTACAATAAAATCCATAAGTTTTGTTTTAAATTTATTTTTTTGTTTATTTACATTCATATGAAATTTTGTTAGTCTTTGTGTGATAATTTACACCAATTTTGAGAAATTGTTCTACTTGTTAATACATATGAGATTTTATTCATATATGTGCTCAAACGTACTATAATTTTAACGAAAAGTTTGATATGTAAAAAACTCAAAGAATATGATAGATGATTTATGATAAACTTAATAGACTTTTAGAATATGATAAACTGTATGACTATTATATTTAAAATTAGCAAGTTTGTTTCTAACGTACATTTGAGATTTCGTTAATACTTCTGTGCTAACATTCACCGATTTAGAAAAAAAGATCGACACTTAATAAACTCAAAATGTTTTATAAAATTCAAAAAAAAATAAAAATAAAAATTCATTTAAATTAAGTTTTCATATCAACGTACGCTTGAGATTTAACACTCATTTTATATGCCAACTAAAGTACATCGATTTTAACTAAAAGTTCTAACTAAAAAATAAAAACCTGATATTTATTGAAAGTAATGGATGCTATATTACGATAAAATTAATAAAGTTCTAGTATAAAATTATATTAGTGTGTACGAATATTAATAGGAGATTTAGTTAATCTTTGTGCACTAATATACACCAATTTTGAGATATTGTTCAACTAGTGAATATAAATGATTTTATTCGTGTTTGTGTTGTAACTCACTCTACTTAAAACTGAAAGTTTAATTCCAAAAGATAATTAAATGATATGATATATATTTTATTCTAAATATAATAAAATAAAATACTTAAAATAAGCTTTTGTGCGCTAACATAGATATGAGATTCCATTGATATTTGTGTGCTAACATATACACCAATTTTGAGAAAAATATCAACTCCTATTATCTCAATAAAATTATAATTATTCCATAAAACATTATAAAATAGTTTTAAATATAATTTTTTATTATCCATGTGTACGTGATTTCAACCATACTTGATGTGTTAACATAAATTATTTTGATTAAACGTTGAAAAACTAAAAAAAGCATGAAAACATGATAAATTTATTTTTGAAAGGAGTAATATATAGATATATAAAGAAAAATAGTAGAGAATTATTTTAGAATTATTTTTCATTATAATTCACGTGATATTTCATTAATATTTGTTTGCTAATATACACCAATTTTGTGAAATTATTCATCTCATTAATATATATGAGATTTTTTCATCATTTTTGTTCTAACATAATATAATTTTAAGATAAAATATAAATAAAATACTCAAGTAATATGATATATATTTTTGTAAAAATAAAATTTTAAAATAAGATTTGTGCGCTACCATACTTGTGAGATTTCGTCAATATTTATGTGCTAATAAGCAACGATTTCAAGAAAAATGATCAAACCATTAAAACACAACAAAATAATTAAATATTTTTATAAATTGCAATAAAATCATAACACCGTTTTATTTGAAATTAATTTTTCATAATAACTAACATATGAGATTTCATCCTTATTCGATGTTCTAACATAATAAATTTTAATAAAAAGCTCAAATTCTAGAAAGCCAAGAACGAAGGTTAGACATATTACAATAAAAAAACATAAATTTTGTTTTAAATTTATTTTTTGTTTATTTACATTCATATGAAATTTTATTATTCTTTGTGTGATAATGTACATCAATTTTGAGAAATTGTTCAACTTGTTAATACATATGAGATTTTATTCATATATGTGCTCAAACATACTATAATTTTATCGAAAAGTTTGATATGTAAAAAACTCAAAGAATATGATAGATGATTTATGATAACTTAATAAAATTTTAGAATATCATAAACTGTATGACTATTATATTTAAAATTAACAAGTTTGCTGCTAACGTACATTTGAGACTTCGTTAATATTTCTGTCCTAACATTCACCGATTTAGAAAAAAAGATCGACACTTAATAAACTCAAAGTGTTTTATAAAATTCAAAAAAATAATAATAAAATTTCATTTAAATTAAGCATTCATATCAACGTACTCTTGAGATTTCACACTCATTTTATATGCTAACTAAAGTACATATTAACTAAAATTTCTAACTAAAAAATAAAAACCTGATATTTATTGAAAGTAATGGATGCTATATTATGATAAAATTAATAAAGTTATAGTATAAAATTATTTTAGTGTTACTAATATTAATATGAGATTTAGTTAATCTTCGTGTACTAATACACACCAATTTTGAGATATTGTTCAACTAGTAAATATAAATGATTTTATTCGTGTTTGTGTTGTAACACACTCTACTTAAAACTGAAAGTTTAATTCCAAAAGATAATTAAATAATATGATATATATTTTATTTTTAAGATACTAAAATAAAATACTTAAAAGAAGTTTTTGTGCGCTAACATAGATATGAGATTCCATTGATATTTGTGTACTAACATACACCAATTTTGAGAAAAACATCAACTCCTATTAATCTCAATAAAATTATATATATTTCATAAAACATTATAAAATATATTTAAAAACAATTTTTTATTATCCATGTGTATGAGATTTCAACCATATTTGATATGTCAACATAAATTAATTTTGATTAAACGTTGAAAAACTAAGAAAAGCATGAACACATGATAAATTTATATTTGAGAGGTATAATATATAGATATATATAAAGAAAAAATAGTAAAGTTTTATTTTAGAATTATTTTTCATTATAATTCACTTGCGATTTCATCAATATTTGTTTGCTAATATACACCAATTTTGAGAAATTATTCATCTCGTTAATATACATGAGATTTTTTCATCATTTTTGTTCAAACATAATATAATTTTAAGAGAATATTTAAATAAAATACTCAAGTAATATGATATATATTTTTGTAAAAATAAAAATTTAAAATAATATTTGTGCCCTACCATACTTGTGAGATTTCGTCAATATATATGAGCTAATATGCAACGATTTCGAGAGAAAAAGATCAAACCATTAAGAAACAACAATATAATTAAATATTTTTATAGATTGCAATAAAATCAAAACACAATTTTATTTGAAATTAATTTTTCATATTAACTAACATATGAGATTTCATCCTTATTTGATGTTCTAACATAATAAGTTTTTAATAAAAAGTTCAAATACTAGAAAGCCAAGGAAGAAGGTTAGATATATTACAATAAAAAACATAAATTTTGTTTTAATTTTTTTGTTTATTTACATTCATATGAAATGTCTTTGTGTAATTATGTACACCAATTTTGAGAAATTGTTCGACTTGTTAATACATATGAGATTTTATTCATATATGTGCTCAAACATACTATAATTTTAACGAAAAGTTTGATATGTAAAAAACTCAAAGAATATGATAGATGATTTATGATAAACTTAATAAACTTTTAGAATATGGTAAACTGTAAGACTATTATATTTAAAATTAACAAGTTTGTTGCTAACATACATTTGAGACCTCATTAATATTTCTGTGCTAACACTCACCGATTTAGAAAAAAAGATCGACACTTTATAAACTCAAAATGGTTTATAAATTCAAAAAATAATAATAAAATTTCATTTAAATTAAGTTTTCATATCAACGTATGCTTGAGATTTCACACTTATTTTATATGCTAACTAAAGTACATCGATTTTAACTAAAAGTTCTAACTAAAAAATAAAAATCTGATATTTATTGAAAGTAATGGATGCTATATTATGATAAAATTAATAAAGTTCTAATATAAAATTATTTTAGTGTGTACTAATATTAATATGAGATTTAGTTAATCTTTGTGCACTAATATACACCAATTTTGAGATATTAATCAACTAGTGAATATAAATGATTTTATTCATTTTTGTGTTGTAACACACTCTACTTAAAACTGAAAGTTTAATTTCAAAAGATAATTAAATAATACGATATATATATATATATATAAATATATTATTCTAAAGATAATAAAATAAAATACTTAAAATAAGTTTTTGTACGCTAACATAGATATGAGATTCCGTTGATATTTGTGTGCTAACATACACCAATTTTGAGAAAAATATCAACTCCTATTTATCTAAATAAAATTATATATATTTCATAAAATATTATAAAATATATTTAAAAATATTTTTTATTATCCATGTGTACGTGATTTCAACCATATTTGATGTGTTAACATAAATTAATTTTGATTAAACATTGAAAAATTAAAAAAACCGTGAACACATGATAAATTTATTTTTGAAAGGAATAATATATAGATATATATAAAGAAAAAATAGTAAAGTATTATTTTAGAATTGTTTTTCATTATAATTCACGTGATATTTCATTAATATTTGTTTTCTATTATTCACCAATTTTAAGAAATTATTAATCTCGTTAATATATATGAGATTTTTTCATCATTTTTGTTCTAACATAATATAATTTTATTAGAAAATTTAAAAAAATACTCAAATAATAGGATATGTATTTTGTAAAAATAAAATTTTAAAATAAGATTTGTGCACTACCATACTTGTGAGATTTCGTCAATATTTATGTGCTAATATGCAACGACTTCGAGAAAAATGATCAAACCATTAAAACACAACAAAATAATTAAACATTTTTATAAATTGCAATAAAATCATAACACAGTTTTATTTGAAATTAATTTTTCATAATAATTAACATATGAGAGTTCATCCTTATTCGATGTTCTAACATAATAAATTTTAATAAAAAGTTCAAATACTAGAAAGCCAAGAACGAAGGTTAGATATATTACAATAAAACCATAAGTTTTGTTTTAAATTTATTTTTTTGTTTATTTACATCCATATGAAATTTTCTTAGTCTTTGTGTGATAATGTACACCAACTTTGAGAAATTGTTCAACTTGTTAATACATATGAGATTTTATTCATATATGTGCTCAGACATACTATAATTTTAACGGAAGTTTGATATGTAAAAAACTCAAAGAATATGATAGATGATTTATGATAAACTTAATAAACTTTTGGAATATGATAAACTGTATGCCTATTATATTTAAAATTAACAAGTTTGTTGCTAACGTACATTTGAGACTTCGTTAATATTTCTGTGCTAACATTCACCGATTTAGAAAAAAACGACACTTAATAAACTCAAAATGTTTTATAAAATTCAGAAAAATAATAAAATTTCATTTAAATTAAGTTTTCATATCAACGTGCGTTTGAGATTTCACACTCATTTTATATGCTAACTAAAGTACATCGATTTTGACTAAAAGTTCTAACTAAAAAATAAAAACCTACTATTTATTGAAAGTAATGGATGCTATATTACAATAAAAAATAATAAAGTTTTAGTATAAAATTATTTTAGTGTGTACTAATATTAATATGAGATTTAGTTAATCTTTGTGCACAAATATACGCCAATTTTGAGATATTTTTCAACTAGTGAATGTAAATGATTTTATTCTAGTTTGTGTTGTAACACACTCTACTTAAAATTGAAAGTTTAATTCCAAAAGATAATTAAATAATATGATATATATTTTATTCTAAAGATAATAAAATAAAATACTTAAAATAAGTTTTGTGCCCTAACATAGATATGAGATTCCATTGATATTTGTGAGCTAACATACACCAATTTTGAGAAAAACATCGACTCCTATTAATCTCAATAAAATTACATATATTTCGTAAAACATTATAAAATATATTTAAAAATAATTTTTTATTATCCATGTGTACGTGATTTCAACCATATTTGATGTGTTGACATAAATTAATTTTGATTAAACGTTGAAAAACTAAAAAAAACATGAAAACATGATAATTTATTTTTGAAAGGAATAATATATATAGAGAAAAAATAAAGTTTTATTTTATAATGATTTTTCATTATAATTCACATGAGATTTCATTAATATTCGTTTGCTAATATACACCAATTTTGAGAAATTATTCATCTTGTTAATATACATGAGATTTTTTCAACATTTTTGTTTTAACATAATATAATTTTAAGTGAAAATCAAAATAAAATACTCAAGTATATGATATATATTTTTGTAAAAATAAAATTTTAAAATAAGATTTGTGCGCTACCATACTTGTGAGATTTCGTCAATATTTATGTGCTAATATGCAGCGATTTCGAGAAAAATGATCAAACCATTAAAACACAAAGAAATAATTAAATATTTTTATAAATTGCAATAAAATCATAACACAGTTTTATTTGAAATTAATTTTTCATGTTAACTAACATATGAGATTTCATACATATTTGATGTTCTAACATAATAAATTTTAATAAAAAGTTCAAATACTAGAAAGCCAAGAACGAAGGTTAGATATATTACGATAAAAACCATAAATGTTGTTTTAATTTTATTTTTTTTATTTACATTCATATGAAATTTTGTTAGTCTTTGTGTGATAATATACACCAATTTTGAGAAATTGTTCAACTTGTTAATACATATGAGATTTTATTCATATATGTGCTCAAACATACTATAATTTTAACGAAAAGTTTGATACGTAAAAAACTCAAAGAATATGATAGATGATTTATGATAAACTTAATAAACTTTTAGAATATGATAAACTGTATGCCTATTATATTTAAAATTAACGAGTTTGTTGCTAATGTACATTTGAGACTTCGTTAATATTTCTGTGCTAACATTCACTGATTTAGAAAAAAAGATCGACACTTAATAAACTCAAAATGTTTTATAAAATTCAAAAAAATATAATAAAATTTCATTTACATTAAGTTTTCGTATCAACACGCTTGAGATTTCACACTCATTTTATATGCTAACTAAAGTACATCGAATTTAACTAAAAGTTCTAAGTAAAAAATAAAAACCTGATATTTATTGAAAGTAATGGATGCTATACTACGATAAAAAAATTAATAATGTTCTAGTATAAAAATATTTTAGTGTGTACTAATATTAATATGAGATTTAGTTAATCTTTGTGCACTAATAGACACTAATTTTGAGATATTATTCAACTAGTGAATATAAATGATTTTATTCGTGTTTGTGTTGTAACACACTCTACTGAAAATTGAAAGTTTAATTCCAAAAGATAATTAAATAATACGATATATATTTTATCCTAAAGATAATAAAATAAAATACTTAAAATATGTTTTTGTGCGCTAACATAGATATGAGATTCCATTGATATTTGTGTGCTAACATACACCTATTTTGAGTAAAAATATCAACTCCTATTAATCTCAATAAAATTATATATATATCATAAAATATTATAAAATATATTTAAAAATAATTTTTTATTATCCATGTGTATGAGATTTCAACCATATTTGATGTGTTAACATAAATTAATTTTGATTAAACGTTAAAAAACTAAAAAAAGCATGAACACATGATAAATTTATTTTTGAAAGGAATAATATATAGATATATATACAGAAAAATAGTAAAGTTTTTTTGAATTATTTTTCATTATAATTCACGTGAGATTCCATTAATATTAGTTTGCTAATATACACCAATTTTGAGAAATTATTCATCTCGTTAATATATATGAGATTATTTCATCATTTTTGTTCTAACATAATGTAATTTTCAGAGAAAATCTAAATAAAATACTCAAGTAATATGATATATATTTTTGTAAAAATAAAATTTTAAAATAAGATTTGTGCGCTACCATACTTGTGAGATTTCGTCAATATTTATGTGCTAATATGCAATGATTTCGAGAAAAATGATCAAACCATTAAAACAAAACAAAATAATTAAATATTTTTATAAATTTCAATAAAATAATAACACAGTTTTATTTGAAATTAATTTTTCATATTAACTAACATATGAGATTTCATCCTTATTAGATGTTCTAACATAATAAATTTTAATAAAAAGTTCAAATACTAGAAAGCCAAGAATGAAGGTTAGATATATTACAATAAAAACCATAAGTTTTGTTTTAAATTTATTTTTTTGTTTATTTACATTCATATGAAGTTTTGTTAGCCTTTGTATGATAATGTACACCAACTTTGAGAAATTGTTCAACTTGTTAATACATATGAGATTTTATTCATATATGTGCTCAGACATACTATAATTTTAACGGAAGTTTGATATGTAAAAAACTCAAAGAATATGATAGATGATTTATGATAAACTTAATAAACTTTTAGAATATGATAAACTGTATGCCTATTATATTTAAAATTAACAAGTTTGTTGCTAACGTACATTTGAGACTTCGTTAATATTTCTGTGCGAACATTCATCGATTTAGAATAAAACAACGACACTTAATAAACTCAAAATGTTTTATAAAATTCAAAAAAATAATTAAATTTCATTTAAATTAAGTTTTCATATCAACGTGCGCTTAAGATTTCACACTCATTTTATATGTTAACTAAAGTACATCGATTTTGACTAAAAGTTCTAACTAAAAAATAAAAACCTACTATTTATTGAAAGTAATGGATGCTATATTACGATAAAAAATAATAAAGTTCTAGTATAAAATTATTTTTGTGTGTACTAATATTAATATAAGATTTAGTTAATCTTTGTGCACAAATATACACCAATTTTGAGATATTGTTCAACTAGTGAATATAAATGATTTTATTCTAGTTTGTGTTGTAACACTCTCTACTTAAAATTGAAAGTTTAATTCCAAAAGATAATTAAATAATATGATATATATTCTATTCTAATGATAATAAAATAAAATACTTAAAATAAGTTTTGTGCGCTAACATAGATATGAGATTCCATTGATATTTGTGAGCTAACATACACCAATTTTGAGAAAAACATCAACCCCTATTAATCTCAATAAAATTATGTATATTTCATAAAACATTATAAAATATATTTAAAAATAATTTTTATTATCTATGTGTACGTGATTTCAACCATATTTGATGTGTTTTCATAAATTAATTTTGATTAAACGTTGAAAAACTAAAAAAAGCATGAAAACATGATAATTTATTTTTGAAAGGAATAATATATTTATATAGAAAATAATAAAGTTTTATTTTAGAATAATTTTTCATTATAATTTACATGAGATTTCATTAATATTCGTTTGCTAATATACATAAATTTTGAGAAATTATTCATCTCGTTAATATACATGAGATTTTTCCAACATTTTTGTTCTAACATAATATAATTTTGAGTGAAAATCAAAATAAAATACTCAAGTAATATGATATATATTTTTGTAAAAATAAAATTTTAAAATAAGATTTGTGCGCTACCATACTTGTGAGATTTTCGTCAATATTTATGTGCTAATATGCAGCGATTTCGAGGAAAATGATCAAACCATTAAAACACAACGAAATAATTAAATATTTTTATAAATTGCAATAAAATAATAACATAGTTTTATTTGAAATTAATTTTTCAAGTTAATTAACATATAAGATTTTGCACTCATTTTATATGCTAACTAAAGTACATCGATTTTAACTAAAAGTTCTAACTTAAAAACAAAAACCTGATATTTATTGAATATAATGGATGCTATATTGTGATAAAATTAATAAAGTTCTAGTATAAAATTATTTTATTGTGTACTAATATTAATATGAGATTTAGTTAATCTTTGTGCACTAATATACACCCATTTTGAGATATTGTTCAACTAGTGAATATAAATGATTTTATTCATGTTTGTGTTGTAACACACTCTACTTAAAAATGAAAGTTTAATTCCAAAAGTTAATTAAATAATACAATGTATATTTTACTCTAAAGATAATAAAAGAAAATACTTAAAATAAGTTTTTGTGCGCTAACATAGATATGAGATTCCATTGATATTTATGTGCTAACATACACCAATTTTGAGAAAAATATCAACTCCAATTAATCTCAATAAAATTATACACTTTTCAGAAAACATTATAAAATATATTCAAAAATAATTTTTTATTATCCATGTGTATGAGATTTCAACCATATTTGTTGTGTTAACATAAATTAATTTTGATTAAACGTTGAAAAACTAAAAAAGCATGAACACATGACAAATTTATTTTTGAAAGGAATAATATATAGATATATATAAAGAAAAATAGTAAAGTTTTATTTTAGAATTATTTTTCATTATAATTCATGAGAGATTTCATTAATATTTGTTTGCTAATATACACCAATTCTGAGAAATTATTCATCTCGTTAATATATATATGAGATTTTTTCATCATTTTTTTCTAACATAATAAAATTTTAAGAGAAAATCTAAATAAAATACTCAAGTAATATGATATATATTTTTGTAAAAATAAAATTTTAAAATAAGATTTGTCCGCTACCATACATGTGAGATTTCATCAATATTTATATGCTAATATGCAACAATTTCGAGACAAATGATCAAACCATTAAAACTCAATGAAATAATTAAATATTTTTATAAATTGCGATAAAATCATAACACAGTTTTATTTGAAATTAATTTTTCATGTTAACTAACATATGAGATTTCATCCTTATTTGATGTTCTAACGTAATAAATTTTAATAAAAAGTTCAAATACTAGAAAGCCAAGAACGATGGTTAGATATATTACAATAAAAAACATAAATTTTGTTTTAATTTTATTTTTTTGTTTATTTACATTCATATGAAATTTTGTTAGTCTTTGTGTGATAATGTACATCAATTTTGAGAAATTGTTCAACTTGTTAATACATATGAGATATTATTCATATATATGCTCAAACATACTACAATTTTAACGAAAAGTTTCATATGTAAAAAACTCAAAGAATATGATAGATGATTTATGATAAATTTAATAATCTTTTGGAATATGATAAATTGTATGACTATTATTTTTAAAATTAATAAGTTTGTTGATTACGTACATTTGAGACTTCGTTAATATTTCTGTGCTAACATTCACCAATTTAGAAAAAAAGATTGATACTTAATAAACTCAAAATGTTTTATAAAATTAAAAAAAAAATCATTTAAATTAAGTTTTCATATCAACGTACACTTGAGATTTCACACTCATTTTATATGCTAAATAAAGTACATCGATTTTAACTAAAAGTTCTAACTAAAAAATAAAAACCTAATATTTATTAAAAGTGATGGATGCTATAATATGATAAAATTAATAAAGTTCTAGTATAAAATTATTTTAGTGTGTACTAATATTAATATTGAGATTTAGTTAACCGTTGTGCACTAATATACACCAATTTTGAGATATCGTTCAACTAGTGAATATAAATGATTTTATTCATGTTTCTGTTGTAACACACTCTACTTAAAACTGAAAGTTTAATTATAAAAGATAATTAAATAATACGATATATATTTTTCTAAATATAATAAAATAAAATACTTGAAATAAGTTTTGTGCGCTAACATAGATATGAGATTCCATTGATATTTGTGCGCTAACATACACCAATTTTGAGAAAAATATCAACTCCTATTAATCTCAATAAAATTATATATATTTCATAAAACATTATAAAATATATTTAAAAATAATTTTTTATTATCCATGTGTATGAGATTTCAACCATATTTGATGTGTTAACATAAATTAATTTTGATTAAACGTTGAAAAACTAAAAAAAGCATGAACACATGATAAATTTATTTTTGAAAGGAATAATATATATATATATATATAGAAAAAATAGTAAAGTTTTATTTTAGAATGATTTTTCATTATAATTCACATGACATTTCATTAATATTCGTTTGCTAATATACACCAATTTTGAGAAATTATTCATCTCGTTAATATACATGAGATTTTTTCGAAATTTTTGTTCTAACATAATAAAATTTTAAGTGAAAATCAAAATAAAATACTCAAGTAATATGATATATATTTTTGTAAAAATAAAATTTTAAAATAAGATTTGTGCGCTACCATACTTGTGAGATTTCGTCAATATTTATGTGCTAATATGCAGCGATTTCGAGACAAATGATCAAACCATTAAAACACAACGAAATAATTAAATATTTTTATAAATTGCGATAAAATCATAACACAGTTTTATTTGAAATTAATTTTTCATGTTAACTAACATATGAGATTTCATCCTTATTTGATGTTCTAACGTAATAAATTTTAATAAAAAGTTCAAATACTAGAAAGCCAAGAACGATGGTTAGATATATTACAATAAAAAACATAAATTTTGTTTTAATTTTATTTTTTTATTTACATTCATATGAAATTTTGTTATTATTTGTGTGATAATGTACACCAATTTTGAGAAATTGTTCAACTTGTTAATACATATGAGATTTTATTCATATATGTGCTCAAACATACTATAATTTAAACGAAAAGTTTGATACGTAAAAAACTCAAAGAATATGATAGATGATTTATGATAAACCTAATAAACTTTTAGAATATGATAAAATGTATGACTATTATATTTAAAATTGACATGTTTGTTGCTAACGTACATTTGAGACTTCGTTAATATTTCTGTCCTAACTTTCACCGATCTAGAAAAAAAGATCGACACTTAATAAACTCAAAATGTTTTATAAAATTCAAAAAAATAAAATAAAATTTCATTTGAATTTAGTTTTCATATAAACACGCTTGAGATTTCACACTCATTTTATATGCTAAGTAAAGTACATCGATTTTAACTAAAAGTTCTAACTAAAAAATAAATACCTGATATTTATTGAAAGTAATGATGCTATATTACGATAAAAAATTAATAAAGTTCTAGTATAAAATTATTTTAGTGTGTACTCATATTAATATGAGATTTAGTTAATCGTTGTGCACTAATATACACCAATTTTGAGATATCGTTCAACTAGTGAATATGATTGATTTTATTCGTGTTTCTGTTGTAACACACTCTACTTAAAACTGAAAGTTTAATTATAAAGGATAATTAAATAATACGGTATATATTTTTCTAAATATAATAAAATAAAATACTTGAAATAAGTTTTGCGCTAACATAGATATGAGATTCCATTGATATTTGTGCGCTAACATACACCAATTTTGAGAAAAATATCAACTCCTATTAATCTCAATAAAATTTTATATACTTTATAAAATATTATAAAATATATTTAAAAATAATTTTTTATTATCCATGTGTATGAGATTTCAACCATATTTGATGTGTTAGCATAAATTAATTTTGATTAAACGTTGAAAAACTAAAAAAAGCATGAACACATGATAAATTTATTTTTGAAAGGAATAATATATAGATATATATATATATAGAAAAAATAGTAAAGTTTTATTTTAGAATGATTTTTCATTATAATTCACATGACATTTCATTAATATTCGTTTGCTAATATACACCAATTTTGAGAAATTATTCATCTCGTTAATATACATGAGATTTTTTCAACATTTTTGTTCTAACATAATGTAATTTTAAGTGAAAATCAAAATAAAATAGTCAAATAATATGATATATATTTTTGTAAAAATAAAATTTTAAAATAAGATTTGTGCGCTACCATACTTGTGAGATTTCGCCAATATTTATGTGCTAATATGCAGCGATTTCGAGACAAATGATCAAACCATTAAAACACAACGAAATAATTAAATATTTTTATAAATTGCGATAAAATCATAACACAGTTTTATTTGAATTAATTTTTCATGTTAACTAACATATGAGATTTCATCCTTATTTGATGTTCTAACGTAATAAATTTTAATAAAAAGTTCAAATACTAGAAAGCCAAGAACGATGGTTAGATATATTACAATAAAAAACATAAATTTTGTTTTAATTTTATTTTTTTGTTTATTTACATTCATATGAAATTTTGTTAGTCTTTGTGTGATAATGTACATCAATTTTGAGAAATTGTTCAACTTGTTAATACATATGAGATATTATTCATATATATGCTCAAACATACTACAATTTTAACGAAAAGTTTCATATGTAAAAAACTCAAAGAATATGATAGATGATTTATGATAAATTTAATAATCTTTTGGAATATGATAAATTGTATGACTATTATATTTATAATTAATAAGTTTGTTGCTAACGTACATTTGAGACTTCGTTAGTATTTCTGTGCTACCATTCACCGATTTAGAAAAAAAGATTGATACTTAATAAACTCAAAATGTTTTATAAAATTCAAAAAAAATTCATTTAAATTAAGTTTTCATATCAACGTACGCTTGAGATTTCACACTCATTTTATATGCTAAATAAAGTACATCGATTTTAACTAAAAGTTCTAACTAAAAAATAAAAACCTAATATTTATTGAAAGTAATGGATGCTATAATATGATAAAATTAATAAAGTTCTAGTATAAAATTATATTAGTGTGTACTAATATTAATATGAGATTTATTTAATCTTTGTGCACTAATATACACCAATTTTGAGATATCGTTCAACTAGTGAATATAAATGATTTTATTCGTGTTTCTGTTGTAACACACTCTACTTAAAACTGAAAGTTTAATTCCAAAAGATAATTAAATAATACGATATATATTTTTCTAAATATAATAAAATAAAATACTTGAAATAAGTTTTGTGCGCTAACATAGATATGAGTTTCCATTGATATTTGTGCGCTAACATACACCAATTTTGAGAAAAATATCAACTCCTATTAATCTCAATAAAATTATATATATTTCATAAAACATTATAAAATATATTTAAAAATAATTTTTTATTATCCATGTGTATGAGATTTCAACCATATTTGATGTGTTAACATAAATTAATTTTGATTAAACGTTGAAAAACTAAAAAAAGCATGAACACATGATAAATTTATTTTTTAAAGGAATAATATATAGATATATATATATATATAGAAAAAATAGTAAAGTTTTATTTTAGAATGATTTTTCATTATAATTCACATGACATTTCATTAATATTCGTTTGCTAATATACACCAATTTCGAGAAATTATTCATCTCGTTAATATACATGAGATTTTTTCGACATTTCTGTTCTAACATAATATAATTTTAAGTGAAAATCAAAATAAAATACTCAAGTAATATGATATATATTTTTTTTAAAAATAAAATTTTAAAATAAGATTTGTGCGCTACCATACTTGTGAGATTTCGTCAATATTTATGTGCTAATATGCAGCGATTTCGAGACAAATGATCAAACCATTAAAACACAACGAAATAATTAAATATTTTTATAAATTGCGATAAAATCATAACATAGTTTTATTTGAAATTAATTTTTCATGTTAACTAACATATGAGATTTCATCCTTATTTGATGTTCTAACATAATAAATTTTAATAAAAAGTTCAAATACTAGAAAGCCAAGAACGAAGGTTAGATATATTACAATAAAAAACATAAATTTTGTTTTAAATTTATTTTTCTATTTATTTACATTCATATGAAATTTTGTTAGTCTTTGTGTGATAATGTACTCCAATTTTGAGAAATTGTTCAACTTGTTAATACATATGAGATTTTATTCATATACGTGCTCAAACATACTATAAGTTTAACGAAAAGTTTGATATGTAAAAAACTCAAAGAATATGATAGATGATTTATGATAAAATTAATAAACTTTTAGAATATGATAAATTGTATGACTATTATATAAAAAATTAACAAGTTTGTTGCTAACGTACATTTGAGACTTCGTTAATATTTCTGTGCTGACATTCACCGATTTAGAAAAAAGATCGACACTTAATAAACTCAAAATGTTTTATAAAATTCAAAAAAAAATAAATTTTCATTTAAATTAAGTTTTCATATCAACGTACGCTTGAGATTTCACACTCATTTTGTATGCTAACTAAAGTACATCGATTTTAACTAAAAGTTCTAACTAAAAAATAAAAACGGGATATTTATTGAAAGTAATGGATGCTATATTATGATAAAATTAATAAAGTTCTAGTATAAAATTATTTTAGTGTGTACTAATATTATTATGAGATTTAGTTAATCTTTGTGCACTAATATACCCCAATTTTGAGATATTGTTCAACTAATGAATATAAATGATTTTATTCGTGTTTGTGTTGTAACACACTCTACTTAAAACTGAAAGTTTAATTCCAAAATATAATTAAATAATACGATGTATATTTTATTCTAAAGATAATAAAATAAAATGCTTAAAATAAGTTTTTCTGCGCTAACATAGATCCGAGATTCCATTGATATTAGTGTGCTAACATACACCAATTTTGAGAAAATATCAACTCCTATTAATCTCAATAAAATTATATATATTTCATAAAATATTATAAAATATATTTAAAAATAATTTTTTATTATCCATGTGTATGAGATTTCAACCATATTTGATGTGTTAACATAAATTAATTTTGATTAAACATTGAAAAACTAAAAAAAGCATGAACACATGATAAATTTATTTTTGAAAGGAATAATATATAGATATATATAAAGAAAAAATAGTAATGTTTTATTTTAGAATTATTTTTCATTATAATTCATGTGAGATTTCATTAATATTAGTTTGCTAATATACACCAATTTTGAGAAATTATTCATCTTGTTGATATATATGAGATTTTTTCATCATTTTTGTTCTAACATAATATAATTTTAAGAGAAAATCTAAATAAAATACTCAAGAAATATGATATATATTTTTGTAAAAATAAAATTTTAAAATAAGATTTGTGCGCTACCATACTTGTGAGATTTCGTCAATATTTATATGCTAATATGCAACGATTTCGAGAAAAATGATATAACCATCAAAACACAACAAAATAATTAAATAATTTTATAAATTACAATGTAATAATAACATAGTTTTATTTGAAATTAATTTTTCATATTAACTAACATATGAGATTTCATCCTTATTTGATGTTCTAACATAAAAAATTTTAATAAAAAGTTCAAATACTAGAAAGCCAAGAACGAAGGTTAGATTTATTACAAGAAAAACCATAAGTTTTGTTTTAAATATTTTTTTTTGTTTATTTACATTCATATGAAATTTTCTTAGTCTTTGTGTGATAATGTACACAAACTTTGAGAAATTGTTCAGCTTGTTAATACATATGAGATTTTATTCATATATGTGCTCAAACATACTATAATTTTAACGAAAAGTTTGATATGTAAAAAACTCAAAGAATATGATAGCTGATTTATGATAAACTTAATAAACTTTTAGAATATGATAAATTGTATGACTATTATATAAAAAAGTAACATGTTTGTTGCTAACGTACATTTGAGACTTCGTTAATATTTCTGTGCTAACATTCACCGATTTAGAAAAAAAGATCGACACTTAATAAACTCAAAATGTTTTATAAAATTCAAAAAAAATTCATTTAAATTAAGTTTTCATATCAACATACGCTTGAGATTTCACACTCATTTTATATGCTAACTAAAGTACATCGATTTTAACTAAAAGTTCTAATTAAAAAATAAAAACCTGATATTTATTGAAAGTAATGGATGTTATATTATGGTAAAATCAATAAAGTTTTAGTATAAAATTATTTTAGTGTGTACTAATATCAATATGAGATTTAATTAATCTTTGTGTAATATACACCAATTTTGAGATATTGTTCAACTAGTGAATATAAATGATTTTATTCGTGTTTGTGTTGTAACACACTCTACTTAAAATTAAAAGTTTAGTTCCAAAAGATAATTAAATGATAATAATATATATATTTTATTCTAAAGATAATAAAATAAAATACTTAAAATAAGTTTTAGTGCGCTAACATAGATATGAGATTCCATTGGTATTTGTGTGCTAACATTCACCAATTTTGAGAAAAATATCAACTCCTATTAATCTCAATAAAATTATATATATTTCATAAAATATTATAAAATACATTTAAAAATAATTTTTTATTATCCATGTGTATGACATTTCAACCATATTTGATGTGTTAACATAAATTAAATTTGACTAAACGTTGATAAACTAAAAAAAACATGAACACATGATAAATTTATTTTTGAAAGGAATAATATATATATATAAAGAAAAAATAGTAAAGTTTTATTTTATAATTATTTTTCATTATAATTCACGTGAGATTTCATTAATATTAGTTTGCTAATATACACCAATTTTGAGAAATTATTCATCTCGTTAATATATATGAGATTTTTTTCATCATTTTTGTTCTAACATTATATAATTTTAAGAGAAAATCTAAATAAAATACTCAAGTAATATGATATATATTTTTCTAAAAAAAAATTATACAATAAGTTTTGTGCGCTACCATACTTGTGAGATTTCGTCAATATTTATGTGCTAATATGCAACGATTTCAAGAAAAAATTTTCAAACCATTAAAACACAACAAAATAATTAAATATTTTATAAATTACAATAAAACCATAACACAGTTTTTTTGAAATTAATTTTTCATTTTAACTAACATAGGAGATTTCATCCATATTTGATGTTCTAACATAATAAATTTTAATAAAAAGTTCAAATACTAGAAAGCCAAGAACGAAGGTTAGATATATTACAAAAAAATATAATTTTTGTTTTAAATTTATTTTTTTGTTTATATACATTCATATGAAATTTTGTTAGTCTTTCTGTGATAATGTACATCAATTTTGAGAAATTGTTCAACTTGTTAATACATATGAGATTTTATTCATATATGTGCTCAAACATACAATAATTTTAACAAAAGTTTGATATGTAAAAAACTGAAAGAATATGATAGATGATTTATGATAAACTTAATAAACTTTTAGAATATGATAAACTGTATGACTATTATATAAAAAATTAACATGTTTGTTGCTAACGTATATTTGAGACTTCCTTAATATTTCTGTGCTAACATTCACCGATTTAGAAAAAAGATCGACACTTAATAAACTCAAAGTGTTTTATAAAATTCGAAAAAAATAATAAAATTTCATTTAAATTATATTTTCATATCAACGTTCGCTTCAGATTTCACACTCATTTTATATGCTAACTAAAGTACATCGTTTTTAACTAAAAGTTCTAACTAAAAAATAAAAACCTGATATTTATTGAAAGTAATGGATGCTATATTATGATAAAATTAATAAAGTTCTAGTATAAAATTATTTTAGTGTGTACTAATATTAATATGAGATATAGTTAATCTTTGTGCACTAATATACACCAATTTTGAGATATTGTTCAACTAGTAAATATAAATGATTTTATTCGTGTTTGTGTTCTAACACACTCTACTTAAAACTGAAAGTTTAATTCAAAAATATAATTAAATAATACGATGTATATTTTATTCTAAAGAGAATAAAATAAAATACTTAAAATAAGTTTTTGTACGCTAACATAGATATGAGATTCCATTGATATTTGTGTGCTAACATACACCAATTTTGAGAAAAATATCAACTCCTATTAATCTCAATAAAATTATATATATTTCATAAAATATTATAAAATATATTAAAAAATAATTTTTTATTATCCACGTGTATGAGATTTCAACCATATTTGATGTGTTAACATAAATTAAATTTGATTAAACGTTGAAAAACTAAAAAAAGCTTGAACACATGATAAATTTATTTTTGAAAGGAATAATATATAGATATATATATATATAAAGAAAAAATAGTAAAGTTTTATTTTAGAATTATTTTTCATTATAATTCACGTGAGATTTCATTAATATTAGTTTGCTAATATACACCAATTTTGAGAAATTATTCATATCGTTAATATATATGAGATTTTTTCATCATTTTTTTAACATAATATAATTTTAAGAGAAAATCTAAATAAAATACTAAAGTAATATGATATATATTTTTGTAAAAATAAAATTTTAAAATAAGATTTGCGCGCTACCATACTTGTGAGATTTCATCAATATTTATGTGTTAATATGCAACGATTTCGAGAAAAATGAACAAACCATTAAAACACAACAAAATAATTAAATATTTTTATAAATTACAATAAAATAATAACACAGTTTTATTTGAAATTAAATTTTCATATTAACTAATATATGAGATTTCATCCTTATTTGATGTTCTAACATAATAAATTTTAATAAAAAGTTCAAATACTAGAAAGCCAAGAACGAAGGTTAGATATATTACAATAAAATCCTTAAGTTTTGTTTTAAATTTATTTTTTTGTTTATTTACATGCATATGAAATTTTGTTAGTCTTTGTGTGATAATGTACACCAACTTTGAGAAATTGTTCAACTTGTTAATACATATGAGATTTTATTCATATATGTGCTCAAACATACTATAATTTTAAAGAAAAGTTTGATATGTAAAAAACTGAAAGAATGTGATAGATGATTTATGATAAACTTAATAAACTTTTAGAATATGATAAATTGTATGACTATTATATTTAAAATTAACAAGTTTGTTGCTAATGTACATTTGAGACTTCGTTAATATTTCTGTGCTAACATTCACCGATTTAGAAAAGAAGATTGACACTTAATAAACTCAAAATGTTTTATAAAATTCAAAAAAATAATAAAATTTCACTTAAATTAAGTTCTCATATCATTGTACGCTTGAGATTTCACACTCATTTTGTATGCTAACCAAAGTACATCGATTTTAACTAAAAGTTCTAACTAAAAAATAAAAAAAGATATTTATTGAAAGTAATGGATGCTATGTTATGAAAAAATTAATAAAGTTCTAGTATAAAATTATTTTAGTGTGTACTAATATTAATATGAGCTTTAGTTAATCTTTGTGCACTAATATACACCAATTTTGAGATATTGTTCAACTAGTGATTATAAATGATTTTATTCGTGTTTATGTTGTAACACACTCTACTTCAAACTGAAAGTTTAATTACAAAAGATGGTTAAATAATACGATATATATTTTATTCTAAAGATAATAAAATAAAATACTTCAAATAAGTTTTTGTGCGCTAACATAGATATGAGATTCCATTGATATTTGTGTGCTAACATACTCCAATTTTGAGAAAAATATCAACTCCTATTAATCTCAATAAAATTATATTTATTTCATAAAACATTATAAAATATATTTGAACATAATTTTTTATTATCCATGTGTATGAGATTTCAATCATATTTGATGTGTTAACATAAATTAATTTTGATTAAACGTCGAAAAAGAAAAAAAACATGAACACATGATAAATTTATTTCTGAAAGGAAGAATATATAGATATATATATATATAAAGAAAAAATAGTAAAGTTTTATTTTAGAATTACTTTTCGTTATAATTCATGTGAGATTTCATTAATATTTGTTTGCTAATATACACCAATTTTGAGAAATTATTCATCTCGTTAGTATATATGAGATTTTTTTCATCATTTTTGTTCTAACATAATATAATTTTAAGAGAAAATCTAAATAAAATACGCAAGTAATATGATATATATTTTTGTAAAAATAAACTTTTAAAATAAGTTTTGTGCGCTACCATACTTGTAAGATTTCATCAATATTTATGTGCTAATATGCAACGATTTCGAGAAAAATGATCAAAACATTAAAACACAACAAAATAGTTAAATATTTTTATAAATTGCAATAAAATCATAACACAGTTTTATTTGAAATTAATTTTTCATATTAACTAACATATGAGATTTCATCCTTATTTGATATTCTAACATAATAAATTTTAATAAAACGTTCAAATACTAGAAAGCCAAGAACGAAGGTTAGATATATTACAATAAAAAACATAAAATTTGTTTTAAATTTATTGTTTTATTTATTTACATTCATATGAAATTTTGTTAGTCTTTGTATAATAATGTACACCAACTTTAAGAAATTGTTCAACTTGCTAATACATATGAGATTTTATTCATATATGTGCTCAAACTTACTATAATTTTAACGAAAATTTTGATATGTAAAAAACTCAAAGAATATGATAGATGATTTACGATAATCTTAGTAAACTTTTAGAATATGAAAAACTGTATGACTATTATATAAAAAATTAACTTGTTTGTTGCTAACGTACATTTGAGACTTCGTTAATATTTATGTGCTAACATTCACTGATTTAGAAAAAAAGATCGACACTTAATAAACTCAAAATATTTTATAAAATTCAAAAAAAATAATAAAATTTCATTTAAATTAAGTTTTCATATCAACGTACGCTTGAGATTTCACACTCATTTTATATGCTAACTAAAGTACATTGATTTTAACTAAAAGTTCTAACTAAAAAATAAAAACCTGATATTTATTGAAAGTAATGGATGCTATATTATGATAAAATTAATAAAGTTCAAGTATAAAATTATTTTAGTGTGTACTAATATTAATATGAGATTTAGTTAATCATTGTGCTCTAATAGACACCAATTTTGAGATATTGTTCAACTAGTGAATATAAATGATTTTATTCGTGTTTGTGTTGTAACACACTCTACTTAAAACTGAAAGTTTAATTCCAAAAGATAATTAAATAATACGATATATATTTTATTCTAAAGATAATAAAATAAAATACTTCAAATAAGTTTTTGTGCGCTAACATAGATATGAGATTTCATTGATATTTGTGTGCTAACATTCTCCAATTTTGAGAAAAATATCAACTCCTATTAATCACAATAAAATTATATTTATTTCATAAAACATTATAATATATATTTGAACATAATTTTTTATTATCCATGTGTATGAGATTTCAACCATATTTGATGTGTTACCATAAACTAATTTTGATTAAACGTCGAAAAAAAAACATGAACACATGATAAATTTATTTCTGAAAGGAAGAATATATAGATATATATATATATATATAAAGAAAAAATAGTAAAGTTTTATTTTAGAATTACTTTTCGTTATAATTCATGTGAGATTTCATTAATATTTGTTTGCTAATATACACCAATTTTGAGAAATTATTCATCTCGTTAGTATATATGAGATTTTTTCATCATTTTTGTTCTAACATAATATAATTTTAAGAGAAAATCTAAATAAAATACTCAAGTAATATGATATATATTTTTGTAAAAATAAACTTTTAAAATAAGTTTTGTGCGCTACCATACTTGTGAGATTTCGTCAATATTTATGTGCTAATATGCAATGATTTCGAGAAAAATGATCAAAACATTAAAACACAACAAAATAGTTAAATATTTTTATAAATTGCAATAAAATCATAACACAGTTTTATTTGAAATTAATTTTTCATATTAACTAACATATGAGATTTCATCCTTATTTGATGTTCTAACATAATAAATTTTAATAAAAAGTTCAAATACTAGAAAGCCAAGAACGAAGGTTAGATATATTACAATAAAAAATATAAAATTTGTTTTAAATTTATTTTTTTGTTCATTTACATTCATATGAAATTTTGTTAGTCTTTGTATAATAATGTACACCAACTTTGAGAAATTGTTCAACTTGCTAATACATATGAGATTTTATTCATATATGTGCTCAAACATACTATAATTTTAACAAAAAGTTTGATATGTAAAAAACTCAAAGAATATGATAGATGATTTACGATAATCTTAGTAAACTTTTAGAATATGACAAACTGTATGACTATTATATAAAAAAGTAACTTGTTTGTTGCTAACGTACATTTGAGACTTCGTTCATATTTATGTGCTAACATTCACTGATTTAGAAAAAAAGATCGACACTTAATAAACTCAAAATGTTTTATAAAATTCAAAAATAATAATAAAATTTCATTTAAATTAAGTTTTCATATCAACGTACGCTTGAGATTTCACACTCATTTTATATGCTAACTTAAGTACATCGATTTTAACTAAAAGTTCTAACTAAAAAATAAAAACCTGATATTTATTGAAAGTAATGGATGCTATATTATGATAAAATTAATAAAGTTCAAGTATAAAATTATTTTAGTGTGTACTAATATTAATATGAGATTTAGTTAATCATTGTGCTCTAATAGACATCAATTTTGAGATATTGTTCAACTAGTGAATATAAATGATTTTATTCGTGTTTGTGTTGTAACACACTCTACTTAAAACTGAAAGTTTAATTCCAAAAGATAATTAAATAATACGATATATATTTTATTCTAAAGATAATAAAATAAAATACTTCAAATAAGTTTTTGTGCGTTAACATAGATATGAGATTTCATTGATATTTGTGCTAACATACTCCAATTTCGAGAAAAATATCAACTCCTATTAATCTCAATAAAATTATATTTATTTCATAAAATATTATAAAATATATTTGAACATAATTTTTTATTATCCATGTGTATGAGATTTCAACCATATTTGATGTGTTAACATAAATTAATTTTGATTAGACGTCGAAAAAGAAAAAAAAGAATGAACACATGATAAATTTATTTTTGAAAGGAAGAATATATAGATATATATATAAAGAAAAAATAGTAAAGTTTTATTTTAGAATTACTTTTCATTATAATTCATGTGAGATTTCATTAATATTTGTTTGCTAATATACACCAATTTTGAGAAATTATTCATCTCGTTAGTATATATGAGATTTTTTTCATTATTTTCGTTCTAACATAATATAATTTTAAGAGAAAATATAAATAAAATACTCAAGTAATATGATATATATTTTTGTAAAAATAAAATTTTAAAATAAGTTTTGTGCGCTACTACACTTGTGAGATTTTGTCAATATTTATGTGCTAATATGCAACGATTTCGAGAAAAATGATCAAAACCATTAAAACACAACAAAATAGTTAAATATTTTTATAGATTGCAATAAAATCATAACACAGTTTTATTTGAAATTAATTTTTCATATTAACTAACATATGAGATTTCATTCTTATTCGATGTTCTAACATAATAAATTTTAATAAAAAGTTCAAATACTAGAAAGCCAAGAATGAAGGTTAGATATATTACAATAAAAAACATAAAATTTGTTTTAAATTTATTTTTTTGTTTATTTACATTGATATGAAAGTTTGTAAGTCTTTGTGTGATAATGTACACCAACTTTGAGAAATTGTTCAACTTATTAATACATATGAGATTTTATTCATATATGTGCTCAAGCATACTATAATTTTAACGAAAAGTTTCATATGTAAAAAACTCAAAGAATATGATAGATGATTTGCGATAAACTTAATAAACTTTTAGAATATGACAAACTGCATGACTATTATATAAAAAAATAACATGTTTGTTGCTAACGTACATTTGAGACTTCGTTAATATTTTTGTGCTAACATTCACCGATTTAGAAAAAAAGATCGACACTTAATAAACTCAAAATGTTTTATAGAATTCAAAAAATAATAATAAAATTTCATTTAAATTATATTTTCATATCAACGTACGCTTCAGATTTCACATTCATTTTATATGCTAACTAAAATACATCGATTTTGAATAAAAGTTCTAACAAAAAAATAAAAACCTGATATTTATTGAAAGTAATGGATGCTATATTATGATAAAATTAATAAAGTTCTAATATAAAATTATTTTAGTATGTACTAATATTAATATGAGATTTAGTAAATCTTTGTGCACTAATATACACCTATTTTGAGATATTGTTCAACTAGTGAATATAAGTGATTTTATTCGTGTTTGTGTTGTAACACACTCTACTTAAAACTGAAAGTTTAATTCCAAAAGATAACTAAATAATACGATATATATTTTATTTTAAAGATAATAAAATAAAATACTTAAAATAAGTTTTTGTGCATTAACATAGATATGAGATTCCATTGATATTTGTGTGCTAACATACTCCAATTTTGAGAAAAATATCAACTCCTATTAATTTCAATAAAATTATATATATTTCATAAACCTATAGAAAATATATTTCAAAATATTTTTTTATTATCCATGTGTATGAGATTTCAACCATATTTGATGTGTTAACATAAATTTATTTGGATTGAATGTTGAAAAACAAAAAAAAAGCATGAACACATGATAAATTTATTTTTGAAAGGAATAATATATAGATATATATAAAGAAAAAATAGTACAATTTTATTTTAGAATTATTTTTCATTATAATTCACATGAGATTTCATTAATATTTGTTTTCTAATATACACCAATTTTGAGAAATTATTCATCTCGTTAATATATATGAGATTTTTTCATCATTTTTGTTCTAACATAATATAATTTTAAGAGAAAATCTAAATAAAATACTCAAGTAATATGATATATATTTTTGTAAAAATAAAATTTTAAAATAAGATTTGTGCGCTACCACACTTGTGAGATTTCATCAATATTTATGTGCTAATATGCAACGATTTCGAGAAAAATGATCAAACCATTAAAACACAACAAAATAATTAAATATTTTTATAAATTGCAGTAAAATCATAACACAGTTTTATTTGAAATTAATTTTTCCTATTAACTAACATATGAGATTTCATCCTTATTTGATGTTCAAACATAATAAATTTTAATAAAAAGTTCAAATACTAGAAAGGCAAGAATGAAGGTTAGATATACTACAATAAAAAACATAAATTTTGTTTTAAATTTATTTTTTTGTTTGTTTACATTCATATGAAATCTTGTTAGTCTTTGTTTAATAATGTACACCAACTATGAGAAATTGTTCAACTTGCTAATACATATGAGATTTTATTCATATATGTGCTCAAACATACTATAATTTTAACGAAAAGTTTGATATGTAAAAAAACTCATAGAATATCATAGATGATTTATGATAAACTTAGTCAACTTTTAGAATATGATAAACTGTATGACTATTATATAAAAAAATTAACTTGTTTGTTGCTAACGTACATTTGAGACTTCGTTAATATTTCGGTGCTAACATTCACCGATTTAGAAAAAAAGATCGACACTTAATAAACTCAAAATTTTTTATAAAATTAAAAAAAACAATAAAATTTCATTTAAATTAAGTTTTCATATCAACGTACGCTTGAGATTTCACACTCATTTTATATGCTAACTAACGTACATCGATTTTAACTAAAAGTTCTAACTAAAAAATAAAAACCTGATATTTATTGAAAGTAATGGATGCTATATTATGGTAAAATTAATAAAGTTCTAGTATAAAATTATTTTAGTGTGTACTAATATTAATATGAGATTTAGTTAATCTTTGTGCACTAATATACACCAATTTTGAGATATTGTTCAACTAGTGATTATAAATGATTTTATTCGTGTTTATGTTGTAACACACTCTACTTCAAACTGAAAGTTTAATTACAAAAGATGGTTAAATAATACGATATATATTTTATTCTAAAGATAATAAAATAAAATACTTCAAATAAGTTTTTGTGCGCTAACATAGATATGAGATTCCATTGATATTTGTGTGCTAACATACTCCAATTTTGAGAAAAATATCAACTCCTATTAATTTCAACAAAATTACATATATTTCATAAAACATTATAAAATATATTTAAACATAATTTTTTATTATCCATGTGTATGAGATTTCGACAATATTTGATGTGTTAACATAAATTAATTTTGATTAAACGTTGAAAAAGAAAAAAAGCATGAACACATGATAAATTTATTTTTGAAAGGAATAATATATAGATATATATAAAGAAAAAATAGTAAAGTTTCATTTTAAAATTATTTTTCATTATAATTCACGTGAGATTTCGTTAATATTTGTATGCTAATATACACCAATTTTGAGAAATTATTCATCTCGTTAATATATATGAGATTTTTTCATCATTTTTGTTCTAACATAATATAATTTTAAGAGAAAATCTAAATAAAATACTCAAGTAATATGATATATATTTTTGTAAAAATAAAATTTTAAAATAAGATTTGTGCGCTACCACACTTGTGAGATTTCGTCAATATTTATGTGCTAATATGCAACGATTTTGAGAAAAATGATCAAACCATTATAACACAAAAAAATAATTAAATATTTTTATAAATTGCAATAAAATCATAACACAATTTTATTTGAAATTAATTTTTCCTATTAATTAACATATGAGATTTCATCCTTATTTGATGTTCTAACATAATAAATTTTAATAAAAAGTTCAAATACTAGAAAGGCAAGAACGAAGGTTAGATATATTACGATAAAAACATAAATTTTGTTTTAAATTTATTTTTTTGTTTATTTACATTCATATGAAATCTTGTTAATCTTTGTTTAATAATGTACACCAACTATGAGAAATTGTTCAACTTGCTAATACATATGAGATTTTACTCATATATGTGCTCAAACATACTATAATTTTAATGAAAAGTTTGATATGTAAAAAACTCAAAGAATATGATAGATGATTTACGATAAACTTAGTCAGCTTTTAGAATATGATAAACTGTATCACTATTATATAAAAAATTAACTTGTTTGTTGCTAACGTACATTTGAGACTTCGTTAATATTTCTGTGCTAACATTCACCGATTTAGAAAAAAAGATCGACACTTAATAAACTCAAAATGTTTTATAAAATTCAAAAAAACAATAAAATTACATTTAAATTAAGTTTTCATATCAACGTACGCTTGAGATTTCACACTCATTTTATATGCTAACTAACGTACATCGATTTTAACTAAAAGTTCTAACTAAAAAATAAAAACCTGATATTTATTGAAAGTAATGGATGCTATATTATGGTAAAATTAATAAAGTTCTAGTATAAAATTATTTGAGTGTGTACTAATATTAATATGAGATTTAGTTAATCTTTGTGCACTAATATACACCAATTTTGAGATATTGTTCAACTAGTGAATATAAATGATTTTATTCGTGTTTGTGTTGTAACACACTCTACTTAAAACTGAAAGTTTAATTCCAAAAGATGGTTAAAAAATATGATATATATTTTATTCTAAAGATAATAAAATAAAATACTTCAAATAAGTTTTTGTGCGCTAACATAGATATGAGATTCCATTGATATTTGTGTGCTAACATACTCCAATTTTGAGAAAAATATCAACTCCTATTAATCTCAATAAAATTATATATATTTAATAAAACATTTTAAAATATATTTAAACATAATTTTTTATTATCCATGTGTATGAGATCTTTAGAATATAATATATATATATCATGTTATTTAATTATTTTTTGGAATTAAACATTCAGTTTTAATAGAGTGTGTTACAACACAAAAAAGATTAAAATTATTTATATTAACTAGTTGAACAATATCTCAAAATTGGTGTATATTAGTGCACAAAGATTATCTAAATCTCATATTAATATTAGAACACACTAAAATAATTTGATACTAAGACTTTATTAATTTTATCATAATACAACATCCATTAATGTTAATAAATATCTTTATTTTCTTTTGTACTTAGAACTTTCAGTTAAAATTGATGTATTTTAGTTAGCATATAAATGAGCATGAAATCTCAAGCGTGCCTTAATATGAAAACTAATTTAAATGAAACTTTATTATTTTTTATTGAATTGTATAAAATATTTTGAGTTTATTAAATGCTGGTCTTTTTTCTAAATCGATGAATGTTAGCATAAAAATATTAACGAAGTCTCGAATGTATGTTAGCAACAACCATGTTAATTTTAAATATAATAGGCATACATTTTATCATATTCTAAAAGTTTATTACGATTATCATAAATCATCTATCCTATTCTTTGAGTTTTTTACATATCAAACTTTTCGTTAAAATTATAGTACGTTTCCGCTCATATATGAAAAAAGTCTCATATGTATTAAGAAGTTGAACAATTTCTCAAAATTGGTGTACATTATCACACAGAGACTACCAAAATTTCATATGAATGTGAATAACCAAAAAAATAAATTTAAAACAAAATTTAAGTTTTTTTATTGTAATATATCTAACCTTCGTTCTTGGCTTTCTAGTATTTGAACTTTTAACACAATTTATTGTGTTAGAACGTCAAATAAGGATGAAATCTCATATGTTAGTTAATATAAAAAATTAATTTAAATAAAACTGTGTTATGATTTTATTGCAACTTATAAAAATATTTAACTATTTTGTTCTAGTTTAATGGTTTGATCATTTTCTCGAAATCGTTGCACATTAGCACATAAAAATTGACGAAATCTCAAAGTATGTTAGGAACAAATCTCACTTTAAGATTTTATTTTTACAAAAATATATATCACGTTACTTGAGTTTTTTATTTAAATTTTCACTTAAAATTAGATTATGTTAGAACGAAAAGATTGAAAAAATCTCTTATATATTAACGAGATGAATAGTTTCTCAAAATTGGTGTATATTAGCAAACAAAGATTAATGAAATATCGTGTGAATTATAATGAAAAATAATTCTAAAATAAAACTTTATTATTTTTTCTTTATATATATAGATATATGTATATTATTCCTTTCAAAAATAAATTTATCATGTGTTCATGCTTTTTTAGTTTTTCAATGTTTAATGAAAATTAATTTATGTTAACACATCAAATATGGCTGAAATATCATACATTTGATAATAAAAAACTATTTTTAAATATATTTTATAATGTTTTAAGTAATATATATATAATTTTATTGAGACTATTAGGAGTTGATATTTTTCTCAAAATTGGTGTATGTTAGCACACAAATATCAATGGAATCTCATATCTATATTAGCACACAAAAACTTATTTTAAGAATTTTATTTTATTATCTTTAGAATATTATATATATATAATGTTATTTAATTATTTTTTGGAATTAAACTTTCAGTTTCAAGTAGAGTGTGTTACAACACAAACACGATTAAAATTATTTATATTAACTAGTTGAAATATCATACATTTGATAATAAAAAATTATTTTTAAATATATTTTATAATGTTTTAAGTAATATATATAATTTTTAAATATATCATACATTTGATAATAAAAAATTATTTTTAATAAATATATCATACATTTGATAATAAAATGTGGCTGAAATATCATACATTTGATAATAAAAAAATATTTTTAAATATATTTTATAATGTTTTAAGTAATATATATAATTTTATTGAGACTATTAGGAGTTGATATTTTTCTCAAAATTGGTGTATGTTAGCACACAAATATCAATGGAATCTCATATCTATATTAGCACACAAAAACTTATTTTAAGAATTTTATTTTATTATCTTTAGAATATAATATATATAATGTTATTTAATTATTTTTTGGAATTAAACTTTCAGTTTCAAGTAGAGTGTGTTACAACACAAACACGATTAAAATTATTTATATTAACTAGTTGAACAATATTTCAAAATTGGTGTATATTAGTGCACAAAGATTAACTAAATCACATATTAATATTAGTACACACTAAAAAATATTTAAACTAAAACTTTATTAATTTTATCATAATACAACATCCATTACTTTCAATAAATATATTTTTTTTATTTTTTAGTTAGAACTTTTAGTTAAAATCGATGTATTTTAGTTAGCGTATAATATAAGTATGAAATGTCAAGCGTACGTTTATATGCAAACTTATTTTCAATGAAACTTTATTATTTTTTATTGAATTGCATAAAATATGTTGAGTTTATTAAGTGTTGGTCTTTTTTTCTAAATCGATGAATGTTAGCATAGAAATATTAACGAAGTCTCGAATGTACGTTAGAAACAAAAATGTTAATTTTAAATATAATAGTCATATTGTTTATCATATTCTAAAAGTTTATTAAGTTTATCATAAATCATCTATCATATTCTTTGAGTTTTTTACATATCAAACTTTTCGTTAAAATTGTAGTACGTGTCCGCTCATATATGAAAAAGTCTCATATGTATTAAGAAGTTGAACAATTTCTAAAAATTGGTGTACATTATCACGCAAAGACTAACAAATTCATATGAATGTAAATATACAAAAAAATAAATTTAAAACAAAATTTAAGTTTTTTTATTGTAATATATCTAACCTTCGTTCTTGGCTTTCTAGTATTTGAACTTTTAGTTAAAAGTTATTGTGTTAGAACATCAAATAAGGAAGAAAACTCATATGTTAGTTAATATACAAATTAATCTATATAAAACTGTGTTATGATTTTATTGCAGTTTATAAAAATATTTTAATATTTTGTTCTAGTTTAATGGTTTGATCATTTTTCTCAAAATCGTTGCACATTAGCACATAAAATATGACGAAATCTCACAAGTATGTTAGCGCATAAATCTTATTTTAAGATTTTATTTTTACAAAAATATAGATCATGTTACTTGAGTTTTTTATTTAAATTTTCACTTAAAATTAGATTATGTTAGAACAAAAAGATTGAAAAAGTCTCTTATATATTAACGAGATGAATAGTTTCTCAAAATTGGTGTATATTAGCAAACAAAGATTAATGAAATATCGTGTGAATAATATTGAAAAATAATTCTAAAAGAAAAATTTATTATTTTTTATTTATATATATCTATATATTAGTCCTTTAAAAAATAAATTTATCATGAGTTCATGCTTTTTTTAGTTTTTCAACGTTTAATGAAAATTAATTTATGTTAATACATCAAATATGGTTGAAATATCATACATTTGATAATAAAAAATTATTTTTAAATATATTTTATAATGTTTTATGTAATATATATAATTTTATTGAGACTATTAGGAGTTGATATTTTTCTCAAAATTGGTGTATGTTAGCACACAAATATCAATGGAATCTCATATCTATGCTAGCACAACAAAACGTATTTTAAGAATTTTATTTTATTATCTTTAGAATATAATATATATCATGTTATTTTATTATTTTTTGTAATTAAACTTTCAGTTTTATGTAGAGTGTGTTACAACACAAACATGATTAAAATTATTTATATTAACTAGTTGAACAATATCTCAAAATTGGTGTATATTAGTGCACAAAGATTAACTAAATCTTATATTAATATTAGCACACACTAAAATAATTTGATACTAAAACTATATTAATTTTATCATTATACAACATCCATTACTTTCAATAAATATCTTCTTTCTTTTTTTAGTTAGAACTTATATTTAAAATCGATGTATATTAGTTTGCATATAAAATGAGTATGAAATCTCAAACGTACGTTAATATGAAAACTTATTTTAAATGAAATTTTATTATTTTTTATTGAATTGTATCAAACATTTTGAGTTTATTAAGTGTTGATCTTTTTTTCTAAATTGGTGAATGTTAGCATAGAATTATTAACGAAGTCTCGAATGTATTAAGAAGTTGAACAATTTCTCAAAATTGGTGTACATTATCACACAAAGACTAACAAACTCATATGAATGTAAATATACAAAAAAATAAATTTAAAACAAAATTTAAGTTTTTTTATTGTAATATATCTAACCTTCTATCTTGACTTTCTGGTATTTGAACTTTTAATTAAAAGTTATCGTGTTAAAACATCAAATAAGGATGAAATCTCATATGTTAGTTAATATAAAAAAATAATTGAAATAAAATCGTGTTATGATTTTATTGCAAATTAAAAAAATATTTACTTATTTTGTTAAACTCAAAATGTTTTATACAATTCAATAAAAAATAATAAAATATCATTTAAAATAAGTTCTCATATTAACGTACGCTTGATATTTCATACGCATTTTATATGCTAACAAAAATACATCGATTTTAACTAAAAGTTCTAACTAAAAAAAGATATTTATTAAAATTAATGGATGCTATATTATGATAAAATTAATAAATTTATAGTATAAAATTATTTTAGTGTGTACTAATATTAATATGAGATTTAGTTAATCTTTGTGCACTAATATACACCAATTTTGAGATATTGTTCAACTAGTTAATATAAATAATTTTATACGTGTTTGTGTTCTAACACACTTTACTAAAATCCGAAAGTTTAATTCCAAAAAATAATTTAATAATATGATATATATTATATTCTAAAGATAATAAAATAAAATTCTAAAAATAAGAATTGTATGATAACATAGATATGAGATTCCATTGATATTTGTGTGCTAACATACACCAATTTTGAGAAAAATATCAACTCCTAATAATCTCAATAAAATTATATATATTACATAAAACATTATAAAATATATTTAAAAATAAATTTTTATTATCATGTGTAAGAGATTTCAACCAAATTTGATGTGTTAACTGAAATTTGTTTTGATTAAACATTGAAAAACTAAAAAAAGCATGAACACGTGATAAATTTATTTTTGAAAGAAATAATATATAGATATATATAAAGAAAAAATAATAAAGTTTCATTTTATAATTATTTTTCATTATAATTCACATGAGATTTCATTAATCTTTGTTTGCTAATATGCACCAATTTTAAGAAATTATTCATCTCGTTAATATATATGATATTTTTTCAATATTTTTGCTCTAACATAATAAAATTTTAAGTGAAAATTTAAATAAAAAACTCAAGTAATATGATCAATATTTTTTGTAAAAATAAAATCTTAAAATAAGATTTGTGCGCTAACATACTTGTGAGATTTCGTCGGTTTTTATGTGCTAATATGCAACGATTTTGAGAAAAATGATCAAATCCATAAAACACAACAAAATAGTTAAATATTTTTACGAATTGTAATAAAATCCTAACACCGTTTTTTTAATTATTTTTTTATATTAACTAACATTCGAAATTTCATCCTTATTTGATGTTCTCACATAATAAATTTTAATAAAAAGTTCAAATACCAGAAAGCCCAGAACAATGGTTAGATATATTACAATAAAACTTTTATTAAAATTTATTATGTTAGAACATCAAATGAGGATGGAATCTCATATGTTAGTTAATATATAAAAATAATTTCAAATAAAATTGTGTTATCATTTTTTTGCAATTCATAAAAATATTTAACTATTTTTTGTGTTTTAATGGTTTGATCATTTTTCTGTTGCATATTAGCACATAAATATTGATGAAATCTCACAAGTATGTTAGTTCACAAATCTTCTTTTAAGATTTTATTTTTAAAAAAATATATATCATGTTAGAGCAAAAATATTGAAAAAATCTCATATATATTAAGAAGATGAATAATTTCTCAAAGTTGGTGTAAATTAGCAAACAAAGATTAATGAAATCTCATGTGAATTATAATGAAAAATAATTCTGAAATAAAACTTTATTATTTTTTCTTTATATATATCTATATTATTCCTTTCAAAATTAAATTTATCGTGTGTTCATTTTTTTAGTTTTTCAACATTTAATTAAAATTAATTTATGTCAACACATCAAATATGGTTGAAATCTCATATACATTATCATAAAAATTATTTTTTAATATTTTTTAAAATGTCTTATGTAATATATATATATATAATTTTATTGAGATTATTAGGAGTTGATATTTTTCTCAAAATTGGTGTCTGTTAGCACACAAATATCAATGGAATCTCATATCTATGTTAGCACACAAATGCTTAATTTAATAATTTTATTTTATTATATTTAGTATATAATATATATTATATTATTTAATTATTTTTTGGAATTAAACTTTCGGTTTTAAGTAGAGTGTGTTACAACACAAACACGAATTAATTCATTTATATTAACTAGTTGAACAGTATCTCAAAATTGGTGTATATTAGTGTCCAAAGATTAGCTAAGTCTCATATTAATATTAGTACACATTAAAATAATTTTATACTAAAACTTTATTAATTTTATCGAAATATAGCTTCCATCTCTTTCAATAAATATCTTGTTTTTTATTTTTTAGTTAGAACTTTTAGTTAAAATTGATGTACTTTAGTTAGCATATAAAATGAGTATGAAATCTCAAGCGTACGTTAATATGAAAACTTATTTTAATTTAAATTTTATTAATTTTTGTTGAAATGTATAAAATATTTTGAGTTTATTTAGTGTCGATCTTTTTTTCTAAATCGGTAAGTGCTAGCACAAAAATATTAACGAAGTCTCAAATGTACGTTAGCAGCAAACACATTAATTTTAAATATAAATGTCATACAGTTTATCATATTTTAAAAGTTTATTAGGTTTATCATAAATCATCTATCATATTCTTTGAGTATTTTACTTATAAAACTTTTCGTTAAAATTATAGTACGTTTGAGCACGTATATGAAAAAAATTTCATATGTATTAAGAAGTTGAACAATTTCTCAAAATTGGAGTACACTATCACACAAAGACTAACAAAATTTCATATGAATGTAAATAATTAAAAATCAATTTAAAACAAAATTTATGTTTTTTTATTGTAATATATCTAACCTTCGTTCTTGGATTTCTGGTATTTGAGCTTTTTATTAAAATTTATTATGTTAGAACATCAAATGAGGATGAAATCTCATATGTTAGTTAACATAAAAAATAATTTCAAATAAAATTGTGTTATGATTTATTGCAATTCATAAAAATATTTAATTATTTTGTTGTGTTTTAATGGTTTGATCATTTTTCTCGAAATAGTTGCATATTAGCACATAAATATTGACGAAATCTCACAAGTATGTTAGCGCACAAATCTCATATCTTCATTAGCACACAAAAACTTATTTTAAGAATTTTATTTTATTATCTATATAATATAATAAATATCATGTTATTTAATTATTTTTTGGAATTAAACTTTCAGTTTTAAGTAGAGTGTATTAAAACATAAACACAAATAAAATCATTTATATTAACTAGTTGACCAATATCTCAAAATTAGTGTATATTAGTGCACAAAGATTAACTAAATCTCATATTAATATTAGTACACACTTAAATAATTTTATACTAAAACTATATTAATTTTATCAAAATATAGCATCCATTCCTTTCAATAAATACTAAATCTCATATCAAACTTTTTGTTAAAATTATAGTACGTTTCCGCTCATATATGAATAAAATCTCATATGTATTAAGAAATTGAACAATTTCTCAAAATTGGTGTACATTATCACACAAAGACTAACAAAATTTCATATGAATGTAAATAAACAAAAAAATAAATTTAAAACAAAATTATGTGTTTTAACTGTGATATATCTAACCTTCGTTCTTGGCTTTCTGGTATTTGAACTTTTTATTAAAATTTATTATTTTAGAACATCAAATGAGGATGAAATCTCATGTGTTAGTTAATATAAAAAATTAATTTCAAATAAAACTATGTTATGATTTTATTGTAATTTATAGAAATATTTAATTATTTTGTTGTGTTTTAATGGTTTGATCATTTTTCTCGAAATCGTTGCATAATAGCACATAAATATTGACGGAATCTCAAAAGTATGTTAGCGCACAAATCTTATTTTAAAATTTTATTTTTACAAAAATATAGATCATATTACTTGAGTTTTTTATTTAAATTTCCACTTAAAATTAGATTTTTTTTAGAACAAAAATATTGAAAAATTCTCATATATATTAGCGAGATGAATAATTTCTCAAAATTGGTCTATATTATCAAACAAAGATTAATGAATTCTCATGTGAATTATAATGAAAAATAATTCTAAAATAAAATAGTATTATATTTTCTTTATATATATCTATATATTATTACTTTCAAAAATAAATTTATCATATGTTCATGCTTTTTTTAGTTTTTCAAGGTTTAATCAAAATTAATTTATGTTAACACATCAGATATGGTTGAAATCTCATACATATGATAATAAAAACTTATTTTTAAAAATATTTTATAATCTTTTATGTAATATATATAATTTTATTGAGATTATTAGGAGTTGATATTTTTCTCAAAATTGGTGTATGTTAGCATACAAATATCAATGGAATCTCATATATATGTTAGCACTCAAAAACTTATTTTGAGAATTTATTTTATTATCTTTAGAATATAATATATGTCATGTTATTTAACTATTTTTTAGAATTAAACTTTCAGTTTTAAGTAGAGTGTATTACAACACAAACACGAATAAAATCATTTATATTAACTAGTTGAACAATATCTCAAAATTGGTGTATATTAGTGCACAAAGATTAACTAAATCTCATATTCATATTAGTACATACTAAAATAATTTTATACTAAAACTTTATTAATTTTATCATAATATAGCATCCATTCCTTTTAATAAATATCTTGTTGTTTTATTTTTTAGTTAGAACTTTTAGTTAAAATCGATGTATTTTAGTTAGCATATAAAACGAGTATGAAATCTCAAGCGTACGTTTATATGAAAACTTATTTTAAATGAAATTTTATTATTTTTATTGAATTGTATAAAATCTTTTGAATTTATTAAGTGTCCATCTTTTTTCCTAAATCGGTGAATGTTAGCTAAGAAATATTAACGAACTCTCAAAAGTGCGTTAGCAACAAACATGTTAATTTTAAATGTAATAGTCATACAATTTATCTTATTCTAAAAGTTTATTAAGTTTATCATAAATAATCTATCATATTCTTTGAGTTTTTTACATATCAAACTTTTCGTTATAATTATAGTACGATTGAGCACAAAAATGAATAAAATATCATATGTATTAAGTAGTTGAACAATTGCACAAAATTGGTGTACATTATCACACAAAGACTAACAAAATTTCATATGAATGTAAATAAACAAAAAAATAAATTTAAAACAAAATTTATGTTTTTTTTATTGTAATATATCTAACCTTCGTTCTTGGCTTTCTCGTATTTGAACTTTTTATTAAAATTTATTATGTTAGAACATCAAATGAGGATGAAATCTTATATGATAGTTAATATAAAAAAATAATTTCACATAAAACTGTGTAATGATTTAATTGCAATTCATAAAAATATTTAACTATTTTGTTGTGTTTTAATGGTTTGATCGTTTTTCTCGAAATTGTTGCATATTAGCACGAAAATATTGACGAAATCTCACAAGTATGTTAGCGCACAAATCATATTTAAAGATTTTATTTTTACAAAAATATAGATCATATTATTAGAGTTTTTTATTTAAATTTTCACTAAAAATTTGAATATGTTACAGCAAAAAATATTGAAAAAATCTCATATATATATATATATATTAATGAGATGAATAATTACTCAAAATTAGTGTAAATTAGCAAACAAAGATTAATGAAATCTCATGTGAATTATAATGAAAAATAATTATAAAATAAAAATTTATTATTTTTTCTTTATATATATCCACATATTATATCTTTCAAAAATAAAGTTATCATGTGTTCGTGCTTTTTTTAGTTTTTCAACGTTTAATAAAATTAATTTATGTTAACACATCAAATATGGTTGAAATCTCATATATGTGATAATAAAAACTTATTTTTAAAAATATTTTATAATGTTTAATGTAATATATATAATTTTATTGAGATAATTAGGAGTTGATATTTTTCTCAAAATTGGTGTATGTTAGAACAAATATATATGGAATCTCATATCTTGATTTCTGGTATTTCTGGCATTTGAACTTTTAATTTCTCAAAATTGGTGTAAATTAGCAAACAAAGATTAATGAAATCTCATGTGAATTATAATGAAAAGTTATTATAAAATAAAACTTTGTTATTTTTTCTTTACAAATTATTAATTTATGTTAACGCATCAAATATGGTTGAAATCTCATACATGTGATAATAAAAAACTTATTTTTAAATATATTTTATAATGTTTTATGTAATATATATAATTTTATTGAGATTATTAGGAGTTGATATTTTTCTAAAATTGGTGTATGTTAGAACAAATATATATGGAATCTCATATCTTGTCTTTCTGGTATTTCTGGTATTTGAACTTTTAATTTCTCAAAATTAGTGTAAAGCAGCAAACAAAGATTAATGAAATGTCATGTGAATTACAATTAAAAATAATTATAAAATAAAACTTTATTATTTTTCTTTATATATTCGCATATTATTTCTTTCATAAATAAATATATTGAGATTATTTGGAGTTGATATTTTCCTCAAAACTGGTATACGTTAGAACAAATATATATGGAATCTCATATCTTGTTTTTCTGGTATATGAATAATATCTCATATGTATTAAGAATTAGAAAAATTTCTCTAAATTGGTGTACATTATCACACAAAGACTAACAAAATTTCATATGAATGTAAATAAAAAAAGTAAATTAAAAACAAATTTTAAGTTTTTTATTGTAATATAACTTACCTTTGTTCTTGGCTTTCTGGTATTTGAACTTTTTATTAAAATCTATTACTTTAGAACACCGAATAAGGATGAAATTTCATATGTTAGTTATTATATAAAATAATTTCAAATAAAACTGTGTAACATTTTTATTGCAATTTATAAAAATATTTAACTATTTTGTTCTGTTTTAATGGTTTGATCATTTTTCTCGAAATCGTTGCATATTAACACAAAAATATTGACGAAATCTCACAAGTATGTTAGAGAACAAATCTTATTTAAAGATTTTATTTTTACAAAAATATAGATCATATTACTCGTGTATTTTATTTAGATTTTCACTTTAAATTAGATTATGTAAGAAAAACAATATTGAAAAAATCTCATATATATTAACAAGATGAATAATTTCTCAAAATTGGTGTATATTAGCGAACAAATATTTATGAAATCTCATGTGAATTATAATGAAAAATAATTCTAAAATAAAACTTTACTATTTTTTCTTTATATATATATATGTATATATTATTCCTTTCAAAAATAAATTTATCATGTGTTCATGCTTTTTTTAGTTTTTCAACGTTTAATCAAAATAAATTTATGTTAACACATCAAATACAGTTGAAATCTCATACACATGATAATAAAAAATTATTTTTAAAATATATTTTATAATGTGTTATGTAATATAGATAATTTTATTGAGATTATTAGGAGGTGATATTTTTCTCAAAATTGGTGTATGTTGGCACACAAATATCAATGGAATCTTGTATCTATGTTAGCACACAAAAACTTATTTTAAGAATTTTACTTTATTATCTTTACAATATAATATATATCACATTATTTAATTATTTTTTGGAATTAAACATTCAGTTTTAAGTAGAGTGTGTTACAACACAAACATGAATAAAATCATTTATATTAATTAGTTGAATAATATCTCAAAATTGGTGTATATTAGTGCACAAAGACTAACTAAATCTCATATTAATATTAGTACACACTAAAATAATTTTATTCTAGAACTTTATTGATTTTATCATAATATAGAATCCATTACTTTCAATAAATATCTCTTTTTTTTAGTTAGAAATTTTACTTAAAATCGATGTGCTTTATTTAGCATATAAAATGAGTATGAAATCTCAAGCATACGTTAATATGAAAACTTATTTTAAATGAAATTTTATTATTTTTTATTGAGTTGTATAAAACATTTTGATTTTATTAAGTGTCGATCTTTTTCTAAATTGGTGAATGTTAAATGTACGTTAGCAACAAACATGTTAATTTCAAATCTAATAGTCATACAGTTTATCATTTTCAAAAAGTTTATTAAGTTTATTAAGTTTATCATAAATCTAATAGTCACACACGTTAGAACATCAAATAAGGATGAAATCGCATATGTTAGTTAATATAAAAAATTAATTTCAAATAAAACTGTGTTATGATTTTATTGCAATTTATAAAAATATTTAATTTTTTTGTGTTTTAATGGTTTGATCATTTTTTTCAAAATCGTTGCATATTAGAACATAAATATTGACGAAATCTCACAAGTATGTTAGCACAAAAATCTTCTTTTAAGATTTTATTTTTAAAAAAATATATATCAAATTACTCGAGTTTTTTATTTAAATTTTCACTTAAAAGTAGATTATGTTAGAACAAAAATATTTAGAAAATATCATATAAGTTAATGAGATGAATAATTTCTCAAGATTGGTGCATATTAGCAAACAAAGATTAATTAAATCTCATGTGAATTATTATGAAAAATATCTCTAAAATAAAAATTTATTATTTTTATTTTTATATAACTATATATTATTCCTTTCAAAAATAAATTTATCTTGTGGTCATGCTTTTTTTAGTTTTTCAACGTTTAATGAAAAAAATCTAATATGGTTGAAATCTCATACACATGGTAATAAAAAAAATATTTTTAAATATATTTTATAATATTTTATGTAATATATATAATTTTATTGAGATTATTAGGAGTTGATGTTTTTTCTCAAAATTGGTGTATGTTATCACACAAATATCAATGGAATCTCATATATATGTTAGCACACAAAAAAGTTATTTTAAGAATTTTATTTTATTATCTTTAGAATATAATATATATCATGTTATTTAAGTATCTTTTGGAATTAAACTTTCAGTATTAAGTAGAGCGTGTTACAACACAAACACGAATAGAATCATTTATATTAACTAGTTGAACAATATCTCAAAATTGGTGTATATTAGGGCACGAAGATTAACTAAATCTCATATTAATATTAGTGCACACTAAAACAATGTTATAAAAAAACTTTATTAATTTTATCATATACAGCATCCATTCCTTTCAATAAATCGCTTTTTTTATTTTTTATTTAGAACTTTTAGTTAAAATCGATGTACTTTAGTTATCATATAAAATGAGTATGAAATCGCAAGCATACTTTAATATGAAAACTTATTTTAAATGAAAATTTATTATTTATTATTGAATTGTATAAAACATTTTGATTTTATTAAGTGTCGATCTTTTTTTCTAAATGGGTGAATGTTAGCACAGAAATATTAATGAAGTGTCAAATGTACGTTGGCAACAAACATGTTAAATTTAAATCTAAAAGCCATACAATTTATCATATTCTTAAAGATTATTAAGTTTATCATAAATCATCTATCATATTCTTTGAGTTTTTTACATATCAAACTTTTCGTTAAAATTATAGTACTTTTGAGCACATATATGAATAAAATATCATATGTATTAAGAAGTTGAACAATTTCTCAAAATTGGTGTACAATATCACACAAAGACAAACAAAATTTCACATGAGTGTAAATAAACAAAAAAATATATTTAAAACAAAATCTATTTTTTTTGATTTTAATATATCTAACTTTCGTTCTGGGCTTCCTGGTATTTGAACTTTTTATTAAAATTTATTACTTTAGAACATCAAATAAGGATGAAATTTCGTATGTTAGTTAATATAGAAAAATAATTTAAAAAAACTGTGTTAGGATTTTATTACAATTCGTAAAAATATTTAACTATTTTGTTGTGTTTTATGGGTTTGATCCTTTTTCTCAAAATAGTTGCATATTAGCACATAAATATTGACGAAATCTCACAAGTATGTTAGCGCACAAATCTTATTTTATGATTTTATTTTTTCAAAAATATAGATCATATTACCTAATTTTATTTAAATTTTCACTTAAAATTTGATTATGTTAGAAAAAAATATTGAAAAAATCTCATATATATTAACGAGATGAATAATTTCTCAAAATTGGTGTATATTAGCAAACAAAGATTAATGAAATCTCATGTGAATTATAATGAAAGATAATTATAAAATAAAACTTTATTATTTTTCTTTATATATATAGATATATGTATATTATTACTTTCAAAAATAAATTTATCATGTGTTCATGTTTTTTTTAGTTTTTCAATGTTTAATCAAAATTAATTTATGTTAACACATCAAATATTGTTGAAATCTCTTACACATGATAATAAAAAATTATTTTTAAATATAGTTTATAATGTTTTATGTAATATATATAATTTTATTGAGATTATTAGGAGTAGATATTTTTCTCAAAATTGGTGTATGTTAGCACACAAATATCATTGGAATCTCATATCTATGTTAGCACACAAAAACTTATTCAAAGAATTGTATTTTATTATCTTTAGAATATAGTATATATCATATTATTTATATATCTTTTAGAATTAAACTTTCAGTTTTAAGTAGAGTGTGTTACAACACAAACACGAATAAAATCATTTATATTAACTAGTTGAACAATATCTCAAAATTCATGTATATTAGTGCACAATGATTAACTAAATCTCATATTAATATTACTACACACTAAAATAATTTTATAACAAAACTTTTTAAATTTTATCATATATAGCATCCATTCCTTTCAATAAATATCTCTTTTTTATTTTTTAGTTAGAACCTTTAGATAAAATCGATGTACTTTAGTTTGCATATAAAATGAGTATAAAATCTCAAGCGTACGTTAATATGAAAACTTATTTTAAATGAAATTTTATTATTTTTTATTGAATTTTATAAAACATTTTGATTTTATTAAGTGTTGATCTTTTTTTCTAAATCGGTGAATGTTAGCAATGAAATATTCACGATGTCTTAAATGTATGTTAGCAACAAACATGTTAATTTTAAATCTAATAGCCATACAGTTTATGATATTTTAAAAGTTTATTAAGTTTATCATAAATCATCTGTCATATTCTTTGAGTTTTTTACATATCAAACTTTTCGTTAAAATTATAGTATTTTTGAGCACTTGTATGAATAAAATGTCATATGTATTAAGAAGTTGAACAATTTTTCAAAATTGGGGTACATTATCATACAAAGACTAACAAAATTTCATATGAATGTAAATAAACAAAAAAAATATATTTAAAACGAAATTTATATTTTTTTATTGTAATATATCTAACCTTTGTTATGAGCTTTCTGGTATTTGAACTTTTTATTAAAATTTATTATGTCAGAACATCAAATAAGGATGAAATTGCGTATGTTAGTTCATATAAAAAATAATTTCAAAAAAATTGTGTTAGGATTTTATTACAATTCGTAAAAATATTTAACAATTTTGTTGTGTTTTATGGATTTGATCATTTTTCTCAAAATCGTTGCATATTAGCACATAAATATTGACGAAATCTCACAAGTACGTTAATGCACAAATCTTATTTTATGATTTTATTTTTACAAAAATATAGATCATATTACTTGATTTTTTATTTAAATTTTCACTTAAAATTAGATTATGTTAGAACAAAAATATTGAAAAAATCTCATATATATAAACGAGATGAATAATTTCTTAAAATTGGTGTATATTAGCAAACAAAGATTATTGAAATCTCATGTGAATTATAATGAAAGATAATTATAAAATAAAACTTTATTATTTTTTCTTTATATATATAGATATATGTATATTATTCCTTTCAAAAATAAATTTATCATGTGTTCATGTTTTTTTAGTTTTTCAATGTTTAATCAAAATTAATTTATGTTAACACATCAAATATGGTTGAAATCTCTTACACATGATAATAAATGTTTTTTTAAATATAATTTATAATGTTTTATGTAATATATATAATTTTATTGAGATTATTAGGAGTAGATATTTTTCTCAAAATTGGTGTATGTTAACACACAAATATCATTGGAATCTCTTATCTATGTTAGCACACAAAAACTTATTCAAAGAATTGTATTTTATTATCTTTAGAATATAGAATATATCATATTATTTAAATATCTTTTAGAATTAAACTTTTGGATTTAAGTAGAGTGTGTTACAACACAAACACGAATAAAATCATTTATATTAACCAGTTGAACAATATCTTAAAATTAGTGTATATTAGTGCACAATGATTAACTAAATCTCATATTAATATTACTACACACTAAAATAATGTGAAAAGCAAACTTTTTTATTTTTATCATATATAGCATCCATTCCTTTCAATAAATATCTCTTTTTTATTTCTTAGTTAGAACTTTTAGATAAAATCGATGTACTTTAGTTAGCATATAAAATGAGTATTAAATCTCAAGTGTACGTTAATATGAAAACTTATTTTAAATGAATTTTTATTATTTTTTATTGAATTGTATAAAACATTTTTATTTTATTAAGTGTTGATCTTTTTTCTTAATCGATGAATGTTAGCACAGAAATATTAATGAACTCTCAAATGTACATTACCAACAAACATGTTAATTTTAAATCTAATAGCCATACAGTTTATGATATTCTAAAAGTTTATTAAGTTTATCATAAATCATCTATCATATTCTTTGAGTTTTTTACATATCAAACCTTTTGTTAAAATTATAGTACTTTTGAGCACATATATGAATAAAATCTCATATGTATTAAGAAGTTGAACAATTTCTCAAAATTGGTGTACATTATCACACAAAGACTAACAAAATTTCATATGAATGTAAATAAACAAAAAAATATATTTAAAACAAAATTTATATTTTTTTATTGTAATATATCTAACCTTCGTTTTGGGCTTTTTGGTATTTGAACTTTTTTATTAAAATTTATTATGTCAGAACATCAAATAAGGATGAAATTTCGTATGTTAGTTAATATAAAAAAATAAATTCAAAAAAAACTGTGTTAGGATTTTATTACAATTCGTAAAAATATTTAACTATTTTGTTGTGTTTTATGGGTTTGATCATTTTTCTCAAAATCGTTGCATATTAGCACATAAATATTGACAGAATCTCACAAGTATGTTAGCGCACAAATCTTATTTTATGATTTTATTTTTACAAAAATATAGATCATATGACTTGATTTTTTATTTAAATTTTCACTTAAATTAGATTATGTTAGAACAAAAATATTGAAAAAATCTCATATATATTAACGAGATGAATAATTTCTCAAAATTGGTGTATATTAGCAAACAAAGATTAATGAAATATCATGTGAATTATAATGAAAAATAATTATAAAATAAAGCATTATTATTTTTTCTTTATATATATATATGTATATTATTCCTTTCACAAATAAATTTATCATGTGTTCATGTGTTTTTTAGTTTTTCAATGTTTAATTAAAATTAATTTATGTTAACACATCAAATATGGTTGAAATCTCTTACACCTGATAATAAAAAATTATTTTAAAATATATTTTATAACGTTTTATGTAATGTGTATATATATATAATTTTATTCAGATTATTAGGAGTTGATGTCTTTTTCAAAATTGGAGTATGTTGGCACACAAATATCAATGGAATCTCATATCTATGTTAGCACACAAAAACTTATTTTAAGAATTTTATTTTATTATCTTTAGAATATAATATATATCATGTTATTTAATTATCTTTTGGAATTGAACTTTCAGTTTTAAGTAGAGTGTGTTACAACACAAACACGAATAAAATCATTTATATTAACTAGTTGAACAATATCTCAAAATTGGTGTATATTAGGGCACAAAGATTAACTAAATCTCATATTAATATTAGTACACACTAAAATAATGTTATAAAAAAACTTTATTAATTTTATCATATATAGCATCCATTCCTTTCAATAAATCTCTTTTTTTATTTTTTATTTAGAACTTTTAGTTAAAATTGATGTACTTTAGTTAGCATATAAAATGAGTATGAAATCGCAAGCATAAGTTAATAAGAAAACTTATTTTAAATAAAATTTTATTACCTTTTATTGAATTGTATAAAACATTTTGATTTTATTAAGTGTCGATCTTTTTTTTTAATCGATGAATGTTAGCACAGAAATAATAACAAACTCTCAAATGTACATCACCAACAAACATGTTAATTTTAAATCTAATAGCCATACAGTTTATCATATTCGAAAAGTTTATTAAGTTTATCATAAATCATCTATCATATTCTTTGAGTTTTTTACATATCAAACTTTTCGTTAAAATTATAGTACTTTTGAGCACATATATGAATAAAATCTCATATGTATTAAGAAGTTGAACAATTTCTCAAAATTGGTGTACATTATCACACAAAGACAAACAAAATTTCATATGAGTGTAAATAAACAAAAATATATATTTAAAACAATATTTATGTTTTTTGATTGTAATATATCTAACCTTCGTTCTGGGCTTTTTGGTATTTGTACTTTTTATTAAAATTTACTACGTTAGAAAATCAAATAAGGACGAAATTTCATATGTTAATTAATATAAAAATAATTTCAAATAAAATTGTGTTATGATTTTATTGCAATTCATAAAAATATTTAACTATTTTGTTGTGTTTTAAGGGTTTGATTATTTTTCTCGAAATCGTTACATATTAGCACATAAATATTGATGAAATCTCACAAGTTTGTTACGCATAAATCTTATTTTAAGATTTTATTTTTAGAAAATATAGATCATATTACTTGAGTTTTTTATTTAAATTTTCAATTAAAATTTGATTATGTTAAAACAACTCAAAATTGGTGTACATTAGCAAACAAAGATTAATGAAATCTCATATGAATTACTATGAAACATAATTATAAAATAAAACTTTGTTATTTTTTCTTTATATATATCTGTATATTATTCCTTTCAAAAATAAATTTATCATCTGTTCATGTTTTTTAGTTTTTCAATGTTTAATCAAAATTAATTTATGTTAACACATTAAACATGGTTGAAATCTCTTATACATGATAATAAAAAATTATTTTTAAATATAGTTTATAATGTTTTATGTAATATATATAATTTTATTGAGATTATATCGAGTTGATATTTTTCTCAAAATTGGTGTATGTTAGCACACAAATATCATTGGAATCTCATATCTATGTTAGCACACAAAAACTTATTCTAAGAATTTATTTTATTATCTTTAGAATATAGTATATATCATATTATTTAATTATCTTTTGGAATTAAACTTTCAGTTTTAAGTAGAGTGTATATTAGTGTATATCAACAAACACGAATAAAATCTTTTATATTAACAAGTTGAACAATATCTCAAAATTTGTGTATATTAGTGCACAAAGATTAACTAAATCTCATATTAATATTAGTACACACTAAAATAATTTTATACTAAAACTTTATTAATTTTAGCATATATAGCATCCATTCCTTTCAATAAATATCTCTTTATTATTTTTAGTTAGAACTTTTAGATTTAATTGATGTACTTTAGTTAGCATATAAAATGAGTATGAAATCTCAAGCATACGTTAATATGAAAACTTATTTTAAATGAAAATTTATTATTTTTTATTAAATTGTATAAAACATTTTGATTTTATTAAGTGTCGATCTTTTTTCGATATCGGTGAATGTTAGCCTAGAAATATTAACGAAGTCTCAAATGTACGTTAGCAACAAACATGTTAATTTTAAATGTAATAGCCATAAAGTTTATCATATTCTAAAAGATTATTAAGTTTATCATAAATCATCTATCATATTCTTTGAGTTTTTTACGTATCAAACATTTCGTTAAAATTATAGTATGTTTGAGAACATATGTGAATAAAATCTCATATGTATTAAGAAGTTGAACAATTTCTCAAAATTGGAGTACATTATCACACAAAGACTAACAAAATTTCATATGAATGTAAATAAACAAAAAATAAATTTAAAACAATATTTATGTCTTTTTATTGTAATATATCTAATCTTCGTTCCGAGCTTTCTGGTATTTGAACTTTTTATTAAAATTTATTACGTTAGAACATCAAATAAGAATGAAATTTCATATGTTAGTTAATATAAAAAATAATTTCAAATAAAACGGTGTTATGATTTTATTGCAATTCATAAAATATTGAACTATTTTGTTGTGTTTTAAGGGTTTAATCATTTTTCTTGAAATCGTTGCATATTAACACATAAATATTGACGAAATCCACAAGTATGTTAGCGCACAAATCTTATTTAAGATTTTATTTTTAAAAAAATATAGATCATATTACTTTAGTTTTTTATTTAAATTTTCACTTAAAATTAGATTATGTTAAAAAATATTGAAAAAATCTCAGATATATTAACAAGATGAATAATTTCTCAAAATTGGTGTATATTAGCAAACAAAGATTAATAAAATCTCATGTGAATTATAATAAAAAATAATTATAAAATAAAACATTATTATTTTTCCTTTATATATATATCTATATATTATTCCTTTCAAAAATAAATTTATCATGTGTTCATACTTTTATTAGTTTTTCAATGTTTAATCAAAATTAATTTATGTTAACACGTCAAATATGGTTGAAATATCTTGCACGTGATAATAAAAATTTATTTTTAAATATAATTTATAATGTTTTATGTAATATATATAATTTTATTGAGATTTTTAGGGGTTGATAATTTTCTCAAATTTGGTGTATGTTAGCACACAAATATCAACGGAATCTCATATCTATGTTATCACACAAGAACTTATTCTAAGAGTTTTATTTTGGAATTATGTTTTGGAATTATTTAATTATGTTTTGGATTTAAACTTTCAGTTTTAAGTAGAGTGCGTTACAAGACAAACACTAATAAAAACATTTATATTAACAATATCTCAAAATTGGTGTATATTAGTGCACAAAGATTAACTAAATCTCATATTAATATTAGTACACACTAAAATAATTGTTATGCTAAAATTTTAATAATTTTATCATATATAGCATCCATTCCTTTCAATAAATATCTCTTTTTTATTTTTTTAGTTAGAACTTTTTAATAAAATCGATGTACTTTAGTTAGCATATAAAATGAGTATGAAATCTCAAGTATACGTTAATATGAAAACTTATTTTAAATGAAATTTTATTATTTTTGTTTAATTGAATAAAACATTTTGATTTTATTAAGTGTCGATCTTTTTTTCTAAATCGGTGAATGTTAGCACAGAAATATTAACGAAGTCTCAAATGTACGTTAACAACAAACATGTTAATTTTAAATGTAGTAGCCATACAACTTATCATATTCTAAAAATTTATTAAGTTTATCATAAATCATCTATCATATTCTTTGAGTTTTTTACATATCAAACTTTTCGTTAAAAGTATAGTACGTTTGAGCACATATATGAATAAAATCTCATATGTATTAAGAAGCTGAACAATTTCTCAAAATGGACGTACATTATCACACAAAGACTAACAACATTTCATATGAATGTAAATAAACAAAAAAATAAATTTAAAACAACATTTATGTTTTTTTATTGTAATATATCTAACTTTCATTCTGGGCTTTTTGGTATTTGAGTGTTTTTAAAATTTATTATGTTAGAACATCAAATAAGGATGAAATTTCATATGTTAGTTAATATAAAAAAATAATTTCAAATAAAACTGTGTTATGATTTTATTGCAATTCATAAAAAATTTAACTATTTTGTTTTGTTTTAAGGGTTTAATCATTTTTCTCGAAATTGTTGCATATTAGCACATAAATATTGACGAAATCTCACAAGTGTGGTAGCGCACAAATATTATTTTAAAATTTTATTTTTACAAAAATATATATCATATTACTTGAGTATTTTATTTAGATTTTCTCTTAAAATTATATTATGTTAGAACAAAAATATTGAAAAAATCATATATATATATATATATATTATACGAGATGAATAATTTCTCAAAATTGGTCTATATTAGCAAACAAAGATTAATGAAATCTCATGTGAATTATAATGAAAAATAATTATAAAATAAAACTCTATTATTTTTTCTTTATATATATCTTTATATTATTCCTTTCAAAAATAAATTTATCATGTGTTCATGCTTTTTTTTAGTTTTTCAATGTTTAATCAAAATTAATTTATGTTAACACATCAAATTTGGTTGAAATCTCATACACATGATAATAAAAAATTATTTTTAAATATATTTTATAATGTTTTATGTAATACATATAATTTTATTGAGATTATTAGAAGTTGATATATTTCTCAAAATTGGTGTATGTTAGCACACAAATATCAATGGAATCTCATATCTATGTTAGCACATAAAAACTTATTTTAAGAATTTTATTTTATTATATTTAGAATATAATATATACTATATTTGTTAGAAAATTCCATATATTGTTGCTTCCTTAGTTACCTCTATTTCCTTATGCATTGTTTCCATGTATCATTGTTTCCCTATGTAACCCCATAGGGGTATTTATGTAAGTTTCCCTCTGAGGACACCCTAGGGTTTAGTCCTATATAAGGACCCCTAGATCTCACAGAATAGACACACAGTTTTTGTTTCTTTACATGGTATCAGAGCAATGTTCAGTCCTTACCCCACCCGCCAGCCTCGCCACGTTCGATCCCTAGGGCACCCACCGCCCTAATCCAACAGGCCTCCTCTCCAGGCCTCTCGCGCCGCCCCTCACGCCCCACCCACCACGCCTCCCGCGCCTCCCGCGTCGCCCCAGCAATCGCCCACGCCCTCTGCGCCCCCCGCGTCGCCAGGCGCTCACCTCCCGCGCCTCCAGCGTGACCTCCCGTGACCTCCCACGTCGCTCGCATTTCCCGCACTCGCCCGCGACCTCCCGCAACCTCTCGTGCCTCCCACGCTCTCCCGCGCCTCCAGCGCACTCCCGCGCCCTCCGCGACCTCCCGCGCCAGGCGCTCAACTCCCGCGCCTCCCGTACCCTCCTGTCACCAGGCACACCTCCCGCGCCTCCCAAGTGACCATGCACCCCCCCCCCCCCCGCCCTCCCGCGTCACCAGGCGCCCCCACCAGAAGCCTCCAGCCTCCACCCCCACGGCACCAGGCACCCTTCATCCAGGCACCCACGCGCCTCCCGCGTCACCAGGCGCCCTTCATCCAGGAACCTACAGCCTCCACCCCCACGGCATCCAGGAGCCTCCAGCCCCACGGCATCCAGGCACTCCTGCACCTCGTCCTCCAGCCCCACGGCCTCCAGTCCTTGTCCCTCGGCCCCACGGCTTCCTGCGCTATAAAAAAGAGGGGCCCACTAACCGTAGATTGATGGTCCTCTGCACGTCCTATATCGGCATGGTTTGCTAGTTGTGTATGATCTCTATTACCTCTGCATACTAGGTCATTGTATTTTTTGACCACTGCTGCCACCATGACATCTGCTCTTGGGTCTTCGGACTCCAAACCCCTGTATCCTACCTCATCTCTGATGGTACTGGGCACCTCTATCAAACTAAAGGGATCGGAGAACTACGTACTATGGTCTCGATCCTTCAAAATATTCATTGGTGGCCAGCGTAAGATCTACATTCTCACTACCATTCCGCCTGCCGAGACAGACGCCAACTATGACACCTGGTACGTCGACAATTGCCAGGTCATCACTTGGATGACGAATAGTGTTGATCCTAATATCGCGTCAAATTTACTGTATAAAACAACTGCAAAAGAAATGTGGGAGAGCCTCGAGAAAACATACTCCCAGAAAACAACCAAATCCATGCTTTCAGACATTTACACAAGGATTTGGTCTGCAAATCAAGGAGAAACATCCTTGATAGAATATTATCGACTCCTCACAGGATTACTTGAAGAATTGCTTATATTTCAACCTGCCTGCTGTGACAAGCAAATAGGTGAAAGGGCAGAATGGCAGGTGTACCGTTTTCTCTCAGGCTTAAACCCTCAATATAAATCTGTCAAAGATCAATTCTTGACGACAGCTGCCCTACCGTCTCTTGAAACTATTTTTGGCAGACTATAGGAGCTGGACTCGCCCAAGACACTACTGCTCACTTTGCAGGAGGACGCCCACCCTTCCAAGGAGGAAGAGGCCGCACGTTTGGTCGTGGTCGAGGACGAGAGCAGGGGCGGGGACATGACTCAGGACGCGGCCGTGGTCGTGATTTTTCCAATGCTCGTTATCCACCATGTACTCATTGTGGATGCTGGAACCATCCATCTGAGAATTGTTGGGCTACCTTTGGCATGCCCAAAGCCAATAATGCATATGAGGCAATACCTTATGACACAACTTATTATACTATGGAGACCTCCCAAGCTCAGTCTCCCACAGATGCTCCAGTGTCTTTTACTGCTGCAGAATATGCTCGTCTTCGCGAACTCCTTCAGAACCCGGTTATTGACACTACAACTTCAGGGCCTACTGCGACTCTAGCAGCCACCACAGGTACGATTGCCAGTTCTGCCTCCACCTCTACTTCTACCTGGATCATCGACTCGGGTGCCTTAACCTACCTCATAGGAGAATGTAGTCTCCTCACCTCTCCCAGGGAGCACTCTACGGTGCAGCATGTTCATGTGGCCAATGGCACCTACTCACCTATCACTGGTGTGGGGACCATGGAATTTAGCCCTAAACTTAAGCTAACGGATGTTTACTGTGCTCCTGCCTTTCCCCTCAGTCTGCTGTCTGTTCACAAATTATGCACAGAACTCAACTGTCGTGTGATATTTGATGATTTATGCTGTTATTTTCAGGACATCCGGACGAGACAGATCTTTGGTGGGGGACATGAGAAGAATGACCTATATTATCTTGATATCCCTTCCAACTCTGGTTTCTCTAGCATAACTTCCATCGCTGCTGATCCTCTTCTCTGGCATCTTCGTCTGGGTCACCCCTCTGCTAAAGCTCTTTCCTTAATGTTCCCTGAATTGTCCATGCTTAAACCCTTCGAGTGTGAGGCATGTCAGTTCGGAAAACATCACCGTGCATCTTTTCCTGCTAGGACTGAACCTCGTCGTACTATGTCTTTCTCATTAATCCATTGTGATGTTTGGGGACCTTGTCCTGTTCGAACCGTTGGTGGGCACCGCTATTTTGTTGTTTTTGTGGATGATTACAGCAGGTCATCCTGGGTCTATCTTCTTAAAGAACGTTCAGAAATCAATAAAATTATCAAAGGCTTCTTCGCATATGTCAAAAATCATTTTTCATCTAATATTCAGATCTTCCGCTCAAACAATGCCTTGGAGTTTACTCAAGGAGCTCTTTCTGATTTCTTTGCTTCCAATGGGACAATACATCAAACCTCGTGTCCTTATACCTCTCAGCAGAATGGGGTTGCTGAACGCAAACTCCGTCATCTCTTAAACATTGCCCGTTCCTTTCTTACCCAGATGAAAGTTCCCAAAACATACTGGGGTGATGCTGTTCTCACAGTTGTCCATCTTATCAACAGGATTCCCTCTCTTACTCTCAAAGTCTCTACACCATTCTCTTTACTTCACCCTAATAATCCTCCTTTTCCTCTACCTCTACGGATATTTGGGTGTGTCTCCTTCGTCCACAATTTCCACACCAAGGACAAACTATCCCCTCGTGCCATCAAATGTGTTTTCCTTGGTTACTCCTACACTCAAAAAGGTTACAGATGTTATGATCCTATTGACAGTCGATACTACATCTCTGCAGATGTAACTTTCTTTGAGAAAACCAGCTTCTTCACACAACCTGTCACCGATGTCCCTCTCGATCTTCCTCCAACACCAATCATCTATACCCATCGATCTCGAACCTCACCACCAGATGTCCCTCTACCCATACCTCTGCCTCAGGATGATATGCCCTCTTCGACAGTCCCCTCCACTATTGTCCCGGATGATCCAGGCGACCTGCCGATTGCATTACGGAAGCAAAAGAGAAAGTGTACCACTTATCCTATGTCTAACTTTACTACTACTGTTGGACTTTCATGCACTGACAAACTATATGCCGATGCACTAATGACTATCTCCATTCCGAAAGATCATCACAGTGCCTTCCAAGATGCAGGTTGGCGACAGGCCATGAATGAAGAAATAGATGCACTCGTATCTAGGAGCACATGGGATCTTGTGCCATGTCCTGCAGGCATTAAGCTTGTTGCTTGCAGATGGGTCTTTACGACCACACAATCTCCAAGTGGTTCTATTGACAGACTTAAGGCAAGACTTGTTACAAAAGGATTCACACAGACATATGGAGTCGATTACTTTGAGACCTTCTCTCCTGTTGCTAGGATGGGATCTATTCGCACAATACTCTCTGTTGCAGCTAACAAGGACTGGCCAATTTATCAGCTGGATGTAAAAAATGCCTTCCTATATGGTGATCTCTAAGAGGAGGTCTATATGATGCAGCCACCGGATTACTCCGTCGAGGGGGAGTATGTATGCTGACTTCGTAAGGCCATCTATGGCCTAAAGCAGAGTCCTCGAGCCTGGTTTGACAGGCTTACCACTGAAATCAGCTCCATTGGTTTTCATAAGACAACATCTAATTACTCTGTGTTTATTAGACGACGATCCACTGGCACTGTGATACTTGCTGTCTATGTTGATGATATGATGGTCACTGGTGATGACGACAATGGAATTCTAGAAACCAAGGCCTTCCTTCAGAAGGTGTTTATCACCAAGGACCTCGGACAACTTCGGTACTTTCTTGGTATTGAGGTGATACGCACTGCTGAAGGGTTACATCTATCACAACGGAAATATTGCTTGGATATTCTTACGGGAGTCGGTTTACAAGGATGTAAACCATCTGGCATTCCTGCAGAGGTACGAAAACACACTACATCTGCCGATTCTGAGTTTGAAGGCACTACATGATACAGAAGTCTCGTGGGTAAACTGATCTACCTCACTGTTACTAGGCCTGATATATCTTATGATGTAAGCAGAGCCAACCGCCACATGGAAAGACCTCTTTACAGTCATTGGCAGGATGCCCTTCTGATCCTTCGATACTTGAAGGATTCACCAGGGCGAGGACTCATCTATAGGGTCAACGGTCATACTGATATCACTGCTTATGCAGATGCGGATTACGCCAGTTCTCTTGAGGACAGACGATCCATTACAGGCTATGCTATGTTTGTTGGTGGTAACCTTGTTTCATGACGAAGCAAGAAGCAAACCGTGGTCTCCAGATCAAGTGCAGAGGCAGAACATAGGGCAATGGCCCATCTTGTTTGTGAGATTACGTGGCTTGAGTCTTTTCTACGAGACCTTGGGTTCCCCGCTACTACTCCTATACCACTATACTGTGATAACAAGTCTGCTACCTACATTGCCACAAATCTAGTATTTCATGAACGGACGAAGCACATTGAAGTTGACTGTCACTTCATTCGAGATGCAATACGAGGAGGGCAGATCGTCACACCACATATCTCTACAGATCTTCAACTTGCTGATGTATTTACTAAAGCACTGCCAAAGAAGCGTCTTCTATGGATAACTTCCAAGTTGGGCATGATTGATGGATATGCCCCAACTTGAGGGGGAGTGTTAGAAAATACCATATATTGTTGCTTCCTTAGTTACCTCTATTTCCTTATGCATTGTTTCCATGTATCACTGTTTCCCTATGTAACCCCATAGGGGTATTTATGTAAGTTTCCCTCTGAGGACACCCTAGGGTTTAGTCCTATATAAGGACCCCTAGATCTCACAGAATAGACACACAGTTTTCGTTTCTTTACAATATTATTTAATTATCTTTTGGAATTAACCTTTCAGTTTGAAGTAGAGTGTGTTACAACACAAACACGAATAAAATCATTTATATTAACTAGGTGAACGATATCTCAAAATTGGTGTATATTACTGCACAAAGATTAACTAAATCTCATATTAATATTAGTACACATTAAAATAATTGTATACTAAAACTTTATTAATTTTATAAAAAATATAACATCCATTCCTTTCAATAAATATCAGGTTCTTTATTTTTAGTTAGAACTTTTAGTTAAAATCCATGTACTTAGCATATAAAATGAGTGTGAAATTTCAAGCGTACGTTAATATGAAAACTTATTCTAAATGAAATTTTATTATTTTTTATTGAATTGTATAGAACATTTTGAGTTTATTAAGTGTTGATCTTTTTCCTAAATCGGTGAATGTTAGCACAGAAATATTAACAAAGTCTCAAATGTACGTTAGAAACAAACATGTTAATTTTAAATCTAATAGTCATACAGTTTATCATAAATCATCTATCATATTCTTTGAGTTTTTTACATATCAAACTTTTCGTTAAAATTATAGTACATTTGAGCATTATATGAATAAAATCTCATATGTATTAAGAAGTTGAACAATTTCTCAAAATTGGTGTACATTATCACACAAAGACTAACAAAATTTCATAAGAATGTAAATAATAAAAAAAATAAATTTAAAACAAAATTTATGTTTTTTATTGTAATATATCTAACCTTCATACTGGGCTTTCTGGTAATTGAACTTTTTATTAAGATTTATTATGTTAGAACATCAAACAAGGATGGAATTTCATATGTTAGTTAATATAAAAAATAATAGTATAAAATTTATTATGTTAGTGCACGAATCTAGTTTGATTTTATTTTTACAAAAATATAGAACATATTACTTGAGTATTTTTTTTAGATTTTCACTTAAAATTAGATTATATTAGAACAAAAATATTGAAAAAATCTCATATATATTAACGAGATGAATAATTTCTCAAAATTGGTTTATATTAGCGAACAAATATTAATGAAATCTCATGTGAATTATAAGAAAAATAATTCTAAAATAAAACTTTACTATTTTTTATTTATATATATCTATATATTATTCCTTTCAAAAATAAATTTATCATGTGTTCATGCTATTTTTAGTTTTTCAACGTTTAATGAAAATTAATTTATGTTAACACATCAAATATGGTTGAAATCTCATACACATGATAATAAAAACTTATTTTTAAATATATTTTATAATGTTTTATGTAATATATGTAATTTTATTGGGAATATTTGGAGTTGATATTTCTCAAAATTGGTGTATGTTTAGCACAAAAATATCAAAGGAATCTCATATCTATGTTAGGACACAAAAACTTATTTTAAGAATTTTATTTTATTATCTTTAGAATAATATATATATATATATATCATATTATTTAATTATTTTTTGGAATTAAACTTTCAGTTTTAAGTAGAGTGTGTTACAACACAAACACGAATAAAATCATTTATATTAACTAGTTGAACAATATCTCAAAATTGGTGTATATTAGTGCACAAAGATTAAGTAAAACTCATATTTATATTAGTACACACTAAAATAATTTTATATTAAAACTTTATTAATTTTATCATATATATGAACCATTCCATTCAATAAATATCTCTTTTTTTCTTTTTTAGTTAGAACTTTTAGTTAAAATCGATGTACTTTAGTTAGCATATAAAATGAGTATGAAATTTCAAGAGTACGTTAATATAAAAACTTATTTTAAATGAAATTTTATTATTTTTTATTTAATTGTATAAAACATTTTGATTTTATTAGGTGTCGATATTTTTTTTAAATCGGTGAATGTTAGCACAGAAATACTAACGAAGTCTCAAATGTACGTTAGCAACAAATATGTTAATTTTAAATCTAATAGTCATATAGTTTATCACATTCTAAACATTTATTAAGTTTATCATAAATCATCTATCATATTCTTTGAGTTCTTTACATACCAAACTTTTCATTAAAATTATAGTATGTTTGAGCCCCTATATGAATAAAATCTCATATGTATTAAGAAGTTGAACAATTTCTCAAAATTGGTGTACATTATCACACAAAGACTAACAAAATTTCATATGAATGTAAATAAACAAAAAAATAAATTTAAAATAAAATTTATGTTTTTTTAATGTAATATATCTAACCTTCGTTCTTGGCTTTCCGGCATTTGAATTTTTAATTAAAATTTATTATGTGAGAACATCAAATATGGATGGAATCTCATATGTTAGTTAATATAAAAAATTAATTTCAAATAAAACTGTTTATTTCAATTTATAAAAGTATTTAACTATTTTGTTGTGTTTTAATGGTTTGATCATTTTTTTGAAATCGTTGCATATTAGCACATAAATATTGACGAAATCTCACAAGTATGTTAGCGCACAAATCTTCTTTTAAGATTTTATTTTTACAAAAATATATATCATATTACTTGAGTTTTTATTTAAATTTTCACTTAAAATTAGATTATGCTAGAACAAAAGTATTGAAAAAATCTCGCATCTATTAACGAGATGAAGACTTTCTCAAAATTGGTGCATATTAGAAAACAAAGATTAATGAAATCTCATGTGAATTATAATGAAAATAATTCTAGAATAAAATTTTATTATTATTTATTTATATTATATTACTCCTTTAAAAAATAAATTTATCATGTGTTCATGCTTTTTTTTAGTTTTTTCAGTGTTTAATCAAAATTAATTTATGTTAACACATCAAATATGGTTGAAATCTTGTACACATGATAATAAAAAATTATTTTTAAATATATTTATAATGTTTTATGTAATATATATAATTTTATTGAGATTATTAGGAGTTGATATTTTTCTCAAAATTGGTGTATATAAGCACACAAATATGAATGAAATCTCATATCGATGTTTGCACACAAAAAATTATTTTAAGAATTTTATTTTATTATCTTTAAAATATAATATATATCATATTATTTAATTATCTTTTTTTAATTAACCTTTCAGTTTTAAGTAGAGTGTGTTACAACACAAACATGAATAAAATCATTTATATTAACTAGTTGAACAATATCTCAAAATTGGTGTATATTAGAGCACAAAGATTAGCTAAATCTCATATTAATATCAATACACACTAAAATAATGTTATATTAAAACTTTATTAATTTTATCATATATGGCATCCATTCCATTCAATAAATATCTTTTTTTTATTTTTTTAGTTGAACTTTTAGTTAAAATCGATGTACTTTCGTTAACATATAAAATGAGTGTGAAATCTCAAGCGTATGTTGATATAAAAACTTATTTTAAATGAAATTTTATTATTTTTTATTTAATTTTATAAAACATGTTAATTTTATTAAGTGGCGATCTTTTTTTCTAAATCGGTGAACGTTAGCACAGAAATATTAACGAAGTCTCAAATGTACGTTGGCAACATACATGTTAATTTTAAATCAAATAGCCATACAGTTTATCATATTCTAAAAGTTTACTAAGTTTATCATAAATAATCTATGATATTCTTTTAATTTTTTACATATCAAACTTTTCGTTAAAATTATAGTACGTTTGAGCACATATATGAATAAAATCTCATATGTAATAAGAAGTTGAATAATTTCTCAAAATTGGTGTACATTATCACACAACGACTAACAAAATTTCATATGAATGTAAATAAACAAAAAAATAAATTTAAAACAAAATTTATGTTTTTTTATTGTAATATATCTAACCTTCATTCTGGGCTTCCTGATATTTGAACTTTTTATTAAAATTTATTATGGTAGAACATCAAATAAGGATGGAATTTCATATGTTAGTTAATATAAAAAAATAATAGTATAAAATTTATTATGCTAGCACACAAATCTAATTTTAAGATTTAATTTTAAAAAAATATAGATCATATTACTTGAGTATTTTTTTTAGATTTTCACTTAAAATTAGATTATGTTAGAACAAAAATATTGAGAAAATCTCATATATATTAACGAGATGAATAGTTTCTCAAAATTGGTTTATATTAGCAAAAAAATATTAATAAAATCTCATGTGAATTATAATGAAAAATAATTCTAAAATAAAACTTTGCTATTTTTCTTTATATATATATCTATATATATTATTCCTTTCAAAAATAAATTTATGTTAACACATCAAATATGGTTGAAATTTCATACACATGATAATAAAAAATTATTTTTAAATATATTCTATAATTTTTTATATAATATATAATTTTATTGAGAATATTTGGAGTTGATAGTTTTCTCAAAATTGGTGTATGTTAGCACATAAATATCAAAGGAATCTCATATCTATGTTAGGACACAAAAACTTATTTTAAGAATTTACTTTATTATCTTTAGAATATAATATATATATATATATCATATTATTTAATTATTTTTTGGAATTAAACTTTCAGTTTTAAGTAGTGTGTGTTACAACACAAACACGAATAAAATCATTTATATTAACTAGTTGAACAATATCTCAATATTGGTGTATATTAGTACACAAAGATTAACTAAAACTCATATTTATATTAGTACACACTAAAATAATTTTATATTAAAACTTTATTAATTTTATCATATATAGCATCCATTCCATTCAATAAATATCTCTTTTTTTCTTTTTTAGTTAGAACTTTAAGTTAAAATCGTTGTACTTTAGTTAGCATATAAAATGAGTATGAAATTTCAAGCGTACGTTAATATAAAAACTTATTTTAAATGAAATTTTATTATTTTTTCTTGAATTGTATAAAATATTTTGATTTTATTAAGTGTCGGTCTTTTTTCTAAATCGGTAAATGTTAGCATAGAAATATTAACGAAGTCTTAAATGTACGTTAGCAACAAACATGTAAATTTTAAATCTAATAGTCATACAATATATCATATTCCAAAAGTTTATTAAGTTTATCATAAATAATCTATCATATTCTTTTAGTTCTTTACATATCAAACTTTTCGTTAAAATTATAGTATTTTTGAGCCCCTATATGAATAAAATCTCGTATGTATTAAGAAGTTGAACAATTTCTCAAAATTGGTGTACATCATCATACAAAGACTAACAAAATTTCATATGAATGTAAATAAACAAAAAAATAAATTTAAATAAAATTTATATTTTTTATTGTAATATATCTAATCTGCGTTCTTGGCTTTCTGGTATTTGAATTTTTATTTAAAATTTATTATGTTAGAACATCAAATATGGATGAAATCTCATATGTTAGTTAATATAAAAAATTAATTTCAAATAAAACTGTTTATTGCAATTTATAAAAATATGTAACTATTTTGTTGTGTTTTAATGGTTTGATCATTTTTTTCGAAATTGTTGCATATTAGCACATAAATATTGACGAAATTTCACATGTATGTTAGTGCACAAATCTTCTTTGAAGATTTTATTTTTACAAAAATATATATCACATTACTTGAGTTTTTTATTTCAATTTTCAATTAAAATTAGATTATGTTAGAACAAAAATATTGAAAAAATCTCATATATATTAACGAGATGAAGAATTTCTCAAAATTGGTGTACATTAGCAAACAAATATTAATGAAATCTCATGTGAATTATAATGAAAAGTAATTCTAAAATAAACTTTATTATTTTTTCTATATTTATATATGTCTATATATTATTCCTTTCAAAAATAAATTATCATGTGTTCATGCTTTTTTTAGTTTTTCAACGTTTAATGAAAACTAATTTACGTTAACACCTCAAATATGGTTGAAATCTCATACACATATTAAAAATTATTTTTAAATATATTTTATAATGTTATATGTGATATATATAAATTTATTGAGATTATTAGGAGTTGATATTTTTCTCAAAATTGGTGTATCTTAGCATACAAGTGTCAATGGAATCTCATATCTATGCTGGCACACAAAAATTTAATTTAAGAATTTTATTTTATTATCTTTAGATTATAATATATATCATATTATTTAATTAGTTCTTGGAATTAAACTTTCAGTTTTAAGTAGAGTGTGTTACAACACAAACACGAATAAAATCTTTTTTATTAACTTGTTGAACAATATATCAAAATTGGTGTATATTAGTGCTGAGATATTCACTAAATCACATATTGATATTAGTACACACTAAAATAATTTTATACTAAAACTTTATTAATTTTATCAAAATATAGCATCCATTCCTTTCAATAAATATCTTGTTTTTTATTTTTTAGTTAGAACTTTTAGTTAAAATCCATGTAGTTTAGTTAGAATATAAAATGACTATCAAATCTCAAGTGTACATTAATATGAAAACTTATTTTAAATGAAATTTTATTATTTTTTATTGAGTTGTACAAAACATTTTGATTTTATTAAAAGTCGATCTTTTTTCCTAAATCGGTGAATGTTAGCACAGAAATATTAACGAAGTCTCAAATGTACGTTAGCAACAAACATGTTAATTTTCAAAATAATAGTCATACAGTTTATCATATTCTAAAAGTTTATTAAGTTTATCATAAATCATCTATCATATTCTTTGAGTTTTTTAAATATCAAAATTTTCGTTAAAATTATAGTACATTTGAGCACATATATGAATAAAATCTCATATGTATTAAGAAGTTGAACAATTTCTCAAAATTGGGGTACATTATCACACAAAGACTAATAAAATTTTATATGAATGTAAATAAATAAAAAAATAAATTTAAAACAAAAATTATGTTTTTTATTGTATTATATCTAACCTTCGTTCTTCGCTTTCTGGTATTTGGACTTTTTATTAAAATTTATTATGTTAGAACATCAAATAAGGATTAGATTTCATATGTCAGTTAATATAAAAAATAATTTCAAATAAAACAGTGTTATTATTTTATTGCAATTAATAAAAATATTTAACTATTTTGTTGTCTTTTAATGGTTTGATCATTTTTCTCGAAATCATTGCATATTAGCACATAAATATTGACGAAATCTCACAAGTATGTTAGCGCACAAATCTTATTTTAAGATTTTATTTTTACAAAAATATAGATCATATTACTTGCGTATCTTATTTAAATTTTCACTTAATAGATTATGTTAGAACAAAAACATTGAAAAAATCTCATATTTACAAACGAGATGAATAATTTCTCATAATTGGTAGCAAACAAAGATTAATGAAATTTCATGTGAATTACAAATCAAAATAGTTCTAAAACAAAACTTTATTATTTTTTCTTTATATATATATATATATATATTATTCCTTTCAAAAATAAATTTATCATGTCATCATGCTTTTTTTAGTTTTTCAACGTTTAATCAAAATTAATTTATGTTAACACGTCAAATATGGTTGAAATCTCATACATATGATAATAAAAACTTATTTTTAAATATATTTTATAATGTTTTTGTAATATATATAATTTTATTGAGATTATTTGGAGTTGATATTTTTCTCAAAATTGGTGTATGTTAGCACACAAATATCAATGGAATCTCGTATCTATGTTAGCACACAAAAACAAATTTTAAATATTTTATTTTATTTTATTTAGAATATAATATATATCATATTATTTAATTATTTTTTAGAATTAAACTTTGAGTTTTAAGTAGAGTGTGTTGCAACACAAACACAAATAAAATCATTTATGTTAACTAGTTGAACAATATCTCAAAATTGTGAATATTAGTGCACAAAGATTAACTAAATCTCATATTAATATTAGTACACACTAAAATAATTTTATTCTAATACTTTTTTAATTTTATCATAATATAGCATCCATTACTTTCAATAAATATCTTTTTTTATTTTTTAGTTAGAACTTTTAGCTAAAATCGATGTATTTTAGTTAGCATATAAAATGAGTATGAAATCTCGAGCATACATTCATATGAAAACTTATTTTAAATGAAATTTATTATTTTTTATTGAATTGTATAAAACATTTTGAGTTTATTAAGTTTCGATCTTTTTTTCTAAATCGGTGAATGTTAGCACAGAAATATTAACGAGGTCTCCAATGTACGTTAGCAACAAACATGTTAATTTTAAATAATATTGTCATACAGTTTATCATATACTAAAAGTTTATTAAGTTTATCAAAAATCATCTATCATATTCTTTGATTTTTTACATATCAAACTTTTCGTTTAAATTATAGTACTTTTGAGCACATATATGAATAAAATCTCATATGTATTAAGAAGTTGAACAATTTCTTAAAATTGATGTACAATATCTCACAAAGACTAACAAAATTTCATATGAATGTAAATAAACAAAAAAAGTACATTTAAATCAAAATTTATGTTTTTTTATTGTAATATATCTAACCTTCGTTCTTCGCTTTCTGGTATTTTGAACTTTTTATTAAAATTTATTATGTTAGAACATCAAATGAGGATGAAATTTCATATGTTAGTAAATATAAAAAATAATTTCAAATAAAACCGTGTTATGATTTTATTCCAATTTATAGAAATATTTAACCATTTTGTTCTGTTTTAATGATTTGATCATTTTTCTCGAAATCATTGCATATTAGCACATAAATATTGACGAAATCTTACAAGTATGTTAGCGCACAAATCTTATATTAAGATTTTATTTTTACAAAAGTATAGATCATACTACTTGAGTTTCTTATTTAAAATTCATTTAAAATTAGATTATGTTAGAAAAAAACATTGAAAAAATCTCATATATATTAATAAGATGAATAATTTCTCAAAATTGGTGTATATTAGCAAACAAAGATTAATGAAATCTCATGTGAATTTTAATGAAAATTAATTATAAAATAAAACTTTATTATTTTTTCTTTATATATCTATATATCATTCCTTTCAAAAATAAATGTATCATGTGTTCGTGCTTTTTTTAGTTCTTCAATGTTTAATAAAAATTAATTTATGTTAACATATCAAATTTCGTTGAAATCTCGTACACATGATAATAAAAATTTATTTTTAAATATATTCTATAATATTTTATGTTATATATATATAGTTGCATTGAGATTATTAGGAGTTGATATTTTTCTCACAATTAGTGTATGTTAGCACACAGATATCATTGGAATATCATATCTATGTTAGCACACAAAATCTTAATTTAAGAATTTGATTTTATTATCTTTAGAATATAATATATATATATCATATTATTTAGTTATCTTTTGGATTTAAACTTTCAGTTTAAAGTAGAGTGTGTTACAACACAAACATGAATAAAATCATTTATATTACATAGTTGAATAATATCTCAAAATTGGTGTATATTAGTTCACAAAGATTAACTAAATCTCATATTAATATTAATACACACTAAAAGAATTTTATACTAAAACTTTATTAATTTTATCAAAATATAGCATCCATTCCTTTCAAAAAATATCAGGTTTTTTATTTTTTAGTTAGCACTTTTAGTTAAAATCGATGTACTTTAGTTAGCATATAAAATGAGTGTGAAATCCCAAGCGTGCGTTGATATGAAAACTTATTTTAAATGAAATTTTATTATTTTAAATAAGTGTGAAATCTCAAGTTGAATTATTTCTCAAAATTGGTGTACATTATCACACAAAGACTAACAAAATTTCATATGAATGTAAATAAACAAAAAAATAAATTTAAAACAAAATTTATGTTTTTTTATTGTAATATATCTAACCATCGTTCTAGGCATTCTGGTATATGAATTTTTTTATTAAAAATTATTATGTTCGAACATCAAATAAGGATGAAATTTCATATGTTAGTTAATATAAAAAAATAATTTCAAATAAAACTGTGTTATGATTTTATTGCAATTCATAAAAATATTTAACTATTTTGTAGTGTTTTAAGGGTTTGATCATTTTTCTCGAAATCGTTACATATTAGCACATAAATATTAACGAAATCTCACAAGTATGTTAGCGTACAAATCTTATTTTAAGATTTTATTTTTACAGAAATATTGATCATATTTGAGTTTTTTTTAAAATTTTCACTAAAAATTAGATTATATTAGAATAAAAATATTGAAAAAATCTCATATATTTTAATGAGATGAATAATTTCTCAAAATTGATGTATATTAGAAAACACACATTAATCAAATCTCATGTGAATTATAATGAGAAAAAATTATAAAATAAAACTTTATTATTTTTTCTTTATATATATCTATATATTATTTCTTTTAAAATAAAATTTATCGTGTGTTCAAGCTTTTTTTAGTTTTTCAATGTTTAATCAAAATTAATTTATGTTAATACATAAAATTTGGTTGAAATATCATACACATGATAATAAAAATTTATTTTTAAATATATTTTATAATATTTTATGTAATATATATAATTTTATTGAGATTATTAGGATTTGATATTTTTCTCAAAATTTATGTGTGTTAGCACACAAATATCAATGGAATCTCATATCTATGTGAGCACACAAAAACTTAGTTTAAGAATTTATTTTATTATATTTAGAATATAATATATACCCTATTATTTAATTATTTTTTGAATTAAACTTTAAGTTGAGTGCGATACAACACAAATACGAATAAAATCATTTATATTAACTAGTTGAACAATATCTAAAAATTTGTGTATATTAGTGCACAAAGATTAACTAAATCTCATATTAATATTAGTACACACTAAAATAATTTCATACTAAAACTTTATTAATTTTATTATAATATAGCATCCATTATTTTCAATAAATATCTTTTTTTTTATTTTTTAGTTAGAACTTTTAGTTAAAATCGATGTATTTTAGTTAGCATATAAAATGAGTATGAAATCTCAAGCGTACGTTAATATGAAAACTTATTTTAAAAGAAATTTTATTATTTATTATTGAATTGTATAAAATATTTTGAATTTATTAAGTGTTGATCTTTTTTTCTAAATCGGTGAATATTAGCACAGAAATATTAACGAAGTCTTGAATGTACGTTAGCAAAAAAACATGTTAATTTTAAATATAATAGTCATAAAAAGTTTATTAAGTTTATCATAAATCATCTATCATATTCTTTGAGTTTTTTACATATCAAACTTTTCATTAAAATTATAGTACGTTTCTGCTCGTATCTGAATAAAATCTCATATGTATTATGTAGTTGAACAATTTCTCAAAATTGGTGTACATTATCACACAAAGACTAACAAAATTTCATATGAATGTAAATAAACAAAAAAATAAATTTAAAACAATATTTATGTCTTTTTATTATAATATATCTAACCTTTGTTATGGGCTTTCTGGTATATGAACTTTTTATTAAAATTTATTATGTAAGAACATCAAATAAGGATGAAATTTTACATGTTAGTTAATATAAAAAAATAATTTCAAATAAAACTATGTTTTGATTTTATTGCAATTCATAAAAATCTTTAACTATTTTGTTGTGTTTTAAGGGTTTGATCCTTTTTCTGGAAATCGTTGCATATTAGCACATAAATATTGCCAAAATCTCACAAGTATGTTAGCGCACAAATCTTATTTTAAAATTTTATTTTTACGAAAATATATATCATATTACTTGAGTATTTTATATAGATTTTCTCTTAAAATTATATTGTGTTAGAACAAAAATAGTGAAAAATCTCATATATATTAACGAGATGAATAATTTCTCAAAATTAGTGTATATTAGCTAACAAATATTAATGAAATCTCATGTGAATTATAATAAAAATAATTCTAAAATAAAACTTTACTATTTTTTCTTTATATATACCTATATATTATTCCTTTCAAAAATAAATTTATCATGTGTTCATGCTTTTTTTAGTTTTTCAACGTTTAATCAAAATTAATTTATGTTAACACATCAAATATGGTTGAAATCTCATACACATGGATAATAAAAAATTATTTTTAAAGATATTTTATAATTTTTTATGTAATATATATAATTTTATTGAGATTAATAGGAGTTGATATTTTTCTCAAAATTGGTGTATGTTAGCACACAAATATCAATGGAATCTCATATCTATGTTAGCGCATAAAAACTTATTTTAAGTATTTTATTTTATTATCTTAAAATATAATATATATATATATCATAATATTTAATTATCTTTAGGAATTAAACTTTCAGATTTAAGTAGAGTGTGTTACAACATAAACACGAACAAAATCATTTACATTAACTAGTTGAACAATATCTCAAAATTTGTGTATATTAGTGCACAAAGATTAACTAAATCTCATATTAATATTAGTAGACACTAAAATAATGTTATACTAAAAATTTATTAATTTTATCATATATAGCATCCATTTCTTTCAATAAATATCTCTTTTTTTATTTTTTAGATAGAACTTTTAGTTAAAATCGATGTACTTTAGTTAGCATATAAAATGAGTATGATATCTCAAGCGTACATTAATATGAAAACTTATTTTAAATGAAATTTTATTATTTTTTATTGAATTGTATAAAACATTTGATTTTATTAATTGTAGATCTTTTTTTCTAAATCGGCGAATGTTATTACAGAAATATTAACGAAGTCTCAAAAGGACGTTAGCAACAAACATGTTAATTTTAAATATAATAGCCTTACAGTTTATCATATTCTAAAGGATTATTAGGTTTATCATAAATTATCTATCATATTCTTTGAGTTTTTTACATATCAAACTTTTCGTTAAAATTATAGTATGTTTGAGCACATATATGAATAAAATCTCATGTGTATTAAGAAGTTGAAAATTTTCTCAAAATTGGTGTATATTATCACACAAAGACTAACAAAATTTTATATTAATGTAAATAAACAAAAAATAAATTTAAAAGAAAACTTATGTTTTTTTATTGTAATATATCAAACCTTCGTTCTGGGCTTTCTGGTACATGAATTTTTATTAAAATTTATTATGTAAGAACATCAAATAAGGATGAAATTTCACATGTTAGTTAATATAAAAAAATAATTTCAAATAAATCTGTGTTTTGATTTTATAGCAATTCATAAAAATATTTAACTATTTTGTTGAGTTTTAAGGGTTTGATCCTTTTTCTCGAAATCGTTGCATATTAGCACATAAATATTGATGAAATCTCAAAAGTATGTTAGCACACAAATCTTATTTTAAGATTTTATTTTTACAAAATTATAGATAATATTACTTGAGTATTTTATTTAGATTTTCACTTAAAATTAGATTCTGTTAGAATAAAAATATTGAAAAAATCTCATATATATTAACGAGATGAAATCTCACGTGAATTATAATGAAAAATAATTCTAAAATAAAACTTTACTATTTTTTCTTTATATATATCTATATATTATTCCTTTCAAAAATAAATTTATCATGTGTCCATGCTTTTTTTCTTTTTCAACGTTTAATCAAAATTAATTTATGTTAACACATCAAATATGGTTGAGATTTCATTAATCTTTGTTTGCTAAAATACACCAATTTTGAGAAATTATTCATCTCAAATATATAAGATATTTTTTCAATCTTTTTGTTCTAACATAATCTAATTTTAAGTGAAAATTTAAATAAAAAAACTCAAGTAACATGATCTATATTTTTGTAAAAATAAAATCTTAAAATAAGATTTGTGCGCTAACATACTTGGGAGATTTCGTCAATTTTTATGTGCTAATATGCAACGATTTCGAGAAAATGATCAAACCATTAAACTAGAACAAAATAGTTAAATATTTTTATAAATTGCTATACAATTATAACGTAGTTTTATTTAAATTAACTTTTTATATTAAATAACATATGAGATTTCATCCTTATTTGATGTTCAAATACTAGATAGCCAAGAACGAAGGTTAGATATATTACATTAAAAAAACTTTAATTTTGTTTTAAATTTATTTTTTTGCTTATTTACATTCATATGAAATTTTGTTAGTCTTTGTGTTATAAAGTACAACACTTTTGAGAAATTGTTCAACTTCTTAATACATATGAGACTTTATTCATATATGAGCGGAAACATAGTATAATTTAAAAAAAAAAGTTTGATATGTAAAAAACTTGAAAAATATGATAGATGATTTATGTTAAACTTAATAAACTTTTAGAATATGATAAACTATATGACTATTATATTTAAAATTAACATTTTTGTTTCTAACGTACATTCGAGACTTCGTTAATATTTCTATGCTAACATTCACCGATTTAGAAAAAAGACCAACACTTAATAAACTCAAAATATTTTATGCAATTCAATATAAATAATAAAGTTTCATTGAAAATATGTTTGCATATTAACGTATGCTTGACATTTCATACTCATTTTATATGTTAACTGAAATACATCGATTTTAACTAAAAGTTCTAACTAAAAAATAAAAAAAGATATTTATTGAAAGTAATGGATGTTGTATTATGATAAAATTAATAAAGTTTTAGTATAAAATTATTTTAGTGTATACTAATATTAATATGACATTTAGTTAATCTTTGTGCACTAATATACACCAATTTTGAGATATTGTTCAACTAGTTAATATAAATAATTTTAATCGTGTTTGTGTTGTAACACACTCTACTTGAAACTGAAAGTTTAATTCCAATAAATAATTAAATAACATGATATATATATTATATTCTAAAGATAATAAAATCAAATTCTTAAAATAAGTTTTTGTGTACTAATATAGATATGAGATTCCACTGATATTTGTGTGCTAACATACACCTATTTTGAGAAAAATATCAACTCCTAATAGTCTCAATAAAATTATATATATATTACATAAAACATTATAAAATATATTTAAAAATAATTTTTTATTATCAAATGTATGATATTTCAACCATATTTGATGTGTTAACATAAATTAATTTTCATTAAACGTTGAAAAACTAAAAAAAGCATGAACACATGATAAATTTATTTTTGAAAGGACTAATATATAGATATATATAAAGAAAAATAATAAAGTTTTCTTTTAGAATTATTTTTCAATATTATTCACACGATATTTCATTAATCTTTTTTTTTGCTAATATACACCAATTTTGAGAAACTATTCATCTCGTTAATATATAAGAGATTTTTTCCATCTTTTTGTTCTAACATAATCTAATTTTAAGTAAAAATTTAAATAAAAAACTCAAGTAGCATGATCTATATTTTTGTAAAAAAAATCTTAAAGTGAGATTTGTTCGCTAACATACTTTGAGATTTCGTCAATTTTTATGTGCTAATCTGCAACGATTTCGTGAAAAATCATCAAACCATTAAACTAGAACAAAATAGTTAAATACTATAAATTGCAATAAAATCATAAAACAGTTTTATTTAAATTTATTTTTTATATTAACAAACATATGAGATTTCATCCTTATTTGACGTTCTAACACGATAAATTTTAATTAAAAGTTCAAATACTAGAAAGCCAAGAACGAAGGTTAGATATATTACAATAAAAAAACTTAAATTTTGTTTTAAATTTATTTTTTTGTTTATTTACATTCATATGAAATTTTGGTAGTCTTTGTGTGATAATGTACATCACTTTTGAGAAATTGTTCAACTTCTTAATACATATGATATTTTATACATATATGAGCGGAAACGTACTATAATTTTAACGAAAAGTTTGATATGTAAAAAACTCTAAGAATATTATAGATGATTTATGATAAACTTAATAATCTTTTAGAATATGATAAACTGTATGACTATTATATTTAAAATTAACATGTTTGTTGCTAACGTACATTCGAGACTTCGTTAATATTTCTATGCTAACATTCACCAATTTAGAAAAAAAGATCAACACTTAATAAACTCAAAATGTTTGCTACAATTCAATAAAAAATAATAAAATTTCATTTAAAATAAGTTTTTATATTAACGTACGTTTGAGATTTCATACTCATTTTATATGCAAACTAATATACATCGATTTTAAATAAAAGTTCTAACTAAAAAAAAGAAAGAAGATATTTATTGAAAGTAATGGATGTTGTATAATGATAAAATTAATAAAGGCTTAGTATCAAATTATTTTATTGTGTGCTAATATTAATATAAGATTTAGTTAATCTTTGTGCACTAATATACACCAATTTTGAGATATTGTTCAACTAGCTAATATAAATAATTTTAATCATGTTTGTATTGTAACACACTCTACATAAAACTGAAAGTTTAATTACAAAAAATAATTAAATAACATGATATATATTATATTCTAAAGATAATAAAATAAAATTCTTAAAATATGTTTTGTTGTGCGAGCATAGATATGAGATTCCATTGATATTTGTGTGCTAACATACACCAATTTTGAGAAAAATATCAACTCCTAATATTCTCAATAAAATTATATATATTACATAAAACATTATAAAATATATTTAAAAATAATTTTTTATTATCAAATGTATGATATTTCAACCATATTTGATGTGTTAACATAAATTAATTTTCATTAAACGTTGAAAAACTAAAAAAAGCATGAACACATGATAAATTTATTTTTGAAAGGACTAATATATAGATATATCAAAGAAAAAATAATAAAGTTTTCTTTTAGAATTATTTTTCAATATTATTTACACGATATTTCATTAATCTTTGTTTGCTAATATACACCAATTTTGAGAAACTATTCATCTCGTTAATATATAAGAGATTTTTTCAATCTTTTTATTCTAACATAGTCTAATTTTAAGTGAAAATTTAAATAAAAAACTCAAGTAACATGATCTATATTTTTGTAAAAATAAAATCTAAAAATAAGATTTATGCGCTAACATACTTGTGAGATTTCGTCAATTTTTATGTGCTAATATGCAACGATTTTGAGAAAAATGATCAAACCATTAAACTAGAACAAAATAGTAAAATATATTTATAAACTGCAATAAAATCATAACACAGTTTTATATAGATTAATTTTTATATTAACTAACATATGAGTTTTCTTCCTTATTTGATGTTCTAACACAATAAATTTTAACTAAAAGTTCAAATACTAGAAAGCCAAGAATGAATGTTAGATATATTACAATAAAAAAAACTTAAATTTTGTTTTAAATTTATTTTTTTGTATATTTACATTCATATGAAATTTTGTTAGTCTGTGTGTGATAATGTACACCAATTTTGAGAAATTGTTCAACTTCTTAATACATATGAGACTTTATTCATATATGAGCGGAAACGTACTACAATTTTAACGAAAAGTTTGATATGTAAAAAACTCAAAGAATATGATAGATGATTTATGATAAACTTTATAAACTTTTAGAATATGATAAACAGTATGACTATTATATTTAAAATTAACATTTTTGTTTCTAACGTACATTCGAGACTTCGTTAATATTTCTATGCTAACATTCACCGATTTTAGAAAAAAAAGACCAACACTTAATAAACTCAAAATATTTTATGCAATTCAATAAAAAAATAATAAAGTTTCATTGAAAATAAGTTTGCATATTAACGTACGCTTGACATTTCATACTTATATTATACGCTAACTAAAATACATCGATTTTAACTAAAAGGTGTAACTAAAAAATAAAAAAAGATATTTATTGAAAGTAATGGATGTTGTATTATGATAAAATTAATAAAGTTTTAGTATAAAATTATTTTAGTGTGTACTAATATTTATATGAGATTTAGTTTATCTTTGTGCACTAATATACACCAATTTTGAGATATTGTTCAACTAGTTAATATAAATAATTTTAATCGTGTTTGTGTTGTAACACACTCTACTTGAAACTGAAAGTTTAATTCCAAAAAATAATTAAATAACATTATATATATTATATTCTAAAGATAATAAAATAAAATTCTTAAAATAGGTTTTTGTGTGCTAATATATATATGAGATTCCATTGATATTTGTGTGCTAACATACACCAATTTTGAGAAAAATATCAACTACAAATAGTCTCAATAAAATTATATATATTACATAAAACATTATAAAATATATTTAAAAATAATTTTTTATTACCAAATGTTTGAGATTTCAACCATATTTGATGTGTTAACATAAATTAATTTTCATTAAATGTTGAAAAACTAAAGAAAGCATGAACACATGATAAATTTATTTTTGAAAGGAATAATATATAGATAGATATAAAGAAAAAATAATAAAGTTTTCTTTTAGAATAATTTTTCAATATTATTCACACGATATTTCATTAATCTTTGTTTGCTAATATACACCAATTTTGAGAAACTATTCATCTCGTTAATATATAAGAGATTTTTTCAATCTTTTTGTTCTAACATAATCTCATTTTAAGTGAAAATTTAAATAAAAAACTCAAGTAACATGATCTATATTTTTGTAAAAATAAAATCTTAAAGTGAGATTTGTTCGTTAACATACTTTGAGATTTCGTCAATTTTTATGTGCTAATGTGCAACGATTTCGAGAAAAAAGATCAAACCATTAAACTAGAACAAAATAGTTAAATATTTTTATAAATTGCAATAAAATCATAACACAGTTTTATTTAAATTAATTTTTTATATTAACTAACATATGAGTTTTCTTCCTTATTTGATGTTCTAACACAATAAATTTTAACTAAAAGTTCAAATACTAGAAAGACAAGAACGAAGGTTAGATATATTACAATAAAAAAACTTAAATTTTGTTTTAAATTTATTTTTTGTATATCTACATTCATATGAAATTTTGTTAGTCTTTGTGTGATAATGTGTGAGAAATTGTTCAACTTCTTAATACATATGAGACTTTATTCATATATGAGCGGAAACGTACTATAATTTTAACGAAAAGTTTGATATGTAAACAAACTCAAAGAATATGATAGATGATTTATGATAAACTTAATAAACTTTTAGAATATGATAAACAGTATGACTATTATATTTAAAATTAACATATTTGTTTCTAACGTACATTCGAGACTTCGTTAATATTTCTATGCTAACATTCACCGATTTAGAAAAAAAAGACCAACACTTAATAAACTCAAAATATTTTATGCAATTCAATAAAAAAATAATAAAGTTTCATTGAAAATAAGTTTGCATATTAACGTACGCTTGACATTTCATACTTATATTATACGCTAACTAAAATACATCGATTTTAACTAAAAGTTCTAACTAAAAAATAAAAAAAAGATATTTATTGAAAGTAATGGATGTTGTATTATGATAAAATTAATAAAGTTTTACTATAAAATTATTTTAGTGTGTACTAATATTAATATGAGATTTAGTTTATCTTTGTGCACTAATATACACCAATTTTGAGATATTGTTCAACTAGTTAATATAAATAATTTTAATCGTGTTTGTGTTGTAACACACTCTACTTGAAACTGAAAGTTTAATTCCAAAAAATAATTAAATAACATTATATATATATTATATTCTAAATATAATAAAATAAAATTCTTAAAATAAGTTTTTGTGTGCTAATATAGATATGAGATTCCATTGATATTTGTGTGCTAACATACACCAATTTTGAGAAAAATATCAACTACAAATAGTCTCAATAAAATTATATATATTACATAAAACATTATAAAATATATTTAAAAATAATTTTTTATTACCAAATGTTTGAGATTTCAACCATATTTGATGTGTTAACATAAATTAATTTTCATTAAATGTTGAAAAACTAAAGAAAGCATGAACACATGATAAATTTATTTTTGAAAGGAATAATATATAGATAGATATAAAGAAAAAATAATAAAGTTTTCTTTTAGAATAATTTTTCAATATTATTCACACGATATTTCATTAATCTTTGTTTGCTAATATACACCAATTTTGAGAAACTATTCATCTCGTTAATATATAAGAGATTTTTTCAATCTTTTTGTTCTAACATAATCTCATTTTAAGTGAAAATTTAAATAAAAAACTCAAGTAACATGATCTATATTTTTGTAAAAATAAAATCTTAAAGTGAGATTTGTTCGTTAACATACTTTGAGATTTCGTCAATTTTTATGTGCTAATGTGCAACGATTTCGAGAAAAAAGATCAAACCATTAAACTAGAACAAAATAGTTAAATATTTTTATAAATTGCAATAAAATCATAACACAGTTTTATTTAAATTAATTTTTTATATTAACTAACATATGAGTTTTCTTCCTTATTTGATGTTCTAACACAATAAATTTTAACTAAAAGTTCAAATACTAGAAAGACAAGAACGAAGGTTAGATATATTACAATAAAAAAACTTAAATTTTGTTTTAAATTTATTTTTTGTATATCTACATTCATATGAAATTTTGTTAGTCTTTGTGTGATAATGTGTGAGAAATTTTTCAACTTCTTAATACATATGAGACTTTATTCATATATGAGCGGAAACGTACTATAATTTTAACGAAAAGTTTGATATGTAAAAAAACTCAAAGAATATGATAGATGATTTATGATAAACTTAATAAACTTTTAGAATATGATAAACAGTATGACTATTATATTTAAAATTAACATATTTGTTTCTAACGTACATTCGAGACTTCGTTAATATTTCTATGCTAACATTCACCGATTTAGAAAAAAAAGACCAACACTTAATAAACTCAAAATATTTTATGCAATTCAATAAAAAAATAATAAAGTTTCATTGAAAATAAGTTTGCATATTAACGTACGCTTGACATTTCATACTTATATTATACGCTAACTAAAATACATCGATTTTAACTAAAAGTTCTAACTAAAAAATAAAAAAAAAGATATTTATTGAAAGTAATGGATGTTGTATTATGATAAAATTAATAAAGTTTTAGTATAAAATTATTTTAGTGTGTACTAATATTAATATGAGATTTAGTTTATCTTTGTGCACTAATATACACCAATTTTGAGATATTGTTCAACTAGTTAATATAAATAATTTTAATCGTGTTTGTGTTGTAACACACTCTACTTGAAACTGAAAGTTTAATTCCAAAAAATAATTAAATAACATTATATATATTATATTCTAAAGATAATAAAATAAAATTCTTAAAATAAGTTTTTGTGTGCTAATATATATATGAGATTCCATTGATATTTGTGTGCTAACATACACCAATTTTGAGAAAAATATCAACTCCTAATAGTCTCAATGAAATTATAAATATTACATAAAACATTATAAAATATATTTAAAAATATGTTTTTATTATCCAATGTATGAGATTTCATCCATATTTGATTTGTTAACATAAATTAGTTTTCATTAAATGTTGAAATCCTAAAAAAGCATGAACACATGATAAATTTATTATTGAAAGGAATGATATATATATAAAGAAAAAATAATAAATTTTTATTTTAGAAAGATTTTCATTAGAATTCACATGAGATTTCAGTAATCTTTGTTTGCTAATGTACACCAATTTTGAGAAATTATTCATCTCGTTAATATATAAGAGATTTTTTCAATCTTTTTGTTCTAACATAATCTAATTTTAAGTGAAATTTTAAATAAAAAACTCAAGTAACATGATCTATATTTTTGTAAAAATAAAATCTTAAAATAAGATTTGTGCGCTAACATACTTGGGAGATTTCGTCAATTTTTATGTGCTAATATGCAACGATTTCGAGAAAATGATCAAACCATTAAGCTAGAATAAATAGTTAAATATTTTTATAAATTGCAATAAAATCATAACACAGTTTTATTTAAATTAATTTTTTATATTAAGTAACATATGAGATTTCATCCTTATTTGATGTTCAAATACTAGATAGCCAAGAACGAAGGTTAGATATATTACATTAAAAAAAACTTAAATTTTGTTTTAAATTTATTTTTTTGCTTATTTACATTCATATGAAATTTTGTTAGTCTTTGTGTTATAATGTACACCAATTTTGAGAAATTGTTCAACTTCTTAATACATATGAGACTTTATTCATACATGAGCGGAAACATAGTATAATTTTAACGAAAAGTTTGATATGTAAAAAACTTGAAGAATATGATAGATGATTTATGTTAAACTTAATAAACTTTTAAAGTATGATAAACTGTATGACTATTATATTTAAAATTAACATTTTTGTTTCTAACGTACATTCGAGATTTCGGTAATATTTCTATGCTAACATTCACTGATTTAGAAAAAAGACCAACACTTAATAAACTCAAAATATTTTATGCAATTCAATAAAAAATAATAAAGTTTCATTGGAAATAAGTTTGCATATTAACGTACGCTTGACATTTCATACTCATTTTATATGCTAACTGAAATACATCGATTTTAACTAAAAGTTCTAACTAAAAAATAAAAAAAAAGATATTTATTGAAAGTAATGGATGTTGTATTTTGATAAAATTTATAAAGTTTTAGTATAAAATTATTTTAGTGTGTACTAATATTAATTTGAGATTTAGTTAATCTTTGTGCACTAATATACAGCAATTTTGAGATATTGTTCAACTAGTTAATATAAATAATTTTAATCGTGATTGTGTTGTAACACACTCTACTTGAAACTGAAAGTTTAATTCCAAAAATTAATTAAATAACATGATATATATTATATTCTAAAGATAATAAAATGAAATTCTTAAAATAAGTTTTTGTGTGCTAATATAGATATGAGATTCCATTGATATTTGTGTGCTAACATACACCAATTTTGAGAAAAATATCAAATCCTAATAGTCTCAATAAAATTATAAATATATATTACATAAAACATTATAAAATATATTTAAAAATAATTTTTATTATCAAATGTATGAGATTTCAACCATATTTGATGTGTTAACATAAATTAATTTTCATTAAACGTTGAAAAACTAAAAAAAAGCTTGAACACATGATAAATTTATTTTTGAAAGGAATAATATAAAGATATATATAAAGAAAATATAATAAAGTTTTCTTTTAGAGAGATTTTTCATTAGAATTCACATGAGATTTCATTAACCTTTGTTTGCTAATATACACCAATTTTGAGAAACTATTCATCTCTTTAATATATAAGAGATTTTTTCAATCTTTTTATTCTAACATAATCTAATTTTAAGTGAAAATTTAAATAAAAAACTCAAGTGACATGATCAATATTTTTGTAAAAATAAAATCTTAAAGTGAGATTTGTTCGCTAACATACTTTGAGATTTCGTCAATTTTTATGTGCTAATGTGAAACGATTTCGAGAAAAATGATCAAACCATTAAACTAGAAATAAATAGTTAAATATTTTTATAAATTGCAATAAAATCATAACACGGTTTTATTTAAATTAATTTTTTATATTAACTAACATATGAGATTTCATCCTTATTTGACGTTCTAACACAATAAATTTTAATTAAAAGTTCAAATACTAGAAAGCCAAGAACGAAGGTTAGATATATTACAAAAAAACCCTAAATTTTGTTTTAAATTTATTTTTTTGTTTATTTACATTCATATGAAATTTTGGTAGTCTTTGTGTGATAATGTACACCAATTGTGAGAAATTGCTCAAGTTCTTAATATATATGAGACTTTTTTCATATATGAGCGGAAACGTACTATAATTTTAACGAAAAGTTTGATATGTAAAAAAATCAAAGAATAGGATAGATTGTTTATGATAATCGTAATAAACTTTTAGAATATGATAAACTGTATGACTATTATATTTAAAATTAACATGTTTGTTGCTGACGTACATTTGAGACTTCGTTAATATTTTTATGCTAACATTCATCGATTTAGAAAAAAGACCAACACTTAATAAACTCAAAATATTTTATACAATTCAATAAAAAATAATAAAGTTTCATTTAAATTAGTTTTCATATTAACGTACGCTTGAGATTTCGTGCTCATTTATATGCTAACTAAAATACATCGATTTTAACTAAAAGTTCTAAATAAAAATGAAAAAAAAAGATATTTATTGACAGTAATGGATTTTGTATTATGATTAAATTAATAAAGTTTTAGTATCAAATTATTTTAGTGTTACTAATATTAATATGAGATTTAGTTAATCTTTGTGCACTAATATACACTAATTTTGAGATATTGTTCAACAAGTTACTATAAATAATTTTAATCTTTTTTGTGTTGTAACACACTCTATTTAAAACTGAAAGTTTAATTCCAAAAAATAATGAAATAATGTGATATATATTATATTCTAAAGATAATAAAATAAAATTTTTAAAATAAGTTTTTGTGTGCTAACATCGATATGAGATTCCATTGATATTTGTGTGCTAACATACACAAATTTGAGAAAAATATCAACTCCTAATAGTCTCAATAAAATTATATATATTACGTAAAATATTATAAAATATATTTAAAAATAATTTTTTATTATCAAATGTATGAGATCTCAACCATAATTGATGTGTTAACATAAATTACTTTTCATTAAACGTTGAAAAACTAAAAAAAACATGAACACATGATAAATTTATTATTGAAAGGAATGATATATAGATATATATAAAGAAAAAATAATAAAGTTTTATTTTAAAATGATTTTTTATTATAATTCACATGAGATTTCATTCATCTTTGTTTGCTAATATGCACCAATTTTGAGAAATTATTCATCTCGTTAATATAAGAGATTTTTTCAGTATTTTTGTTCTAACATATTCTAATTTTAAGTGAAATTTTAAATAAAAAACTCAAGCAACATGATCTATATTTTTGTAAAAATAAAATCTTAAAATAAGATTTGTGCGCGAACATACTTGGGAGATTTCGTCAATTTTTGTGTTCTAATATGCAACGATTTCGAGAAAAAGGATCGAACCATTATTTTAGAATATGATAAATTGTATGACTATTATATTTAAAATTAACATGTTTATTGCTAACGTACATTCGAGACTTCGTTAATATTTCTATGCTAACATTCACCGATTTAGAAAAAAAGACCAATACTTAATAAACTCAAAATATTTTATGCAATTCAATAAAAAAAATAATAAAGTTTCATTGAAAATAAGTTTTCATATTAACGTACGCTTGACATTTCATACTTATATTATACGCTAACTAAAATACATCGATTTTAACTAAAAGTTCTAACTAAAAAATAAAAAAAAGATATTTATTGAAAGTAATGGATGTTGTATTATGATAAAATTAATAAAGTTTTAGTATCAAATTATTTTAGTGTGTACTAATATTAATATCAGATTTAGTTAATCTTTGTGCACTAATATACACCAATTTTGAGATATTGTTCAACTAGTTAATATAAATAATTTTAATCGAGTTTGTGTTGTAACACTCTACTTAAAACTGACAGTTTATTTACAAAAAATAATTAAATTATATGATATATAATATATTCTAAAGATAATAAAATATAATTCTTAAAATAAGTTTTTTTGTGCTAACATAGATATGAGATTCCATTGATATTTGTGTGCTAACATACACCAATTTTGAGAAAAATATCAACTCCTAATAGTCTCAATAAAATTATATATATTACATAAAACATTATAAAATATATTTAAAAATATTTTTTTTATTATCAAATGTATGAGATTTCAACCATATTTGATGTGTTAACATAAATTAATTTTCATTAAACGTTGAAAAACTAAAAAAACATGAACACGTGATAAATTTATTTTTGAAAGGAATAATATATAGATATATATAAAGAAAAAATTATGAATTTTATTTTAGAATTATTTTTTATTATAATTCACATGAGATTTCATTAATCTTTGTTTGCTAATATACACCAATTTTGAGAAATTATTCATCTCGTTAATATATAAGAGATTTTTTCAATCTTTTTGTTCTAACATAATCTAATTTTAAGTGAAAATTTAAATAAAAAACTCAAGTAACATGATCTATATTTTTGTAAAAATAAAATCTTAAAATAAGATTTGTGCGCTAACATACTTGGGAGATTTCGTCAATTTTTACGTGCTAATATGCAACGATTTCAAGAAAATGATCAAACCATTAAACTAGAACAAAATAGTTAAATATTTTTATAAATTGGAATAAAATCTAACACAGTTTTATTTAAATTAATTTTTATATTAACTAACACATGAGATTTCATCCTTATTTGATGTTCTAACATAATAAATTTTAATTAAAAGTTCAAATACTAGATAGCCAAGAACGAGGGTTAGATATATTACAATAAAAAAACTTAAATTTTGTTTTAAACTTATTTTTTTGTTTATTTACACTCATATGAAATTTTGTTAGTCTTTGTGTTATAATGTACACCAATTTTGAGAAATTGTTCAACTTCTTAATACATATGGGACTTTATTCATATATGAGCAGAAACATACTATAATTTTAACGAAAAGTTTGATATATAAAAAAATCGAAGAATATGATAGATGATTTATGATAAACTTAATAAACTTTTAGAATATGATAAACTGTATGACTATTATATTTAAAATTAACGATTTGGTTTTAACGTACATTCGAGACTTCGTTAATATTTCTATGCTAACATTCACCGATTTAGAAAAAAAGACCGACACTTAATAAACTCAAAATATTTTATGCAATTCAATAAAAAATAATAAAGTTTCATTGAAAATAAGTTTGCATATTAACGTACGCTTGACATTTCATACTCATTTTATATGCTAACTAAAATACATCGATTTTAACTAAAAGTTCTAACTAAAAAATAAAAAAATATATATTTATTGAAAGTAATGGATGTTGTATTATGATAAAATTAATAAAGTTTTAGTATAAAATTATTTTAGTGTGTACTAATATTAATATGAGATTTAGTTAATCTTTGTGCACTAATATACACCAATTTTGAGATATTGTTCAACTAGTTAATATAAATAATTTTAATCGTATTTGTGTTGTAACACACTCTTCTTGAAACTGAAAGTTTAATTCCAAAAAATAATTAAATAACATGATATATATTATATTCTAAAGGTAATAAAATAAAATTCTTATAATAACTTTTTGTGTGCTAATATAGATATGAGATTTCATTGATATTTGTGTACTAACATACACCAATTTTGAGAAAAATATCAACCCCTAATAGTCTCAATAAAATTATATATATTACACAAAATATTATGAAATATATTTTAAAAATAAGTTTTTATTATCAAATGTATGAGATTTCAACCATATTTGATGTGTTAACAAAAATTAATTTTCATTAAACGTTGAAAAACTAAAAAAAACATGAACACATGATAAATTTATTTTTAAGGAATAATATATATAGATATATATATATATAAAGAAAAAATAACAAAGTTTTCTTTTAGAATTATTTTTCACTATAATTCACACTATATTTCATTAATCTTTGTTTGCTAATATACACCAATTTTGAGAAACTATTCATCTCGTTATTATATAAGAGATTTTTTCAATCTTTTTGTCCTAACATAATCTAATTTTAAGTGAAAATTTAAATAAAAAACTCAAGTAACATGATCTATATTTTTGTAAAAATAAAATCTTAAAGTGAGATTTGTTCCCTAACATACTTTGAGATTTCGTCAATTTTTATGTGCAAATGTGAAACGATTTCGAGAAAAATGATCAAACCATTAAACTTGAACAAATTAGTTAAATAATTTTATAAATTGTAATAAAATCATAACACGATTTTAATTAAATTAATTTATATTAACTAACATATGAGATTTCATCCTTATTTGGCGTTCTAACACAATAAATTTTAATTAAAAGTTCAAAAACTAGAAAGCCACGAATGAAGGTTAGATATATTACAATAAAAAAACTTAAATTTTGTTTAAAATTTATCTTTTCGTTTATTTACATTCATATGAAATTTTGGTAGTCTTTGTGTGATAATGTACACCAATTTTGAGAAATTGGTCAAGTTCTTAAAACATATGAGACTTTTTTCATATATGAGTGGAAACGTACTATAATTTTAACGAAAAGTTTGATATGTAAAAAACTCAAAGAATAGAATAGATGATTTATGATAATCTTAATAAACTTTTAGAATATGATAAACTGTATGACTATTATATTTAAAATTAACATGTTTGTTGCTAACGTACATTCGAGACCGTTAATATTTTTACGCTAACATTCACCGATTTAGAAAAAAAGACCAACACTTAATAAACTCAAAATATTTTATGCAATTAAATAAAAAAATAATAAAGTTTCATTGAAAATAAGTTTGCATATTAACGTACGCTTGACAATTCATACTTATATTATACGCTAACTAAAATACATCGATTTTAACCAAAAGGTGTAATTAAAAAATAAAAAAAGATATTTATTGAAAGTAATGGATGTTGTATTATGTAAAATTAATAAAGTTTTAGTATAAAATTATTTTAGTGTGTACTAATATTTATATGAGATTTAGTTTATCTTTGTGCACTAATATACACCAATTTTGAGATATTGTTCAACTAGTTAATATAAATAATTTTAATCGTGTTTGTGTTGTAACACACTCTACTTGAAACTGAAAGTTTAATTCCAAAAAATAATTAAATAACATTATATATATATTATATTCTAAATATAATAAATAAAATTCTTAAAATAAGTTTTTGTGTGCTAATATAGATATGAGATTCCATTGATATTTGTGTGCTAACATACACCAATTTTGAGAAAAATATCAACTACAAATAGTCTCAATAAAATTATATAAATTACATAAAACATTATAAAATATATTTAAAAATAATTTTTTATTACCAAGTGTATGAGATTTCAACCATATTTGATGTGTTAACATAAATTAATTCTCATTAAATGTTGAAAAACTAAAGAAAGCGTGAACACATGATAAAATTTATTTTTGAAAGGAATAATATATAGATAGATATAAAGAAAAAATAATAAAATTTTCTTTTAGAATAATTATTCAATATTATTCACACGATATTTCATTAATCTTTGTTTGCTAATATACACCAATTTTGAGAAACTATTCATCTCGTTAATATATAAGAGATTTTTTCAATCTTTTTGTTCTAACATAATCTCATTTTAAGTGAAAATTTAAATAAAAAACTCAAGTAACATGATCTATATTTTTGTAAAAATAAAATCTTAAAGTGAGATTTGTTCGTTAACATACTTTGAGATTTCGTCAATTTTTATGTGCTAATGTGCAACGATTTCGAGAAAAAAGATCAAACCATTAAACTAGAACAAAATAGTTAATATTTTATAAATTGCAATAAAATCATAACATAGTTTATTTAAATTAATTTTTTATATTAACTAACATATGAGTTTTCTTCCTTATTTGATGTTCTAACACAATAAATTTTAACTAAAAGTTCAAATACTAGAAAGACAAGAACGAAGTTAGATATATTACAATAAAAAAACTTAAATTTTGTTTTAAATTTATTTTTTGTATATCTACATTCATATGAAATTTTTTTAGTCTTTGTGTGATAATGTGTGAGAAATTGTTCAACTTCTTAATACATATGAGACTTTATTCATATATGAGCGGAAACGTACTATAATTTTAACGAAAAAGTTTGATATGTAAAAAACTCAAAGAATATGATAGATGATTTATGATAAACTTAATAAACTTTTAGAATATGATAAACAGTATGACTATTATATTTAAAATTAACATATTTGTTTCTAACGTACATTCGAGACTTCGTTAATATTTCTATGCTAACATTCACCGATTTAAAAAAAAAGACCAACACTTAATAAACTCAAAATATTTTATGCAATTCAATAAAAAAATAATAAAGTTTCATTGAAAATAAGTTTGCATATTAACGTACGCTTGACATTTCATACTTATATTATACGCTAACTAAAATACATCGATTTTAACTAAAAGTTCTAACTAAAAAATAAAAAAAAAGATATTATTGAAAGTAATGGATGTTGTATTATGATAAAATTAATAAAGTTTTAGTATAAAATTATTTTAGTGTGTACTAATATTAATATGAGATTTAGTTTATCTTTGTGCACTAATATACACCAATTTTGAGATATTGTTCAACTAGTAATATAAATAATTTTAATCGTGTTTGTGTTGTAACACACTCTACTTGAAACTGAAAGTTTAATTCCAAAAAATAATTAAATAACATTATATATATTATATTCTAAAGATAATAAAATAAAATTCTTAAAATAAGTTTTTGTGTGCTAATATATATATGAGATTCCATTGATATTTGTGTGCTAACATACACCAATTTTGAGGAAAAATATCAACTCCTAATAGTCTCAATGAAATTATAAATATTACATAAAACATTATAAAATATATTTAAAAATATGTTTTTATTATCCAATGTATGAGATTTCATCCATATTTGATTTGTTAACATAAATTAGTTTTTCATTAAATGTTGAAATCCTAAAAAAGCATGAACACATGATAAATTTATTATTGAAAGGAATGATATATATATATATAAAGAAAAAAAATAATAAATTTTTATTTTAGAAAGATTTTTTCATTAGAATTCACATGAGATTTCAGTAATCTTTGTTTGCTAATGTACACCAATTTTGAGAAATTATTCATCTCGTTAATATATAAGAGATTTTTTCAATCTTTTTGTTCTAACATAATCTAATTTTAAGTGAAATTTTAACTAAAAAACTCAAGTAACATGATCTATACTTTTGTAAAAATAAAATCTTAAAATAAGATTTGTGGCGCACCAACATACTTGGGAGATTTCGTCAATTTTTATGTGCTAATATGCAACGATTTCGAGAAAATGATCAAACCATTAAACTAGAATAAATAGTTAAATATTTTTATAAATTGAAATAAAATCATAACACAGTTTTATTTAAATTAATTTTTTATATTAAGTAACATATGAGATTTCATCCTTATTTGATGTTCAAATACTAGATAGCCAAGAACGAAGGTTAGATATATTACATTAAAAAAACTTAAATTTTGTTTTAAATTTATTTTTTTTGCTTATTTACATTCATATGAAATTTTGCTAGTCTTTGTGTTATAATGTACACCAATTTTGAGAAATTGTTCAACTTCTTAATACATATGAGACTTTATTCATATATGAGCGGAAACATAGTATAATTTTAACGAAAAGATTGATATGTAAAAAACTTGAAGAATATGATAGATGATTTATGTTAAACTTAATAAACTTTTAAAGTATGATAAACTATATGACTATTATATTTAAAATTAACATTTTTGTTTCTAACGTACATTCGAGATTTCGGTAATATTTCTATGCTAACATTCACTGATTTAGAAAAAAGACCAACACTTAATAAACTCAAAATATTTTATGCAATTCAATAAAAAATAATAAAGTTTCATTGGAAATAAGTTTGCATATTAACGTACGCTTGACATTTCATACTCATTTTATATGTTAACTGAAATACATCGATTTTAACTAAAAGTTCTAACTAAAAAATAAAAAAAAAGATATTTATTGAAAGTAATGGATGTTGTATTTTGATAAAATTTATAAAGTTTTAGTATAAAATTATTTTAGTGTATACTAATATTAATTTGAGATTTAGTTAATCTTTGTGCACTAATATACACCAATTTTGAGATATTGTTCAACTAGTTAATATAAATAATTTTAATCGTGATTGTGTTGTAACACACTCTACTTGAAACTGAAAGTTTAATTCCAAAAATTAATTAAATAACATGGTATATATTATATTCTGAAGATAATAAAATAAAATTCTTAAAATAAGTTTTTGTGTGCTAATATAGATATGAGATTCCATTGATATTTGTGTGCTAACATACACCAATTTTGAGAAAAATATCAAATCCTAATAGTCTCAATAAAATTATATATATTACATAAAACATTATAAAATATATTTAAAAATAATTTTTATTATCAAATGTATGAGATTTCAACCATATTTGATGTGTTAACATAAATTAATTTTCATTAAACGTTGAAAAACTAAAAAAAAAGCTTGAACACATGATAAATTTATTTTTGAAAGGAATAATATAAAGATATATATAAAGAAAATATAATAAAGTTTTCTTTTAGAGAGATTTTTCATTAGAATTCACATGAGATTTCATTAATCTTTGTTTGCTAATATACACCAATTTTGAGAAACTATTCATCTCTTTGATATATAAGAGATTTTTTCAATCTTTTTATTCTAACATAATCTAATTTTAAGTGAAAATTTAAATAAAAAACTCAAGTGACATGATCAATATTTTTGTAAAAATAAAATCTTAAAGTGAGATTTGTTCGCTAACATACTTTGAGATTTCGTCAATTTTTATGTGCTAATGTGAAACGATTTCGAGAAAAATGATCAATCCATTAAACTAGAAATAAATAGTTAAATATTTTTATAAATTGCAATAAAATCATAACACGGTTTTATTTAAATTAATTTTTTATATTAACTAACATATGAGATTTCATCCTTATTTGACGTTCTAACACAATAAATTTTAATTAAAAGTTCAAATACTAGAAAGCCAAGAACGAAGGTTAGATATATTACAAAAAACCCTAAATTTTGTTTTAAATTTATTTTTTTGTTTATTTACATTCATATGAAATTTTGGTAGTCTTTGTGTGATAATGTACACCAATTGTGAGAAATTGCTCAAGTTCTTAATACATATGAGACTTTTTTCATATATGAGCGGAAACGTACTATAATTTTAACGAAAAGTTTGATATGTAAAAAAATCAAAGAATAGGATAGATTATTTATGATAATCGTAATAAACTTTTAGAATATGATAAACTGTATGACTATTATATTTAAAATTAACATGTTTGTTGCTGACGTACATTTGAGACTTCGTTAATATTTTTATGCTAACATTCATCGATTTAGAAAAAAGACCAACACTTAATAAACTCAAAAATATTTTATACAATTCAATAAAAAATAATAAAGTTTCATTTAAATTAGTTTTCATATTAACGTACGCTTGAGATTTCGTGCTCATTTATATGCTAACTAAAATACATCGATTTTAACTAAAAGTTCTAAATAAAAATGAAAAAAAAGATATTTATTGACTGTAATGGATTTTGTATTATGATTAAATTAATAAAGTTTTAGTATCAAATTATTTTAGTGTTACTAATATTAATATGAGATTTAGTTAATCTTTGTGCACTAATATACACTAATTTTGAGATATTGTTCAACAAGTTACTATAAATAATTTTAATCTTTTTTGTGTTGTAACACACTCTATTTAAAACTGAAAGTTTAATTCCAAAAAATAATGAAATAATGTGATATATATTATATTCTAAAGATAATAAAATAAAATTTTTAAAATAAGTTTTTGTGTGCTAACATAGATATGAGATTCCATTGATATTTGTGTGCTAACATACACAAATTTGAGAAAAATATCAACTCCTAATAGTCTCAATAAAATTATATATATTACGTAAAATATTATAAAATATATTTAAAAATAATTTTTTATTATCAAATGTATGAGATCTCAACCATAATTGATGTGTTAACATAAATTACTTTTCATTAAACGTTGAAAAACTAAAAAAAACATGAACACATGATAAATTTATTATTGAAAGGAATGATATATAGATATATATATAAAGAAAAAATAATAAAGTTTTATTTTAAAATGATTTTTCATTATAATTCACATGAGATTTCATTCATCTTTGTTTGCTAATATGCACCAATTTTGAGAAATTATTCATCTCGTTAATATAAGAGATTTTTTCAGTATTTTTGTTCTAACATATTCTAATTTTAAGTGAAAATTTAAATAAAAAACTCAAGCAACATGATCTATATTTTTGTAAAAATAAAATCTTTAAATAAGATTTGTGCGCGAACATACTTGGGAGATTTCGTCAATTTTTGTGTTCTAATATGCAACGATTTCGAGAAAAAGGATCGAACCATTATTTTAGAATATGATAAATTGTATGACTATTATATTTAAAATTAACATGTTTATTGCTAACGTACATTCGAGACTTCGTTAATATTTCTATGCTAACATTCACCGATTTAGAAAAAAAGACCAACACTTAATAAACTCAAAATATTTTATGCAATTCAATAAAAAATAATAAAGTTTCATTGAAAATAAGTTTTTCATATTAACGTACGCTTGACATTTCATACTTATATTATACGCTAACTAAAATACATCGATTTTAACTAAAAGTTCTAACTAAAAAATAAAAAAAGATATTTATTGAAAGTAATGGATGTTGTATTATGATAAAATTAATAAAGTTTTAGTATCAAATTATTTTAGTGTGTACTAATATTAATATCAGATTTAGTTAATCTTTGTGCACTAATATACACCAATTTTGAGATATTGTTCAACTAGTTAATATAAATAATTTTAATCGAGTTTGTGTTGTAACACTCTACTTAAAACTGACAGTTTATTTACAAAAAATAATTAAATTATATGATATATAATATATTCTAGAGATAATAAAATATAATTCTAAAAATAAGTTTTTTTGTGCTAACATAGATATGAGATTCCATTGATATTTGTGTGCTAACATACACCAATTTTGAGAAAAATATAAACTCCTAATAGTCTCAATAAAATTATATATATTACATAAAACATTATAAAATATATTTAAAAATAATTTTTTATTATCAAATGTATGAGATTTCAACCATATTTGATGTGTTAACATAAATTAATTTTCATTAAACGTTGAAAAACTAAAAAAAGCATGAACACGTGATAAATTTATTTTTGAAAGGAATAAATATATAGATATATATAAAGAAAAAATTATGAATTTTATTTTAGAATTATTTTTTATTATAATTCACATGAGATTTCATTAATCTTTGTTTGCTAATATACACCAATTTTGAGAAATTATTCATCTCGTTAATATATAAGAGATTTTTTCAATCTTTTTGTTCTAACATAATCTAATTTTAAGTGAAAATTTAAATAAAAAACTCAAGTAACATGATCTATATTTTTGTAAAAATAAAATCTTAAAATAAGATTTGTGCGCTAACATACTTGGGAGATTTCGTCAATTTTTACGTGCTAATATGCAACGATTTCAAGAAAATGATCAAACCATTAAACTAGAACAAAATAGTTAAATATTTTATAAATTGAATAAAATCTAACACAGTTTTATTTAAATTAATTTTTATATTAACTAACATATGAGATTTCATCCTTATTTGATGTTCTAACATAATAAATTTTAATTAAAAGTTCAAATACTAGATAGCCAAGAACGAGGGTTAGATATATTACAATAAAAAAACTTAAATTTTGTTTTAAACTTATTTTTTTGTTTATTTACACTCATATGAAATTTTGTTAGTTTTGTGTTATAATGTACACCAATTTTGAGAAATTGTTCAACTTCTTAATACATATGGGACTTTATTCATATATGAGCAGAAACATACTATAATTTTAACGAAAAGTTTTATATATAAAAAAATCGAAGAATATGATAGATGATTTATGATAAACTTAATAAACTTTTAGAATATGATAAACTGTATGACTATTATATTTAAAATTAACGATTTGGTTTTAACGTACATTCGAGACTTCGTTAATATTTCTATGCTAACATTCACCGATTTAGAAAAAAAGACCGACACTTAATAAACTCAAAATATTTTATGCAATTCAATAAAAAATAATAAAGTTTCATTGAAAATAAGTTTGCATATTAACGTACGCTTGACATTTCATACTCATTTTATATGCTAACTAAAATACATCGATTTTAACTAAAAGTTCTAACTAAAAAAATAAAAAAATATATATTTATTGAAAGTAATGGATGTTGTATTATGATAAAATTAATAAAGTTTTAGTATAAATTATTTTAGTGTGTACTAATATTAATATGAGATTTAGTTAATCTTTGTGCACTAATATACACCAATTTTGAGATATTGTTCAACTAGTTAATATAAATAATTTTAATCGTATTTGTGTTGTAACACACTCTTCTTGAAACTGAAAGTTTAATTCCAAAAAATATTAAATAACATGATATATATTATATTCTAAAGGTAATAAAATTAAAATTCTTATAATAACTTTTTGTGTGCTAATATAGATATGAGATTCCATTGATATTTGTGTACTAACATACACCAATTTTGAGAAAAATATCAACCCCTAATAGTCTCAATACAATTATATATATTACACAAAATATTATGAAATATATTTTAAAAATAAGTTTTTATTATCAAATGTATGAGATTTCAACCATATTTGATGTGTTAACAAAAATTAATTTTCATTAAACGTTGAAAAACTAAAAAAACATGAACACATGATAAATTTATTTTTAAGGAATAATATATATAGATATATATATATAAAGAAAAAATAACAAAGTTTTCTTTTAGAATTATTTTTCACTATAATTCACACTATATTTCATTAATCTTTGTTTGCTAATATACACCACTTTTGAGAAACTATTCATCTCGTTATTATATAAGAGATTTTTTCAATCTTTTTGTCCTAACATAATCTAATTTTAAGTGAAAATTTAAAATAAAAAACTCAAGTAACATGATCTATATTTTTGTAAAAATAAAATCTTAAAGTGAGATTTGTTCCCTAACATACTTTGAGATTTCGTCAATTTTTATGTGCAAATGTGAAACGATTTCGAGAAAAATGATCAAACCATTAAACTTGAACAAATTAGTTAAATAATTTTATAAATTTGTAATAAAATCATAACACGATTTTAATTAATTAATTTATATTAACTAACATATGAGATTTCATCCTTATTTGGCGTTCTAACACAATAAATTTTAATTAAAAGTTCAAAAACTAGAAAGCCATGAATGAAGGTTAGATATATTACAATAAAAAAACTTAAATTTTGTTTAAAATTTATCTTTTCGTTTATTTACATTCATATGAAATTTTGGTAGTCTTTGTGTGATAATGTACACCAATTTTGAGAAATTGGTCAAGTTCTTAAAACATATGAGACTTTTTTCATATATGAGTGGAAACGTACTATAATTTTAACGAAAAGTTTGATATGTAAAAAACTCAAAGAATAGAATAGATGATTTATGATAATCTTAATAAACTTTTAGAATATGATAAACTGTATGACTATTATATTTAAAATTAACATGTTTGTTGCTAACGTACATTTGAGACCGTTAATATTTTTACGCTAACATTCATAGATTTAGAAAAAAGACCAACACTTAATAAAACTCAAAATATTTTATACAATTCAATAAAAAATAATAAAGTTTCATTTAAATAAGTTTTCATATTAACGTACGCTTGAGATTTCATGCTCATTTTATATGCTAACTAAAATACATCGATTTTACTAAAAGTTCTAACTAAAAATGGAAAAAAAGATATTTATTGACAGTAATGGATGTTGTATTATGATAAAATTAATAAAGTTTTAGTATCCAATTATTTTAGTTTTACTACTTTTAATATGAGATTAGTTAATCTTTGTGCACTAATATACACCAATTTTGAAATATTGTTCAACTAGTTAATAAAAATAATTTTAATATTTTTTGTGTTGTAACACACTCTACTTAAAACTGAAAGTTTAATTCCAAAAAATAATGAAATAACATGATATATATATTATATTATAAAGGTAGTAAAATAAAAATTTTTTAAATAAGTTTTTGTGTGCTAACATAGATATGAGATTCCATTGATATTTGTGTGCTAACATGCACAAATTTGAGAAAAATATCAACTCCTAATAGTCTCAATAAAATTATATATATTACGTAAAATATTATAAAATATATTTAAAAATAATTTTTTATTACCAAATGTATGAGATTTCAACCATATTTTATGTGTTAACGTAAATTAATTTTCATTAAACGTTGAAAAACTAAAAAAAGCATGAACACATGATAAATTTATTATTGAAAGGAATGATATATAGATATATATAAAGAAAAAATAATAAAGTTTTATTTTAAAATGATTTTTTATTATAATTCACATGAGATTTCATTAATCTTTGTTTGCTAATATGCACCAATTTTAAGAAATTACTCATCTCGTTAATATAAGAGATTTTTTCAATATTTTTGTTCTAACATATTCTAATTTTAAGTGAAAATTTAAATAAAAAACTCAAGTAACACGATCTATATTTTTGTAAAAATAAAATCTTAAAATAAGATTTGTGCGCGAACATACTTGGGAGATTTCGTCAATTTTTGTGTTCTAATATGCAACGATTTTGAGAAAAAGGATCGAACCATTATTTCAGAATATGATAAATTGTATGACTATTATATTTAAAATTAACAAGTTTATTGCTAACGTACATTCGAGACTTCGTTAATATTTCTATGCTAACATTCACCGATTTAGAAAAAAAGATCAACACTTAATAAACTCAAAATGTTTTATACAATTCAATAAAAAATAATAAAATTTCATTTAAAATAATTTTCATATTAATGTACGCTTGATATTTCATACTCATTTTATATGCTAACTAATATACATCAATTTTAACTAAAAGTTCTAACTTAAAAATAAAAAAAAAGATATTTATTGAAAGTAATGGATGTTGTATTATGATAAAATTAATAAAGTTTTAGAATAATTATTTTAGTGTGTACTAATATTAATATGAGATTTAGTTAATCTTTGTGCACTAATGTACACCAATTTTGAGATATTGTTCAACTAGTTAATATAAATAATATTAATCGAGTTTGTGTTGTCACACTCTACTTAAAACTGAAAGTTTATTTACAAAAAATAATTAAATAACATGATATGTATTATATTCTAAAGATAATAAAATAGAATTCTTAAAATAAGTTTTTTTGTGCTAACATAGATACGAGATTCCATTGATATTTGTGTGCTAACATACACCAATTTTGAGAAAAATATCAACTCCTAATAGTCTCAAGAAAATTATATATATATTACATAAACATTATAAAATATATTAAAACATAATTATTTATTATCAAATGTATGAGATTTCAACCATATTTGATGTGTTAACATAAATTAATTTTCATTAAACGTTGAAAAACTAAAAAAAGCATGAACACATGATAAATTTATTTTTAAAAGGAATAATATATAGATATATATAAAGAAAAAATTATGAATATTATTATAGAATTATTTTTCATTATAATTCACATGAGATTTCATTAATCTTTGTTTGCTAATATACACCAATTTTGAGAAATTATTCATCTCGTTAATATATAAGAGATTTTGTAAATCTTTTTGTTCTAACGTAATCTAATTTTAAGTGAAAATTTAAATAAAAAACTCAAGTAATATGATATATATTTTTGTAAAAATAAAATCTTAAAATAAGATTTGTACGCTAACATACTTGTGAGATTTTGTCAATTTTTATGTGCTAATATGCAACGATTTCGAGAAAAATGATCAAACCATTATACTAGAACAAAATAGTTAAATATTTTTATAAATTGCAATAAAATCATAACACAGTTTTATTTAAATTAATCTTTTATATTGACTATCATATGGCATTTCATCCTTATTTGATGTTCTAACACAATAAATTTTAATTAAAAGTTCAAATATTAGAAAGCCAAGGACAAAGGTTAGATATATTACAATAAGAAAACTTAAATTTTGTTTTAAATTTATTTTTTTTATTTACATTCATATGAAATTTTGTTAGTCTTTGTGTGATAATGTACTCCAATTTTGAGAAATTGTTCAACTTCTTAATACATATGAGACTGTATTCATATATGAGCGGAAACGTACTATAATTTTAAAGAAAAGTTTGATATGTAAAAAACTCAAAGAATATGATAGATGATTTATGATAAACTTAATAAACTTTTAGAATATGATAAACTGTATAACTATTATATTTAAAATTAACAAGTTTGTCGCTAACATACATTCGAGACTTCGTTAATATTTCTATGTTAACATTCACCGATTTAGAAAAAAAATACCAGCACTTAATAAACTCAAAATATTTTATACCATTCAATAAAAAATAATAAAGTTTCATTTGAAATTAGTTTTCATATTAACGTATGATGAATCTCCATTTCATCACCTTTATTCTATCATTTTGGCCTTAAAAACCCCAACCAATGCATGTAAATAGCATTAATTTGTATAAAATAGCATTCATTATTTATTGTGTTTACTGTACATAAAATAAGGTTTTAATGCCAAAATTATAGAATAAAGGGAAGAAAAGAAAAAGAATAAAATATTACAAATATTTTATGACCCTAGCCCCGAGACCAAGGCCAGCATGGAATTGGTCGACCATGAATAAAGTAGGGGGAGATAAGGGCCAGTATACAATAAATACCTTATTTCTTTATTCATTCATTTTTGCATTTTTGACACCTATTTTGTACATAATTATTTAATCATCAAATAAAGAAACTTTGTCTATAAAAGTTGTAGAAAATAATGTAAATAAAAATACAAAATTAAGTTGTGCAAAAATAATACCCAGTGTACATTTTATACACAAAATAAAAAGCCAAAATCTCAGCTTCACAAACCCATATCTTGCAAATAAAAACTCTAAATCACCCAAACTCACCTTTAATTGTATATAGCATTCCATGAACTATCTTATAAAATTGGTTTCATAATTTTTGGAGTCCATATGTAGAAGTTAGGTTTTTGGCCCACCTTGTATATAGAACCCTATTAAAATATTCATTTTATTCAATATTCATTAATTTTATAAATTCATATTTTTAGAATCTTGTAAATAATGAATATAATGCTTGTACATATTAAAACTAAAAGAAAACCAAAAAGAAATTTAAAATAAAATAAGTCTATAAAATATATAGGCAAAATACCTATGTGAAGGATGTACATGAATAAAAAGAGATTTTATTCTTTAATCATTGTATTCTGTCATATTTTTATAATATTGTACATATTATATATTATTTATTAAAGATACAAATCCAAAATAAAAATGAATAAAATTCATTAAATAAATAAAATATATATATGATATAGGTAAAATACCTATAAGTATACTTACATATACTCATACATATTTATTTAAAAATGCAAATAAACTCATATTTATACTCACAAAAATAAATTCTAAATTTATAAAATAAGAAAACAAAATAATAAAATAAAATAAACAAATTAAAAATAAAATACACAAAAATACATGTAAATACATACATATACACATTATTAAAATAAACCCGTAATAAAATACACCAAAAAAATAAATAAAAATCATATTAAAATACTACATAAAATAAGAAACATTTTTTATTTTATATTCAAAAAATAATAAAATCATTTACTAATTTAAATAAATTATTCTTTATTTTTCCAGCCTGTTTTGTCCTTTAGTGGCCTGCGTGGACCAATCGCAGGCCGCCAAGGGTTGACCTCGGTCAACTCCTTGGACCCTAGGACTGGCCCTCTGACAAGTCACGGGAGGCCCTGTTTCCCCGAATTTTCACGCGATTTTGGTAGCTCGAGGGCGATGGGACTTTTCATGAAGATTGTTCCTTGTACATCCGCCACTCACGCCCTAGCCCATGCTCCCTTGTGTACAGCCCAGATTCGTCGAGATTCGCCGGCCAATAAGGGCGCATACCTTGTCTATAAATAAACCTCTCGATCTCCTCCCTCATTTTGGCCTCCCTTTCAGTCGTTTCCCACCATCTCTTCCAGTCCTTTGAGGTTCCTTGTGACAGGAGGGTCCTCCTGGAAGCTTCAGACGGTCGGAGGAGTCGAAGGAGCGCCCACGGTCGCCGCGTCGCCGGAGGTCCTGCTCCCTGGTCGCAAACCAGGTATAAGAGCTGTTTACTTCTCGTTTTTAGCGTAATTTTAATTGTTAGACCTTAATTTAGCTTTTAGAGTAATTAGAATAGCCTTAGGTGTTCGATTAGATCAGATCGAAGTCGCCGGAGTTTCGCTCCGGCGAACCTCTCTACCCTGATCGAGCCGCGTTCCGACCCCTCGCTCCGCCTCATCTGCTTCCCCTACGTATTCTCCACACACCCACGCTTCAGATCAACCAGAGCTCGCCCAGCTCTGTGAATCGAGGTCCTCCCTCCTCCGCTTCGCCGGACCTCGCTGCCCTCCACCTTTCCCCGTTCGTCTACCCTAAACCTCGGGTCGAGGAAGACCCCCTTGAGCCCCTCTTTCATTTGGTGCAGGACTCAAGCTGAAAGGAGCCCTCTGGGGCTCGATTCAAGTCCTTTCGAGGTTCCAGGACCCCCTTGTCTTCTCCGAGCTCGTTCAGCCGATCTAGGAGGTCCTGGACCTTCTGGAGTATCCCGAACGGTGCGCACCGCTTCGCCGGACGCCTGGAGGCCACAAGCAGCAACATCGAGCGCCTGGAGGCGGAGGAATCACCGATCGAAGCCAGGGAAGTCAGTCGTTCTTCCCTGTTCTTCGTGAACAGCAGCAGCCGTTGGATCAAAGAGACAGCCCCAGTTTTAATCAGGACCGTCCATCTAGCACTAGTCGTGGCTGTGCGATCAGATCTCAGATGCAATCACAGCCGCAGATCGTCGAAGGGGTATCGAGCGCCGAGGGCTCGACACGTGGATAAGTGGCGCGCTGGAAGCCGTTGGATCGCGCGCCTTTAGGGGGTAAACTTCATATCTAGCCCCCCGCTTTTTGTATTTATAGTTTAGTCCCAAAAATAAAAAGTTACTTTGTAAATGAATTGTATAATTTGCAGAAGACCCCCTGTAGTTATCATATTTGCGTTTTAGTCCCTCTGAGCCTCACGTGTGGTCCCACGTGAGGCGCGTTGAAATTGCAGTCAAACCCTGCCGGGTCTCAGTAATTGTAAAATGGCCTTGAAAATAAAACTTAACGTTCATCTTTATTGGAAATTTTGCATGGATGCCCCTGCAAACTATTTTATTTGCAAAAATACCCCTGCCAGGTCATTTAATTTTTGAATGCTTTGTCTATTTATTTTGTGCGCCATATTAATTCGAAAAATATTGCAAAAATAGACTTAAGCTACTGATAGGGTGAGCCTGCATGCCATATTTTTAATTTTTCATTTTGTCTCATTTTTGCATTTATTAAAAATCAAAAACATGTCCTTTATTCACTGTCTAACTGAGAAAATCCCAAAAAAAATATCAAAATGCATTGAAAAATTCCAAAAAAATTCCCTATGGTGTATTTTGAACTATGTTAGTGTCTGTCCAAAAATCCCTAAAAATCTCAAAAGGAAAACCTTAAAAACCCAGAAATACCCAAAAACTCCAAAAAAATATAAAAACTCACAGAAAAATCAGAAAATATAAACTCAGGCCTTATTTGTGCTACATTTTATTATATTTATTAGAAAAATAGGGTGGAAAATTTTTGAGGCTTGTAACTATTTTTAAGGTTCATTTTTATTACAGCCAGACCTTATTCCCCTGTTTGCTATTATTTAGCTATTTAAAAATACTAAAAATATTCTCAAAAATCCCCCAAAAATCACAAAAACATTAAAATATGATGAAAAACCCAAAAAGACTTCACTCCTTGATTTTTGACTATTTTAAATATTTTTGTAAATATTATAGTACAACTTTAGGTATATATAGGTATTTCCTAAAAAGAAAAAAAATACATATATGTATATATATTATCTAATTATATTATTGTTATATATATCTAATTAATTAAAAAAACCCACTGCACACAAGGATGACTAATATGCACATATAGGCGCATGCATTTTCGTATTGCTCTCTGTGGTTCGATCTCTGCATACTTGTCACTATACACCATTTGTGCAGAGTTAAAAATAAATTTGACTCCACACTTGTTTTTCATTGTTTGATACTTGATTGTGGGTTCATTGTTGATTAAATTCAGATTTTGATTGGTCGACACTTCGACTGTGTTCCCGCCTTGTGTGGAACACAAGACCGATCTACACTTGAGTTTATCAAATGGCGCCGTTGCCGGGGAGCAATGAGCATAGCCTACTTTATTTTTGTCATTCTTGTGTACATTTTTAATTCATAATTGATGTTATTTTGTGAGCAGCTATTTTATTGCCATTAATCACTGTGCTTCATTGATTCATTTCTTGTGATTATCTTTATGTGCTCTATGATTGATTGATTGAGCTATTCTAATACACTCTTTTTGTGACTTTGATGCGAGGGTCCGCCACGCAAGGATGGCTTCTTAGGAGGCCAATGCAGCCAAGCTTGGAGGAGGATGGTCTTCCCTTCTCATGACCATCAGGAGAGAGTATCAAGGAAGCAAGGAGATGTGGATTAGATAGGCTTAGAACACTTAGGATTATCTCTGTAATTTTTGGTAAGAGAGAGACAATTTTGGCATGTAATAATTAACAGGACTCTACTCTTCACAATGAGGTCCAGTGCCCGGGTGTCTGTTCACCTGGGGGCCTCATCGCTGTTTTCCGCGATTTCTACCGCCTTCTTTTCTTTGTTTTCCGTTGTTTTGTGCTTTTTGCCTTTATTTTACTTTGTTTTGTGTGCTTGGAGCCCCTAGATATAGGTTGCTTGATTCGGTAGCTAGGTCCAAACATTAATAAGAATGCATGTTCCTATAGTCTACTTCGTATGGATCTAGTCAAACTTAAACAGCTAAGTCATTTATCTCTTAACCCATGTGCCGTGAGCGAGCCCCATCAAGCGCTACTCCTGAACTCGAGTGTGTCGAGAAGAGGAGGGGTGAGCCAAGACCGGACCCTTAGGTTGAAGATAAATGACCAGCTTGTGGTTCTTCACGTCAATAGCAGCTAATGTTTAGGGCGATTTTGACGAATGCACACCGCCATGTAGATAGGTTTAAAAATTCTGTTTTGCATACCACATGGAGAGAGCTGGGATGCACTGTAAGTCTTCTAACTCAGCATGCATCATCCGGTTCAATGGTGAGATTTCCATCATAGAACCACTTGCATGGCTTTTCCGCTATCTCCCTCTGATTTTGAGCACCTAGGACTTAAATGAAAATCTACCAAAACGTTAGGCGCTGGTATGAAACAGATCCAAAAAAAGTGAAAACCCAAAAAATTAAAACTAGGGGACTGCTAAATAAACTTTGACCTCAATTAAAAATCCGTAATGGACTATCATTGTACCGGGTTCATAAAGCCCTCATTGTTTTCAGGTACCTTGGAGGGGGACCAAAACCCTACTCCCTTGAGCGAGTGCGACCCCCTAAGGATTAGAGCCAAAAGCCCAGTCTGCAACTGCCTTGTGTATCGCCTGGATTTCCGAAGTAATGGCGCTTCTATCGTACGTAGGCGAGTAGGGCTTGGTCACCAATGATGACTCTCTATTGTGATGAGCATCGACCCTGTCCGAAGTATCGAGCATAGGCCACGCCTTCACGAGGGTGTCTGTCTCATTGTCCTGCGTCCGAGTAGGTTCTTGTACGCTCACGGGTGATTCCGTTGCGAGCGAGGACCGAAGTAGCGGTTTCGCCTATCGGCTTCCTCTCTCTACTTCTTTGGCTGAGTAGGGATCCAGGAAGGGTTACGAGGACTCCAAAAAGTACAGACTATAGGTTACACAGGAGGAGGACAAGTACGGGATACCCTTCCGGCAGTACTCTCTCTCCTATAGGGTAGCGTACTAAGGAATTGTTATAAGATATGCCTGAAATAACAACTCTAAAAATGAAAAGATAATAGCCGAACCTTTACGGCTTCACATGGCGTGAGTTGGTGAACCCGATTTTGAATTGTGTTTGTATGGATCTAGATTAAGGTTCAAAAATCAAGTCCCGCGCCTTTGCGCAAAATTTTGTTGTGTCACTCCTCTTTGACCCCCGCTCAGTTTGAGCCTTTTCTACTGTTTTGCACTCCTTTGTATTCCTCGTTGACCATCGTATCTTTCATCCAACATCCTATCTTCTCTTGTACTTCGCGAAGTTGATCCATGGATGGTTTCCGTCGGGACCATACCGACACCCACATCGATTCCATGGACTCAACCCCGCCAATAACTTCGAGGCGATTCACGAGAACCTGATCCGGACTTTGCGGATCGATCTCTAGACTCCTCGTTTTCTACCTTTCTCTTGACCACCCAATAAACTGGGATCACCTTTGTCCCACTTTCGCCGTTGTGAATAGAAGTCGATTACAGTCTACATCCTTTTCCATTCACAACATGCTGGGGTTAACCTGAATTCCAGCTTCATCTCGGCAGCTGAACATTGATTACAAGCAGTCTGATCAGGACTATCTCCTCATGCAGATAGAAGACAGAGCAAGCCCTGGAGACTACTCCGGAGTTCATCTCTTCCGACTCAGACCCTGACATGGCTCCCGGAGGAAAGGGCAAGGGTCAGCAGCCACCCACACCAGAGGGACAGGCGCCAGATCAGAATCAGGTCAATGCACAATTACTGGCATCTATCCAGGCCATCCAGCAGCAGCTGACCGAACAGGCCCTCACTCAGACAGCTTTCCAGGATATGCTGAATGATATGTTGAACCGAGATGATGGAGGAGGAGGCAGAGGCAGAGGAGGCAGGGGAGGAGAAGGTGAAGGTGGAGGAGGTGGTGATGACCACAATGATGATCTTGAATTACCACCACCGAAACCTACCCTTAAAGAAACATACAATCCGGGAGACAGCCAGATGACCGAATGGATCCTCATTCCACCGGTACACGCTCACTTTGAGCTGAAGCCCCAATTCATTGCTCTTCTTCCTGCATTCCATGGAAACACCAGCGAGGAGCCGTACATCCACCTGCAGCAATTCTCCCGCATTTGTCGTACTACTCACTATCCCAATGTCCCTCTGGACATTGTCAAGATGACGGCTTTCCCCTTCAGTCTACAGGATAAGGCCCTTTATTGGGTCAATCATATGGGGAAGGTTGTGACGACTTGGGAGGAGCTAAAGTCCGCCTTCTTGCACAAGTATTACCCTCTGGGTCGGCTCAACCAGATGCGAGCCCGTATCAGTAATTTCTCCCAAGGACCCCATGAGTCGATACATGAAGCATGGGAGAGATTCACTGACCTGCAGGAGAAGTGTCCCCATCATGATATTCCGAAGACCAGCTTGGTTCAGCATTTCTTTGGGGGACTGAACATTGAAAGTCAAAGGCTCGTAGACGCAGCATGTGGGGGCTCACACTTCAATAAGGATGAAGACGTCGTCTGGCAGATCTTTGAACAAATGGCCGAAGGAGAGGCCGCCCTCTCTTCATCCAAGGCTTATCAGAAGCAACCCCAGATCCTTCAAAAACAAGTGCACATGGCAGCGTCTAAGGAATCAGAGAGAGATGAGAGCTCCAACCTCAGCATCATCGGGGGCCATCTCTCTAAAGTTGACATCATCGAGAAGCGATCACAGGATCTCGAAAAACTCGCCGTAATCGAGAAGAGGACCCAGAGTTTGGACAAGCTGGATCATATCACCAAGCAGCTGGAACTGCTGGTAGGTACCATCAATTCTGTTCAGACGGCAGCACTGCTCGAAGCTCCAGCTGAGAGAAAAGACGAGCAACCACCGCTACACCAGCCTCAGCCGAGCCAGCAACCACCGGCAGTTCAGCACGTGTACTACGTGCAGGCACCTGATCAGAGCCAGCCGCAACAACAGATGGTTGTGTATCAACCAGAGTTTATTTCAGAATCTGATTCAGTGTTCCCACCACCACCCCTGGTCCAGGAAGTTAATGGGGTTTCGACTCATGACGCACAGCCGACCCGTCCTACGGGACAACCACAGGGTCAGCCATTTGCCAACCGGCAATACCACCAACCTCAGGGTGGTCGCTTTGGGCAATCCTCCCAGCAGCACCATCAATACCAGCAGCCTCCCCAGTTTGGACATCAGTGGAGGCAGAACCATCCATACCAGCAGCAGCCGCAATACCGTCACCCACAGCCGTATCACCAGTACGCGGCTGCTCCGCCTCAGCAATACCAGCAGTATCCACCTCCGTCTTATCAGCAACTTCAACTTCCTGCCCCGCCTCAGCATCACCAGCAACAGTCTCAGCACCAGCAGATGCAACAACAACGTGGTCTGCACGCTGACACCACCGAGGCACCTCCAGTGAACCCCTCCATGGATTGTCTAGCCCAGCTTGTCAAAGGGCTAGCAGAGATGGCCAAGCGGCTTGATGACCTAACTGCCACCCGAACCACCATCCCGGCTCAGGTCGAAGCAAATCCCAATAATTACAAGAAAAAAGAACAGGTAGAATGTGATGTCATGTCCGTATCTGGTAATGATACTACTGTTTATTCTAATGTTGTAACTTTTAGGAGCGGTAGGGCCTTGCCTCCGCCTGCTACTAAAAGTGGGGAGAATAAAGAAACAGGTGGATCGTCATCTTCCGTATCAGCCGTGCCAGCCACAGGGGCGGGTGAGGAGGAAGAGGAAGGAGAAGTCAGTCCAGCCGTCGTGCCATGCCAGCAACAACATCAGCCGAAAATACAAAAAAATCAGCAAAAACAAAAACAACAAAAAGAAGCTCGTAGCAGAAGCGAAGTCGTGCAAGCATTGGAGGAGCCGCCAGCAACCGCCGATCCCTCGCCAGCCGATGGAGCAGATGCTACCCTTTTTGATCGCCCAGCAACACCAGCATGCCAAGACCCAGCTTGTACCCTTTTTCGTAATTCGGGTGTATAACATTCTGTGGGCGATGATTTTGATGTAAATAAGAACTCTGATTTTCCTGCCAGTAGTGTACATATTCCTTTTCCTCATGCAATACAAAAATCCAAAAAAATCGCAAAACAAAAAAATGCATTGTCTGACCCAGGTGTTGTGGACATCTTGGACAAATTGACTGTTGAGATGCCCTTGCTAAAGGCCGTGGAATATATGCCAGCCGTGAAGAAAGGACTGAAGGAGGTATGTACTACTAAGCGTCACCCATCAAGAAAGAACAGACGCCAGCAAGTTGAGAAACATGTCCTCACATTAGCCACGGTCGCAGCTATCAGCAATCTCCCCCAGAAGAAACAAGACACCGGAGCACCTCTGATCAGTTGTGTGATTTTTGACCAGGTCTTCGAGCGCACTCTCTTGGATAGTGGTTCTTCCATCAACCTTCTGCCCTCGTCCATAATGCAGGAATTTGGGCTGGGACCGCTCAAGCAGACACGCATGATCCTTCAGTTTGCTGACCGATCCGTCAAGCGGCCCCGAGGTCTCTTAGAAGACGTGATAGTTAAAGTGCAGGAAATAAAATTCCCAGCTGACTTTGTAGTCCTTGATATGGACTCGCCTGCACCCTTGCTCCAGACCCCTATCATCCTTGGCAGACCATTCCTTCGTACTTCAGGCGCTGTGGTTGATTACGGGTCTGGGAAGATCACTTTCAGCTCGAATACCCAGCAAATCAGGATAAACATGAACAAAGAGCAGAATGCCACAACAGATGAGAGCCAGGCAGCGTCAGAAGCAGATTGTGATTTTATTGCAGAGATCAGAGACTCAGCTTTATCACTAGATGATTCATGGACCCGAGAAATCCTCACTCTCGAGGATGACTTGGAAAGCGCAGTCAGCATATGCTCCGATGATTCTTGGGAGACAGATTCTCAGATGCAGGCGCATCTTCTTGAGCAATCATTCCGAACCGAACATGATCAGTTTAGCGCAGAACCGTTCGGTGCATCACCGGGATCTCAACAGAATATTGAGGATGGCAGCATCTTCACAGAAATACTGCCCACCATCAGCATAGTGTCAGAAGTGACAGATAAAGTGGACAGATCAAAACCAGAACTCAAGCCACTTCCGGCAGACCTGAAGTATGCTTTCCTTGCGGGTGAAGAACAAATGTATCCGGTCATCATCAGCAGCAGGCTGAGACCAGATCAGGAATCTCGACTTCTCGAGGTTCTAGAGAAGAACCGCAAGGCACTTGGATGGAGCGTATCAGATCTCCGAGGGATAAATCCAGCCTTGTGTTCACACCACATCTATTTAGAAGAAGACGCCAAGCCGTCCCGCGAATTTCAGAGAAGGTTGAACCCTAACCTTCGGGACGTCGTCATGAAAGAAATCACGAAGTGGTGTGATGCAGGCTTCATTTATCCCATCTCCGATTCAAAATGGGTAAGCCCATTGCATGTAGTTCCCAAGAAATCAGGGCTTACCGTGGTTACAAATGATAAAGGGGAGGAAATTTCTACTCGGGTACCAACATCCTGGCGGGTTTGTGTTGACTACCGCCGTCTCAATGCAGCAACTAAGAAGGATCACTTTCCCTTGCCATTCATTGATCAAGTTCTGGAAAGATTAGCAGGCAAGGAGTTCTTCTGCTTTCTGGATGGGTACTCCGGGTACAACCAAGTGGCAATCGTCCCTGAAGACCAAGAGAAGACTACCTTCACTTGCCCGTTCGGCACCTACGCCTTCAAGAGAATGCCCTTTGGTTTGTGCAATGCACCTGCAACCTTCCAAAGATGCATGTTAGTAGTCTTTGCCGAGATGGTAGGCAGTTTTCTCGAGGTGTTCATGGATGACTTCTCGGTTTATGGTGATAGTTTCGATTCATGTCTTCAACACTTAGACAGAGTGCTTCAGAAATGTCGAGAAGTCAATTTAGTGCTCTCATGGGAAAAGAGCCATTTTATGGTCACTGAAGGTATTGTGCTGGGTCATGTCGTTTCCAAATGTGGCATGGAAGTCGACCCGGCGAAGGTGGGCGTCATTTCAAATCTTCAGCCACCTCAGTCAGTTAAGAATGTGAGGTCATTCCTGGGGCATGTGGGATTCTACAGGCGATTCATCAAGGATTTCAGCCGCATTGCCCGACCTCTGACAAAACTCTTGTGCAAGGAGACTGAGTTCATTGTTGATCAGCCGGTTCTCCTTGCTTTCAATCACTCGAAGGAGCTTATCACTCAGGCTCCAATCTTACAGCCGCCCGACTGGACTCTTCCTTTTGAAATAATGACCGATGCGTCAGATTTTGCAGTTGGAGCTGTTCTTGGGCAAAGACAAGACAAAGCGCCCTACGCCATTCACTATGCCAGCAGAACATTAGACGAAGCACAGAGAAATTACACTGTGACAGAAAAGGAACTGCTGGCTGTGGTTTTTGCCTTAGAGAAGTTCAGATCCTATTTGTTGGGATCAAAAGTCACCATCTTTACAGACCACTCTGCTATCCGCTACCTACAACAGAAGAAGGATGCCAAGCCAAGACTGATTCGTTGGATCCTTCTCCTCCAGGAATTCGATTTGGAAATCAAGGACAAGCCTGGAACCCAGAATGTGGTAGCGGATCATCTCTCCAGAATAGAGCAGCATGAACCTCCCCTGAGCAATGCACCTATCACAGAAACCTTCCCTGACGAAGCCATTTTAGCTGTGGATTCTCTTCCTTGGTATGCTGAGATAGTCAATTACCTCGTCTCTGGGGTAATACCGTCGGATTGGACGAAGAACCAAAAGAACAAATTCATGTCGACCATCCGTTTCTACCATTGGGAAGATCCTCTTTTATTCAGAGAGGGAGCAGATTGTATTTGGCGCAGGTGCATCCCTCAGACGGAACAATCAAGTGTCCTCGAGCATTGTCACTCGCTCAAATCTGGTGGACACCACTCTGGAGATCGGACGGCAGCCAAAGTACTTCAGTGTGGCTTCTGGTGGCCTACTTTATTCAAGGATGCAACTGAATTTGTTAAACGATGCACTGAGTGTCAGAGAATGAAAGGTACACTCACTGCCAAAGATTCAATGCCACTGAAAATCATTCAGATAGCAGATGTCTTTGATGCATGGGGCATTGATTTCATGGGACCTTTCCCTAACAGTCAAGGATTTGAGCACATCCTTCTCGCCGTCGATTACTTGAGTCGTTGGGTTGAAGCTATCCCTGCTCGAGCTGCCGACAGCAAAACAGTTTGCCAGTTCCTGAAGAAGAACATCATTTCGCGGTTCGGGGTACCGAAAATCCTTATCTCAGACGGGGGTAGTCACTTCATTAACAAAGAGGTCAAGAAGTTAACGACGGAGTACGGCGTCGACCATCGGGTTGCCACTCCTTATCATCCTCAGACCAATGGCATGGCAGAGTTATCAAACAGAGAAATCAAGACTATCCTGCAGAAACTTGTTAGGCCAAACAGAAAGGACTGGTCTCAACTCTTGGACTCGGTTCTATGGGCATACCGAACAACCTACAAGTCTCCCTTGGGCATGTCGCCCTATCGTCTTGTATATGGAAAGCCGTGCCATCTGCCCGTGGAATTAATTCACAAGTCTTTATGGGCAATCAACAGCTGTAATTTGGACTCACACAAAAGTGGTCAGAAGAGAAAAGATGATCTGAACATACTCTTGGAATTCCGAGACTATGCATACGATAACACCTTGATGTACAAGGAGAAGGTGAAACGCTGGCACGACAGGCACATCAGACGAAAGACCTTTGACGTTGGACAAAGAGTGTGGTTATTTGATGCAAAGTTGCGGATACTCCCAGGTAAATTAAAGAGTAAGTGGACAGGGCCATTTCGAGTTTGTGAAGTGCGTGACAATGGAAGCATTGCTATATCAGAATTGTCCCCTGACGCACAGCCATTCGTCGTCAACGGCCAACTACTGAAGCCTTACCTCGAACCAGATACATTCTTGGCCGTTGTTGACTCCGTTCAGCTCATGCACCATGATGATATCTCGACAGCACCTGCGGCATCGAAAGATTCAGACTATGCAATCCAACAACTATTTATCTGATTTTCTTCTTTTCCTTTTCTAGCCTCTTTTTGTATCTAAAAGGTGCCGCCCTTATGGACAGTTTTCTGTACTTAAGACGTACTTTGTCCTAAGTATAGGGGGGATGTGCACCCAGAGTTTTTCATTTCATTGTGATCCTCTCCATTGTCTCCTCTTCTTGTCTATACTTAGGGGTATCTTACCCTAAGTATAGGGGGAGACAATTTGAGTACGATCCGTATACTCCCACCCTTGACCCTCCCTGCTTTTTGTACAGTCTGCTATACTTAGGATTACTTGATCCTAAGTATAGGGGGGACGGTCAACTTCTCATTCCTTAATTCCATTTATTTACATTCTTTAGATCTGTCTATACTCAGTACGAGTTATGTCTTTGCTTTTCCTTTCGATCTATGAGGACATAGCTCAAGCTAAGTATAGGGGGGTCGTATATACCATGTATATACTATAAGCCATAACTCATACTGAAAAATAAAATATCACCTCGATATAAAATAGAATATAAAAAGTAGCTCTATAATAATGAAAGATGATTGTGAGTTCCTCAGACTCTTTGTAATTGTACTGATTATTAAGTCAGAAAAGTGTTTTATGCAAAAAGTTCTTTTTGAAAAATCTTGTGAAAATAGTTTGAAAATAGTGTGTACAAGTATTCAACCTTTGAAAAATCAGCTTGGTGTGAAAAATTTATTTTCTTTGAGTGAATTAAAATGTGTGCAAACTAGTGTGCAAATGATTGTGAAAATTGATTGTCAAATTGTTTTGAAAAACCTATCTATGTTGTGTAAAACCTTTGCAAAAATCAATTTCAAATGCGTGTAGGTATTGCAAAATTATTTTGGACTATAGTTTTCAAAATTCTTGTGAAACTGATTCTCGAATAAGTCTGAGGAGTCTGCACAAAAATCTCTCATTTGTAAATAAGGAATAAGTTCAAATAAAGCCTATAAGAACCAAAATCATATTGTACATCAAATACAGTTTTTCTTCTTTTGTATATACTGACTAATAAATCAGATACCTATACAGTATGATTTGAAAAATAGTGTGACCAGTTTTGAAAGATTTGATGTGAAATGATTTCAAACTGTGTGAAAATTGTTTTCATGGCAAAATTTTTCTTTGTGTGAAAGAAAGGATTTGAAAAACCTGTGTGCAAATGTTTTGAAAAATGTTTGTCAAAATTATTGTGAAAAATGTACATATAGTGTGAAAATTCTTTGCAAAAATAGTTTTCAAATGTGTGTAAATGATTGCAAAAATTATCGGGTACTACAGTTTGCAAAACTATTTTCAAAACTAGAACTGAAGAATAAGATCACTATTACAAATACCTGTAAATCAGAAATAAATTACATAAAATTCTTTCTCAACAACCTAAATAAACTATTCCATTAACACATGTAAAGTCTGTATAAATTCATACATTTTGTAAATAAAGCAGTACGCCCGTGTAAATAATGGTATATACTTTTTGTATGTGTCAAGCTCTTATTTTATTTGCAAAAATTCTTTGTGTAAAAAATATTCTTTGCTTCTTTTTAAATCATTTGTGAAAAATTGCATCATTCATTGTGCATAAGCATAAGCATACCATTCATATTCTTTTTGAGTGAGCTTGATGACTGAATCAGTCTAATAAAGTCTCAAAGTGGAGCTCGGTTGGACCTTACTGCACCTAACTGCACTGGAACCTTATGGGAACTAGGTTTAAGGTACTTCAGGTCTAGTCAGACTTAATTCTTTGAGAAAGCAGGGCTGGGTTCAAGTCACCTTAGTGGACTAACTAGAACTTTTCGAAACACACGCATGACTCTTGTCGGCCGTGACCTAACTTGGACACCTGCACCTTTCACTTGGCTCAACTCAGTTGGAGTGGTGAGGAGGTTGGATTTGCCAGTCTGAGACGCACACGGGTGGAAACATTCGTCCTCGTCTAGGGAGGGAAGTGCGCCCCAACCTGGTCCTGTTTCAATGAAGCCGAATGACGGGAGAGTGTGGGTTGCAATAAAGCTTCAAAAGAGGGATAGTCTACTAGCTCAAGAGGACAATTTCTTGTATATATGCTGCACCATGTAAATATGATGTACAGATGCTCTTGAAAAAAAAAAGTAGTAGAAAAATGAGAGCAAAAAGAACTCCAAAAAAAAAAGTGGTGGGTCGGATTGAAAATTTAATAACCCCAACGGAGTGTATATAGTCCAATAAAGCAAAAGCTTATGGTATCACTGTTACATCTCGAGAAGCTTGCAGCGGGAGACTTAGCTACACTGGTTGAGCTCCCAAAATTCTATACCTCTTATTCCCCCTCTTCTTGAGCTGGTTGCCACTTGAACTTAGAAGGGAATACCCCGCTCCTTGACGGTAGAGGGCTGGATTAGGGAATCATTGGGTTGTCATGCTGGAGAAGCTAGTCTCTTTGTCATTTCAGTTGAGGAGAGCCACTATCACTTACACTGTACAAGTCAGCTTCATAGTCATAAGGGTTTGTGTATGGTGTAGGCTAGTTCTGACCAGGCTATTGAGGTGGGTTGAACAAAGTTCCGTGACTATCAAAGGCTGTTGTATTTTAGAGCTGGTTCCCGACTAGGTTCCACACACATCCACACCCAAGGTCTGACAGGAGCTCCAATCTCGGATTTTGTAAAGACATGCATTGCACTGAAAGCACCCCTATTCACTCTATCTTCCTTTCATTTTCTTTTTTCTTTTCTTTATTCTTTTTGTACTTATTGCATAAGTGTTTGCTAGGGACTAGCAACGGCAAGTATAGGGGGGTGATGAATCTCCATTTCATCACCTTTATTCTATCATTTTGACCTTAAAAACCCCAACCAATGCATGTAAATAGCATTAATTTGTATAAAATAGCATTCATTATTTATTGTGTTTACTGTACATAAAATAAGGTTTTTAATGCCAAAATTATAGAATAAAGGGAAGAAAAGAAAAAGAATAAAATATTACAAATATTTTATGACCCTAGCCCCGAGACCAAGGCCAGCATGGAATTGGTCGACCAGGAATAAAGTAGGGGGAGATAAGGGCCAGTATACAATAAATACCTTATTTCTTTATTCATTCATTTTTGCATTTTTGACACCTATTTTGTACATAATTATTTAATCATCAAATAAAGAAACTTTGTCTATGAAAGTTGTAGAAAATAATGTAAATAAAAATACAAAATTAAGTTGTGCAAAAATAATACCCAGTGTACATTTTATACACAAAATAAAAAGCCAAAATCTCAGCTTCACAGACCCATATCTTGCAAATAAAAACTCTAAATCATCCAAACTCACCTTTAATTGTATATAGCATGCCATGAACTATCTTATAAAATTGGTTTCATAATTTTTGGAGTCCATATGTAGAAGTTAGGTTTTTGGCCCACCTTGTATATAGAACCCTATTAAAATATTCATTTTATTCAATATTCATTAATTTTATAAATTCATATTTTTAGAATCTTGTAAATAATGAATATAATGCTTGTACATATTAAAACTAAAAGAAAACCAAAAAGAAATTTAAAATAAAATAAGTCTATAAAATATATAGGCAAAATACCTATGTGAAGGATGTACATGAATAAAAAGAGATTTTATTCTTTAATCATTGTATTCTGTCATATTTTTATAATATTGTACATATTATATATTATTTATTAAAGATACAAATCCAAAATAAAAATGAATAAAATTCATTAAATAAATAAAATATATATATGATATAGGTAAAATACCTATAAGTATACTTACATATACTCATACATATTTATTTAAAAATGCAAATAAACTCATATTTATACTCACAAAAATAAATTCTAAATTTATAAAATAAGAAAACAAAATAATAAAATAAAATAAACAAATTAAAAATAAAATACACAAAAATACATGTAAATACATACATATACACATTATTAAAATAAACCCGTAATAAAATACACCAAAAAAATAAATAAAAATCATATTAAAATACTACATAAAATAAGAAACATTTTTTATTTTATATTCAAAAAATAATAAAATCATTTACTAATTTAAATAAATTATTCTTTATTTTTCCAGCCTGTTTTGTCCTTTAGTGGCCTGCGTGGACCAATCGCAGGCCGCCAAGGGTTGACCTCGGTCAACTCCTTGGACCCTAGGACTGGCCCTCTGACAAGTCACGGGAGGCCCTGTTTCCCCGAATTTTCACGCGATTTTGGTAGCTCGAGGGCGATGGGACTTTTCATGAAGATTGTTCCTTGTACATCCGCCACTCACGCCCTAGCCCATGCTCCCTTGTGTACAGCCCAGATTCATCGAGATTCGCCGGCCAATAAGGGCGCATACCTTGTCTATAAATAAACCTCTCGATCTCCTCCCTCATTTTGGCCTCCCTTTCAGTCGTTTCCCACCATCTCTTCCAGTCCTTTGAGGTTCCTTGTGACAGGAGGGTCCTCCTGGAAGCTTCAGACGGTCGGAGGAGTCGAAGGAGCGCCCACGGTCGCCGCGTCGCCGGAGGTCCTGCTCCCTGGTCGCAAACCAGGTATAAGAGTTGTTTACTTCCCGTTTTTAGCGTAATTTTAATTGTTAGACCTTAATTTAGCTTTTAGAGTAATTAGAATAGCCTTAGGTGTTCGATTAGATCAGATCGAAGTCGCCGGAGTTTCGCTCCGGCGAACCTCTCTACCCTGATCGAGCCGCGTTCCGACCCCTCGCTCCGCCTCATCTGCTTCCCCTACGTATTCTCCACGCACCCACGCTTCAGATCAACCAGAGCTCGCCCAGCTCTGCGAATCGAGGTCCTCCCTCCTCCGCTTCGCCGGACCTCGCCACCCTCCACCTTTCCCCGTTCGTCTACCCTAAACCTCGGGTCGAGGAAGACCCCCTCGAGCCCCTCTTTCATTTGGTGCAGGACTCAAGCTGAAAGGAGCCCTCTGGGGCTCGATTCAAGTCCCTTCGAGGTTCCAGGACCCCCTTGTCTTCTCCGAGCTCGTTCAGCCGATCTAGGAGGTCCTGGACCTTCTGGAGTATCTCGAACGGTGCGCACCGCTTCGCCGGACGCCTGGAGGCCACAAGCAGCAACATCGAGCGCCTGGAGGCGGAGGAATCACCGATCGAAGCCAGGGAAGTCAGCCGTTCTTCCCTGTTCTTCGTGAACAGCAGCAGCCGTTGGATCAAAGAGACAGCCCCAGTTCTAATCAGGACCGTCCATCTAGCACTAGCCGTGGCCGTGCGATCAGATCTCAGATGCAATCACAGCCGCAGATCGTCGAAGGGGTATCGAGCGTCGAGGGCTCGACACGTGGATAAGTGGCGCGCTGGAAGCCGTTGGATCGCGCGCCTTTAGGGGGTAAACTTCATATCTAGCCCTCCGCTTTTTGTATATAGTCCCAAAAATAAAAAGTTACTTTGTAAATGAATTGTATAATTTGCAGAAGACCCCCTGTAGTTATCATATTTGCGTTTTAGTCCCTCTGAGCCTCACGTGTGGTCCCACGTGAGGCGCGTTGAAATTGCAGTCAAACCCTGCCGGGTCTCAGTAATTGTAAAATTGCCTTGAAAATAAAACTTAACGTTCATCTTTATTGGAAATTTTGCATGGATGCCCCTGCAAACTATTTTATTTGCAAAAATACCCCTGCCAGGTCATTTAATTTTTGAATGCTTTGTCTATTTATTTTGTGCGCCATATTAATTCGAAAAATATTGCAAAAATAGACTTAAGCTACTGATAGGGTGAGCCTGCATGCCATATTTTTAATTTTTCATTTTGTCTCATTTTTGCATTTATTAAAAATAAAAAACATGTCCTTTATTCACTGTCTAACTGAGAAAATCCCAAAAAAAATATCAAAATGCATTGAAAAATTCCAAAAAAATTCCCTATGTGTATTTTGAACTATGTTAGTGTCTATCCAAAAATCCCTAAAAATCTCAAAAGGAAAACCTTAAAAACCCAGAAATACCCAAAAACTCCAAAAAAATATAAAAACTCACAGAAAAATCAGAAAATATAAACTCAGGCCTTATTTGTGCTACATTTTATTATATTTATTAGAAAAATAGGGTGGAAAATTTTTGAGGCTTGTAACTATTTTTAAGGTTCATTTTTATTACAGCCAGACCTTATTCCCCTGTTTGCTATTATTTAGCTATTTAAAAATACTAAAAATATTCTCAAAAATCCCCCAAAAATCACAAAAACATTAAAATATGATGAAAAACCCAAAAAGACTTCACTCCTTGATTTTTGACTATTTTAAATATTTTTGTAAATATTATAGTACAACTTTAGGTATATATAGGTATTTCCTAAAAAGAAAAAAAATACATATATGTATATATATTATCTAATTATATTATTGTTATATATATCTAATTAATTAAAAAACCCACTGCACACAAGGATGACTAATATGCACATATAGGCGCATGCATTTTCGTATTGCTCTCTGTGGTTCGATCTCTGCATACTTGTCACTATACACCATTTGTGCAGAGTTAAAAATAAATTTGACTCCACACTTGTTTTTCATTGTTTGATACTTGATTGTGGGTTCATTGTTGATTAAATTCAGATTTTGATTGGTCGACACTTCGACTGTGTTCCCGCCTTGTGTGGAACACAAGACCGATCTACACTTGAGTTTATCAACGTACACTTGAGATTTCATGCTCATTTTATATGCTCACTAAAATACATCGATTTAAACTAAAAGTTCTAACTAAGAAAGAAAAAAAGGTATTTATTGAAAGTAGTGGATGTTGTATTATGATAAAATTAATAAAGTATTAGTATCAAATTATTTTAGTGTGTACGAATATTAATATCAGATTTCGTTAATCTTTGTGCACTAATATACACCAATTTTGAGATATTGTTCTACTAGTTAATATAAATAATTTTAATCGTGTTTGTGTTGTAACACACTCTACTTAAAACTGAAAGTTTGATTCCAAAAATAATTAAATAACATGATATAGTTATATTATAAAGATAATAAAATAAAATTCTTAAAATAAGTTTTTGTGTGCTAACATAGATATGAGATTCCATTGATATTTGTGTGCTAACATACACCAATTTTGAGAAAAATATCAACTCCTAATAGTCTCAATAAACTTTATATATTACATAAAACATTATAAAATATATTTAAAAATAATTTTTTATTATCAAATGTATGAGATTTCAACCATATTTTATGTGTTAACATAAATTAATTTTCATTAAACATTGAAAAACTAAAAAAAGGATGAACACATGATAAGTTTATTTTTGAAAGGAATAATATATAGATATATATAAAGAAAAAATAATAAAGTTTTATTTTAGAATTATTTTTCATTATAATTCACATGAGATTTCATTAATCTTTGTTTGCTAATATACACCAATTATGAGAAATTATTCATCTCTTTAATATATAAGAGATTTTTCAATCTTTTTGTTCTAACATAATATAATTTTAAGTGAAATTTTAAATAAAAAACTCCAGTAACATGATCTATATTTTTTAAAAATAAAATCTTAAAATAAGATTTGTGCGCTAACATACTTATGAGATTTCGTCAATTTTTATGTGCTAATATGCAACGATTTCGAGAAAAATGATCAAACAATTAAACTAGAACAAAATAGTGATATATTTTTTATAAATTACAATAAAATCATAACACAATTTTATTTAAATTAATTCTTTATATTAACTAACATATGAGATTTCATCCTTATTTGATGTTCTAACACAATAAATTTTTATTAAAAGTTCAAATACTAGAAAGCCAAGAACGAATGTTAGATATATTGCAATAAAAAAACTTAAATTTTGTTTTAAACTCAAAGAATATGATAGATGATTTATGATAAACTTAATAAACTTTTAGAATACGATAAACTGTATGACTATTATATTTAAAATTAACAAGTTTGTTGCTAACGTACATTCAAGACTTAGTTAATATTTCTACGTTAACATTCACCGATTTAGAAAAAATACCAACACTTAATAAACTCAAAATATTTTATACCATTCAATAAAAATAAATAAAGTTTCATTTAAAATAAGTTTTCATATTAACGTACACTTGAGATTTCATACTCATTTTATATGCTCACTAAAATACATCAATTTAAACTAAAAGTTCTAGCTAAAAAAATTAAAAAAAAGATATTTATTGAAAGTAATGGATGTTGTGTAAAGATAAAAATAATAAAGTTTTAGTATAAAATTATTTTAGTGTGTACTAATATTAATATGACATATATTTAGTCTTTGTGCACTAATATACACCAATTTTGAGATATTGTTCAACTAGTTAATATAAATAATTGTAATCGCGTTTGTGTTGTAACACACTCTACTTAAAACTGAAAGTTTGATTCCAAAAAATAATTAAATAACATTATATATATTATATTCTAAAGATAATAAAATAAAATTCTTAAAATAAGTTTTTGTGTGCTAACATAGATATGAGATTCCATTGATATTTGTGTGCTAACATACACCAATTTTGAGAAAAATTTCAACTCCTAATAGTCTCAATAAACTTTATATATTACATAAAACATTATAAAATATATTTAAAAAGAATTTTTTATTATCAAATGTATGAGATTTCAACCATATTTGATGTGTTAACATAAATTAATTTTCATTAAACCTTCAAAAACTAAAAAATCATGAACACATGATAAATTTATTTTTGAAAGGAATAATATATAGATATATATAAAGAAAAAATATTAAAGTTTTATTTTAGAATTATTTTTCATTATAATTCACATGACATTTCATTAATCTTTGTTTGCTAATATACATCAATTTTGAGAAATTATTCATCTCGTTAATATATAAGAGATTTTTTCAATATTTTTATTCTAACATAATCTAATTTTAAGTGAAAATGTAAATAAAAAACTCAAGTAATATGATCTATAATTTTGTAAAAAGAAAATCTTAAAATAAGATTTGTGCCCTAACATACCTGTGAGATTTCGTCAATTTTTATTTGATAATATGCAATGATTTTGAGAAAAATGATCAAATCATTATACTAGAAAAAAATAGTTAAATATTTTTATAAATTGCAATAAAATCATAACACAGTTTTATTTAAATTAATCTCTTATATTAACTAACATATGGCATTTCATCCTTATTTAACACTATAAATTTTAATTAAAAGTTCAAATACTAGAAAGCCAAGAACGAAAGTTAGATATATTACAATAAGAAAACTTAAATTTTGTTTTAAATTTATTTTTTTGTTTATTTACATTCATATGAAATTTTGTTAGTCTTTGTGTGATAATGTACACCAATTTTGAGAAATTGTTCAACTTCTTAATATATATGATACTTTATTCATATATGAGCGGAAACGTACTGTAATTTTAACGAAAAGTTTTATATGTAAAAAACTCAAAGAATATGATAGATGATTTATGATAAACATAATAAACTTTTAGAATATGATAAATTGTATGACTATTATATTTAAAATTAACATGTTTGTTGCTAACGTACATTCGAGACTTCGTTAATATTTCTTTGCTAACATTCACTGATTTAGAAAAAAAGACCAACACTTAACAAACTCAAAATATTTTATACAATTCAATAAAAAATAATAAAGTTTCATTTAAAATAAGTTTTCATATTAACGTACGCTTGACATTTCATACTCATTTTATATGCTAACTAAAATACATCAATTTTAACCAAAAGTTCTAACTAAAAAATATAAAAAAAGACATTTATTGAAAGTAATGGATGATATTTATGATAAAATTAATAATGTTTTAATATGAAATTATTTTAGTGTGTACTAATATTAATATGAAATTTAGTTAACCTTCGTGCACTAATATACACCAAATTTGAGATATGGTTCAACTAGTTTATATAAATAATTTTAATTGTGTTTGTGTTGTAACATACTCTACTTAAAGCTGAAAGTTTAATTCCAAAACATAATTAAATAACAAGATATATATATTATTTTCTAAAGATAATAAAATAAAATTCTTAAAATAAGTTTTTGTGTGCTAACATAGATATGAGATTCAATTGATATTTGTGTGCTAACATAAACCAATTTTGAGAAAAATATCAACTCCTAATAGTCTCAATAAATTTATATATATTACCTAAAACATTATAAAATATATTTAAAAATATTTTTTTATTATCAAATGTATGAGATTTCAACCATATTTGATGTGTTAACATAAATTAATTTTCATTAAACGTTGAAAAACTAAAAAAAACATGAACACATAATAAATTTATTTTTGAAAGGAATAATATATAGATATATATAAAGAAAAAATAATAAAGTTTTATTTTAGAATTATTTTTCATTATAATTCACATGATATTTCATTAATATTTGTTTGCTAATATACACCAATTTTGAGAAATTATTCATCTTGTTAATATATAAGAGATTTTCTCAATCTTTTTGTTCTAACATAATCTAATTTTAAGTGAAAATTTAAATAAAAACTCAAGTAATATGATCTATATTTTTGTAAAAATAAAATCTTAAAATAAGATCTGTGCGCTAACATACTTGTGAGATTTCGTCAATTTTTATGTGCTAATGTGCTAAAAAATCAAAGAATATGATATATGATTTATGATAAACTTAATAAACTTTTAGAATATGTACCTATTCTGTAAACAAAAACCCTCAAGGATATAACATTTTCACATGATTGTGCTTCTCTCTTTCTTCAAAATTTCCGTATTTGACCTCGCAAAAATTAAGAACGGATAGTTATTGCAAATCTGATTTTGTATAATAAAGTGGTTTGATCACATTCGTTGAAAGTAGATCTGATGGCCAAATTGTTTGGCCTTCCTTAGAGATGGAAGGACCATGTTCTATTTGAAAAGTCTCCTATATATTTATATAATTCATTCTTCTCAGTAAGTTATTATAAATGAATTGAATCATATGTAGTGTTGATAAATAAAGGTCATGTCTTGAACTTTCTTCGATAACATTACTTAGTAATAAAGTCGGTTGTAATAAAATCAAATTTGAATTCTGATTCAACTTAAATCGGTTGTCAAATAATCAGTCCAATCAACATGCTTATCATAAAATGATAGTGTTAGGATGGAATCGAGTAGAACTCGGATAAGTAAATTGGTTCAGTCCAAATTCATCGGTAGAACCGACCGATCCAGTCTGATTTTAGCAACATATGTATATCATGTCTTATATGATGAAAAATATTATAGATGGTGAAAATTATTGTAAATATTGGAGATGCATTCTACTGTCCATGTTCATAACCATATGGATGGTATAAATATTAGCAATACAATGACTGATTAGATGTGGATAAAACTACTATAGGATGCCCTGATAGTACATGTTAGTCCATGTGGCAAACATATTAGTTTATTTATTAATATTAGGGTAAATTACAAAAAGGTCTGAGCTATGTGTCGATTCCCAATTCAGAGGCTTCAATTTTCAAATGTAACTAAGAGGGGTTTAATTTTATTTTTTATCTCAAATAAGGGCCTATGTAAGCTTCTACGACTATTGTATATCGATGTTAAATCCTAAAGTAGAAAGTTAAGGCTCCTCTTGTTACATTTGAAAAATGAGATGCTTAATTGGGAATAACTGAATAGACCTACACCACATATGAGGAGCATGTGGGGATGACCTCATCTTGACTACTATCCAACGATTCACATATATGTCTCCTTATCTTCGAGGGATAGATCATAAATTAAATCTTGTGGTTCTAAACCTACGGATGGGTTTGAGTTGGCAAGGAATCTAATCCTCTTTCCCACACGAGGAGGTTGTGGAATTGGAGATGCCAAGCCTATTAGGAAGTGGAATATATTCAGTTCTAGTTTTCACTTTCCAAGGTTCTTAATTTCAACTAAAAGTTTCTCAATCTCTCGGTTGGAGAATGCGCGATTTTCAACTGTATATGTCTGTTTTTAACACCAGTCTCCAAGTCGCTCGGTTTGCTCGATTCCTTGAAAGACCGACCGGTCGAGAGGGCCTTGCAACACTCGTCAGATTCTCATTAAAATAGAGATGATGAGGCTCATCTTTCTCTTGGTAAATAACACAAAACCCTCCAAGGATCATTCTCACATATATGTAATGCTTTCTTGAAGTTAAGAGTTGAGGGTGCGAGTAATCGGCTTCAACATGCCAATGTATCACATTCAAGAGCTACCCACCCTTTCCTTGACCTAGATCGCATCTTTTCCATCCTCATCTGCTGAGGTAGAGCTATCCTAGGTCTACCTCTGCATTCATGGGTTGGAATTAGTTACGTGAATCGCACAATTTCTTTGTTTTTTATCACGTTCAAATAAAAAGTTAACATCTATAACTATAAAAGGTTAATATAACTCATAATCGATGTAAAAATCACATCAAAGTTACCATTCCATCCATCATAATCTTCCAAACAACTACTATTCAAGACCCTACCCTTTTCTTCCAAGAGATCTGCAATCCACCACATCAACTCGGAATCCCCCTTTCTCCTCCACCTTCCTCTACCCGTCTACGGCTCGTCCCGACACCCTCACTCGCCATATCTCCTCCTACTTCCACCAAAATAAGCGCACCACCCACCTCTGACTCTCCTTCAAAAAACTTTCTTCATCATGCTCGACTCGTGGATGTTACAAGACTCGATTAAGCGACTAATCGAACTTTAATCATTATTAATTAAGCAATTCCATTTAAGTATTGATGTTTCATACAATGGATAAATGTTGTAAATACCCAAGTAAAATTAACCAAGGGTGTGAGGTAAATAAGTAGCGGTCAATTAGGATTGTGTCAATAAAATTTCATAGTTGGATCTAAGTAGAAGTCTTGTACCTAGATTAATAGGTAGGGCAAAGGTATTAATAATAGCTTATAAGGAGAACAAAAGAGGGGGAAAATGGAGGATTCATTGGGACATTTCCCCTATAGATCAAACTGTCCGTTGTCTTTGGAAGTTTGGATCAAATCGCAGGATGATGTACAACACATTAGGGGATTAGATAATTATCATAATTTATGCGACTCGAGAAAAATTACAGATTTTAACACCTAATTTACACAAATTTTAACCGAGAGGAATCACTGAAGAACAAGTTTGTTAACCAAATATTACTAAATGAAAACTTGAATTTACCACTAAAAAAATTATAAATATCATAAAAATTAATCATATAACTAAAAATTACAAACAATATGACATGTTCGAATTTCGAATGAATTGAAATGTAGCTACATGAACCAAGGAGACACAAAATGTAGCTCCATTAGGTTTATTATCTTCTACTATGGACTCCATTAGGTTGTTTCATGTGATCATACCATGCTGTATGTTGCGATTGAGATTAACACCTTGCACGAGAACATCCAAATAGGACATGGATGAGTTTGGAGCGAAGATGATATCGGATTGTGTCTCAAGAACTAGTATCAGAGTGGAGACGATACTGGATCGTATGTCACAACAATGTAATCATTGGAATGCTAGTTAGATGAACACAAAAAAGAAGCTCATTGATTATGAAAATCCTACTTCGTTTTTGTTCAAGAATTAGAAATGATTTTTTTATAAACATTCACAAGCCTAACCACTTATTTATAGTAACCAACTTAGAGCTATATATGAAAAGTTGAACATTTTCATAAGATTGACACAAATCTAGTGCCATTTGACAACTTTATCAATGGTAGTTCAAATGCACTGCTTTTTCCCAAACTCGCAACTAAGATTATATTATCAACAAATAAAATTTATATGAATGATCATGTATTTGATTCATCGAATACATCATTATCGTATACTCTTGTATATGTATAACGCAACCCAATACTTATGGGGGGGGGATCTACATTATCGTATAATCTTGTATATGTATAACGCAACCCAATACTTATGGGGGGATCTACATTGTAATTTCTTAAAACCTTTCTTTTATTTAGATATCTACTAACTAAATACATTATTTAAAAAAATAATATAATATTTCACACTTAGTGTTATTTAAGACTTTGTGAAATTATATTAATGAAATAAATAGTCTACTAATTGTCGTAATATAATTTATATTATTTCATATAATATATGGGGGATAGATGATAAAGAGCTTCCTAAAGACAAAATTGAGAAATATAAGTGAAATCAAAGTAACCTTTGTTTAACTTTCAAGATATACTACAATTCCAACAAAAGCTTCGATTAACATAACACGAGTCCTTTAGGATCCATCTCTTCGAACTAGATCCAATGACTATAACATAATATATGTTATGAATAAGTTGAATTGAAGCTTTATTATTCATCCTTGAGAAATATGTGTTCAAATTATTGAGAAAAGATTCCTTTTATGGCATTACAACTTGCTCATTGCAAATTCGTTGTGTGGAAAACAATATCTCCCCTCATGGAATGACTAACCATATTTAAATTTGACAACATAAATTAAATCCATTGATGTCCTAAAATTAATGCCTTTTAAATGTGATTTGTATTATTTTGTTAGTCTACTTGTGGGACATCTTCAAATAAGGGTGAAAACAAATATGAATATGTTCATTCCTATCCATTAAAGATTTATACATATTTTGATATTCATATTTGTTTTAAAGTAGATGCATATAGGGATATCAATTTGACATTTATGAATATTCGTAGATTTATTTACAATTATGTGTAACAAAAATTTATGGTTGCATTCACCATCATTAATATAATTGTTAGGTGATTAATATATATATTATATCTATTTTATGTTTAAATAATCTAAACGTGTACATTTTAGTTAGTCTTTAAAATATTTCTATTGTTATTCGTATCAGATTTGTATTCATATTTAAATATATGATAACACATTTTCACATTCGTCAATATTCATTTTCACATTCGTATTTTAAAATAGATAAAGATATTATTAAACCTACACTCATATCTGTATTTGACCATTTGCATCCCTATCCTCAATGGCATGTATATTAATTCAATCATACACATATCGAATTATAGAGATTTTTATTTGGTACAAATAAAAGTTTTCCTCAAAATTCTTATCATTGTTAAACATATAAAAATCCTATTTTCATGGTACTTTGATCGTTATGTTATCAACATTCTTTATGACATGATTAAATATCTTATCCATTCACACTAATAATCATGTGAAAATATCTTGAACCAATTGAATCCACAATTAATGTAAAATCATGAGTTATATAACAATTAGAGGAATATGAGAAAATATGAAAAAAAAGGAATGAGACGCGAACAATATGAAATATACTTGAACTTGTACTTTTAGAGAGTTCCTCTTATTGTTAGACTAATTCTTAATGAACAATGCATAATATATATATATATATAATTTTGTCTATAATTAAAATATTAAACCTATAAATTTAATTAAAAAGAATAAGTGAATGCACACGTTATTATAACGTCGCGGTGACATATATTTTCAAACCCAGGTCATCTAAAAAATAACACATCTCAACCTTAAAAAATAAAAAGGGTAAATTATAAATTTGGATCCCCATCTTTAAATTGTAACGATTCATGTCCCATGGTTGTTAACATAAGAACTTTTGGGGGCTGATGACGAATATTCCCTTGTTTAAAAGTCGGAACCCAACCCTCATTCACTTCGAAATAATGGCATATTCATCATGAACCCTAAAATTTATGTTTCTTAAACAATCCTGAAACCCAAATCGTTACAATTTAAAGATGAAGACCCATTCTGCAATCATAACCATTAATGAGTATCCAAATTGTAATTTTCCCACTTTGGAAGTGGAAACCCACAAGCAATAAAAAGAAATAAAAATATACCGGATTTTCACACCATGACCTCCAAAAACTTATCCAATCACACACAACCCTTATAAAATATCACAATTACTCTATTTATATGCGTATGCACATGTGCAAGGGTTGGTATAAGAGTTGGTAAGATGGCAGGGTTTATGGTAAAATTACAAATAGTATAGGGGTTGCAGTGTAATTAACCAAAGAAATTTAGGGCGAAACTTCGATTGTTTTCTTCGAACAACGATCTTATTTTAATAATTAGTTCATGCGTCCCATTCAACCCCTCCCCCACAACGCGGATCCCACACTCTCCCAGCTGATCCCGGCGCCACCTACAGGGGCATTGTCGTCATTCCGCCTCCCCACCACGCGGCCCCTTTAAATACCAGCGGAGGCGTCGGGGATTTGTCGATTCCCGTTCGAAGACGACGAGCAGACAACGAAGAGGAGAGGAGCTCAAGAGATACCGGTGCCCATCGACGATCGCGAGCGCCCAAACCCTAACCCTAACCGGCACCCGCGACTGCCTCAAATTTTGGATCTCGATCGAGACCGAGGAGAACGAGGAGGTGAGGGGACGAGGAAGCCCTAGAAAGGCCCCGGGAGAGAGGAGCGGTGTGTTTTGGTGGATTTTTGGCGGGGATCCATTGATCTCAGGTACTTGAATCCATCGCTATTTGATTTCTCTCTGCTTTTTTGGCTGTTTTTCTTCGGGGGGATCAAGGTGCGAGGATCTTCCCGTTGTAAGGGGAGTCGAGAACGCAAGTGATCGGATCTCGCTTGGATCTTGCGGATTGATGATGATTTGTGCCTCGCGGAACGGATCAGAGGGCGATGGTGCCGATGGAGGATTGGTGCTCGGATTTCAGTGGAAAGATGAGGTCTTGGAGCCGGCGGATTACGGCTGGGGTTCGGAATTTGGATGCTTGTTAAGGCAGATGAGTGGCGTAGATCCAGAAAAGCTGGAAATATTTGGCGGTGCTTTGTTCTGGCCGGAGATCTTTTGTTGGATCCTGCTGTAGAATTAGGTTCCCGCCGCGCTAGGATGCTTGTGTTCTTCCTGTTGCCGTCAGGGAATGATGCTGGTTGGAATGCGATCTTCTACGCCCTTGGCAGGACCTGCCTCGGGAGGTCTAGGGTGCACCTTTGGTAGAGGATGTTCTTCCTTGTTCTTCAGGGCTCGTCTTGGTCGTGTGATGATTGTGTTCTCCAACACAGATGCTGTTCTTTTGATGCATGGGCATGTCTTCAACTTGCTCGTTGGAATCTGGATTTCCTGCAGCATTGCCATCTTGTAATGGGATTATCTGCCTGCAAGTTCCATTGATCATTGCATTTTTCCGTGTCTATTGGGCCATTGCCTGCTGTGCTCTAGAATTGTCCTAATTTGGTTCATTCTGCTTCCGATGCCCATCTTTGGCAGACCTAGAGAGAAAGATTACTTTGGTTGGTGGTAATGGACACTGGAACTAGATAGATGACCTTTTCAATGTCTACAGAGTCTTCTTCTCACGCTCTATTTGTGTCGTAGTTTGGGTAGCGGATTGGAGATCTGTAGCAGGAAAATTTTATGGAAGCGTCATCAAGCTGGAAAATCTCTTCCTTAAAGTAAAGACAGGACGATGAGACCATCTTCTGCACCGAGATCATGTTTTGATCTAGTGTTTTTTTGCCATCCAAGTCGGAATCAACTGTGGGAAATCTTTCGATTTTTCGCACGTTGAAATGGCCCCCATGGACATGGTTTCATAAAAGGATTGACCGCAAACTCGTGGCTTATGATGGTTGACATGGGCCATCTGTTTCATTATACAGCTGTTCTTAGCATCATTGTCCTGAAATTGAATTAGGAATTGCTATATTTTTTCTCTCCTCTGGCTGAGGAGTTGTTAAATTATATGTTTCTCTTCTTAGGAGGTGGCTTTGGGTTCGGAGTTCTGATCCAAGGGCTTCTGTTGGTTTTCATACTTATTCCTTGATAGGAAGGTAACTACTGAAGGATTTCATCTGTTGACATAGTGATATAAAGCCGTGTAGTGTTCTAGTTTTATTCAATGATAGTGGTTTTTTTGTTGAGATGTTAGTGTGCATAAAAACATACTGTGTTAAATAGTGGATGTCGCAGCGACGTTATGGAAAACCAAAATATAAGTCGTCATATACATTCTATAAGGTTGGTGTACCATGTTAGACATGAGATAAAAAAAACATCTGATAGGAATTATATGTTTGACTTTGTGTTTTTCTGTTGCTCTCTTTAGCAACTGTCCGCTTTGGTAGATGCCTTCCAGTTATTGATGGTTATAGTTTACATCTTTTTAGAATTTTCTAATGGAATCTCTGTTTTTCTTAAGCAGCATCTCTTCTGGACGTTTGTTCTCAAATATGTGGGGAACCTCAGGAGTTGAATTGCTGGGAATTATTGATTCTCAGTTGGCTTGGAATACAGACTCGAAAAACAGACACCGGACACCTAGGCGACCACGGACTTCATTCTTGACTGAGACTAAACATAAAGCTTTTGTCAATCATTTATCCAAGAATGACAGCCCTGATAAGGACTCAAATTGCATGGATATGCCCGTCTCTGAATCTGAGAAGGTATGCAAAATATGTTAAAAATAAAAGGCACTTCTTTTTCTTTGATGTTATGTTGGTGACGTTGTATTGCATGTATTTTTTTGCAGTTGGGTGTGAACATTCTCGGACATCATTTTGATGGTTCTTTGGAGGGTGTGCCTATTAAGAAAAGACTTTTACTTTCTCACTCCCCTAGTTCTTCGCGGGTCTCACCTCCAAATCTCTCAGAACTAGCTGACTGTGCATTTCAAAGTCCCGGATTACATCATTTAAACAAAAAACTGGAGTCACATTGCCCAAGTTCTAGTACGAACTGTTATGATGCAGATTTTTCAGGTATATCAATACTAGCAGCTGCGGCTTGTGACAGCCCTTTAAGTGGATGTGACATTATTAATTCGGAGGCTTCAGTTTCCAAAGACAAAGATCATGATTGCCACCAGAAGGGGCTACAGAATGTAGAATCTGACAAAGAGGATTCATCTGATGCTGGTGTCTCGGATGGAAAAGTTGACATATCCGGAATTTCAGCAGGGTCCTTAATTGCGTCTGCAGTAGAAGATGGAAGTTATGTTGTTGATCTTTGTGTTCCTGATGAGAACACGAGCTGTTCTAATAATATTCAATTCAAGGGTAATGATAATGCTTCTCTTACCTCTAGAAGAAGTGATAAACTTCACTGGGATTTAAACAAAGAAATGGATGCATGGGAATTTCCATACAATGAGGATGCTGGTTTAATTGACGGGCCTGCCTGTGCAGATGGGTTTCAGGATAAAGCTAACGTCGACGAGGTCTGCTTAGGTCTTGTTGGACACAGAATGGAACATGTTTCGCCTACCACTTCTCACATCCCATCCCAGATTGTGAGTGCTTCTAGTGATATCAACGCAGAGTTGGATTCTAGTCACTTATTAAAGAATTGTGCTGGCATGGGGGACACTGTGAACCTCTCACGAGAAGTGCATTGTGTCAATGAAGACTCAGACAATCCTTGCTCAAGTGCGGACAACCCTTGCTCAATACATGTTTCTGCAGAAGAAACTGATGCATCTCTTAAGGTCTTTACTGGGTTGACCGTTGTACAATTAGCTTTTGAACCATCAGTAGCTACTCAAGATGTACACGATTCTACTGGAGATTCACATGATCATATGCTGACTGTCACTCCTAGTAAAAGCAGCGGCAGTGCTCGAAGAAACCCAAAGGATGATAATTTTGAATCCATGCCAATTGAGATTCCCTCTTGTAGGAGTGCCAGCTCTAAGAATACGAGTCCGTGTGCTGATGATGGGAACAAAGGAGAAATTGAGATAACCTTCAATTCTTCTTTTCATGGTTGTCAAGATATGGAAGATGCAGAAAGTTCTGATTCAAGTAAGGAAAGACATGGAAACTCTGAGCGAGTTGATTGCAATGCAGATACTGCAAATGTGGGTTGTTACAATGAAAAGGGAGCCAAATCCTTCAATGATCCATCTAGTGCATCTTTGATAAACAAAACTGGCTCAAGTGGTACTTGCAAAAGCTTCTCAGATGCTGTGGTAAGGATGCAAGATGAAAATGTCCACAAAGATTATCCTATAGGTAGCTGTAACTTGGGTGTTACTGAGATTGCTGCTGGACAATTGATTGGGATGGAACAATCAGGACACAATAGAGATTATGATTCTCAGTATGAGGATGGAGAGCTGCTAGAATCTGTTTTGCATGACTGGGGAATAGATGGTGATGCAGATGTCGAAGATGAACGTGTTGATTATGGTTCCGATGAAAGGGAACAATACATATATGATGATGCATTGGATAGTCCTGCAGGCATGATTTCTCATGATGCTGAGAAAATCGATGGGAAGATCGTCGAGCTATCTGAAAAGTGGGGTTTTCATCCCGTATCTAGCCAAGTTTCCAAAGAGAGTTTAGAAACCAAGTCGCGGTCAGATGGTCAATGTTTAGATATTGAAGTTGCTCACGAGGCACCTCATTGTTGTGATGATAATGGTGTTAGATATGCTGAGCTTATTTCAAAAGGTGATGATCATTACAAGAAATCAAATCGATCTGCATCCTTGAAGATGAGCTTGCCTGGGTCTCGCTTGCGTTTAGACCCTGAAATCACTGCATGTTCATTCAAAGGGTCGGGTAAAGAATGTAAAATTGCAGAAATGCCAGGTATGGTAAAGGCAGAGAAAACATGCAAAAATGTGACTGATTCAAAGGATATATTGTCACAATGTGAAAGAGGCAGGTCTTCTGAATTGCCACGCAGTAAGGATGGAACTTGTTATCTGACAAGCAGGTGATTTGCATACATATTTTGAGTATGCTTTTGTTATCTTCTGTGTGTGGTTTCGAACAATTACTAATTTTGTTTTATTGTATGGGCAGTGGTGATAATGTTGGTGATTCTGATCATACTGCCAAAGTTGATCGTGCCCGTACTGTTTACTCGAGAAAGTCTGGAACTTCTCATTTACGGGAGGAGGAGGCTAGAAGTAAAGGTCATTCTGGCGATGAACCTCCTAAGCAGTGGATCTCAAGTCAACTCGAGAGACCCAGATACTATGATTCAGCTGGTTACAGTAAAGCTGCTCCAAAAAATGCAGTTGAGGCTGCTGCTGCTAAAGTTGAGAGCAATGGGTTTGCTGTTGCTCCGGATGGCACAGTTGTTGAGCCGGCTCAATTAGAATCCACTGGTTGGCCATCAAGAAGAAATACCGTTACTGCTGCAGAAGTTACGTATAGATCTTTTCCCAGAAGACTTTATTCTACTGGAAGAGATAGGGTTCTTCAGTTTGAAAGAGACGATGCTTTGGCCTTCAGGGCTCTGTCGAAATGCAGGATACCAAGGAAGGCCAGTCCTGATAGGCGTTTAGATGATGATGAATGGTCTTATAGACATGGACTCCGGACGCTTTCTTCAAGTCGGAAGGGGAAGTATAGTATGCAAATCTCCGATGAGAGGATTAATTCCTCTTTACGTGGTCATCGCACAACCTCGCAGAGAAATCGCAGCCCTACTTATCAGAGAGATTTTAGTCTTGCCCAGCACCATGACAGATCACGTTCACGGTCAAGAACTCAGTCTCCTAATGCATGGACGTCGCCGAGGAGGAATGGTCGTGGAAGGATAATGAGTGATCGTGGATATAGACACTGCGATGGAACTCCTTCAGATTTTAGAGCTGCTGCTGATAGAGGGGAGCTAGTGAAAGTACCTTATCGACGTGTGAACTATGCAGATCGACTCCCGGACTTAGGTCCATCTTTTAGAAATTTCCCAAATTTTCCCGCAAGACAGTTTCGTGAAAGGAACGATTTAGATAACTTGGGGAGACACGGATACAGAATTTGCAGGAGATCATCGGAGAGAAGCCCCCCAGAGCGTTCCTTCTCTCGAAGTCATAGGTTTGATGTGTTGGATCCTGGAAGGATGGATCGGGATGAATACTTCCGAGAGGCGCATCATGGCAGGCATCATGAATTCAACAGTGCTGGTAAAAGGGCAAGATGTGATGAGGATGTTAATGGAAGAGGACACAGTAACAGATCTGATATGCTGATATCCTCATCTTCAAGAGAGTATGAAGCCCTCGGGGGCATGAAACACCTATGTTCTGAAGATAGCAGTGGTCGCAGGTTGGAGAGTGCTCGTCCTCGTCCGAGAACTCCTCCAGAGTTTGATAACACTGATACTTCGGGAGGTTTTATTGGTGGTTGTGACAGTCAACTCGGAAGCCCGCCTCGAAGATCTACCGATGTTAAAGGTCGTTTCAGATATGCCAGAGATATAAGACGAGGTGCTGAGTCTAAATCTGCTGGATTAGAGGAGTGTGACAAAGACATGAACCCATTGAGGCGACGGCTAGCATGATTGTACTTCACGCTGGTTACTGTTGTGCCGTCGATGGTGGTTGCCCAGCATTGATAGTGATGCTCTTGTAAATTAAACCAGCAGCATCTCTTGGTATGATACGTTTTTTTGTCTGATTGTAAAAATTGCCGATGTAGTTTTGGAAATTTTGCCTCGGTTCATTCTATTACAGAAGTGCTATTTTTCTTTGTTGTTCCATCATATGGGAGATAGGATCTCCATTTTGTAAGAGGTCCTTGCCATATAATTAGCTGATGAATCCTGTTTAGCCCTACTCTTTTACTGAATACGTGCCAACATGTGGGGTGGTTGAATTGCAGAACTTTGCCCACGTTTTTCCTTATTCAGAAGTACCTGACTTTGAGATGTGCTCTGGGATTGTCAAAAGATGCTCTTTCCCTGATACCTAAATGTCCTCACAGGACATCTGACCTCAGCATTTCCCTATCACGGCATCAATCGGCAAATTATTCGTCGATCGACAAACTGTTTGCCGATCGAAGTTTTTTTCGGATTTTTTTTGAATTTTATATTATTAAAAATAATATGTAAAAATATTTGGAATGAGAATCAGCAACCCACGACCCATTTATCGATTCTCAATTCCAAATATTTTTTTATATTATTTTTAATAATATAGAATTCGGAAAATTTTTCGGAATAATATTATATATTATTTTTATGCACAATCGGCTAACGGTTTTTCGATCGACGAACCGTTTGCCGATTGATGCCATTAAAGGGAAATACTGAGGTCCAATACCTTATAGGGCATTAGGTATTGGAGATGTCCTGTCAAGGAAAAAACTCTGCATGTCCTTGTGATCATCTTTTGGGAGAACTAGGCCACGTTGATTGTTTCTCATTGCTTTATAACGTCAAGGTTGTTAGTGTAAAATAACAATTGCATCTGATATCATTTCTGGAGAACAAACATGATAATTGATACTGCACCGTGAGGTTGTATCTTGTTTTCTTCATACAGGAGGTTGTCAGTAGGAACCTCAGGGTTCCTTTTGCAAAGTTGTCTTTATTTATTGTGAAATCTTTTTTTAGTGCATAGTCAAGGGTTTTGATTATTGCTCCCTATTGGTATAAAAGGAGGCTAGGTTCCTCTTAAAGTGGTCCTCTGGCTTAACATGTATTGCGTCGACTTCCTCTGAGGATCGAGGCATACCGTGTGCCTCCCCAAGCAGGAAGGTGGTTTGGGGTTGAAATCTTTAACCTCGATTCGTGAGGATATGATGGCTTCATGGTCTTGGAGGCTTATTTCCGCGGATTCTTCCATTTGGGTTGTCTTTATGCGCGAAAAGTACCTCCATTTTGCCTCTTTCTGGGAGGTTCATCCCGTGCGTGGCAGATCATTTGGGGGGAAAAGAGGTGCTATTTGAGCTGCTATTTGTGGTGATGCCCAATCCTATGTGTGGGTGCGGTCGCCAAAGGGTTTCTCCTTCGCCGATGCGTACGACCTCCTTTATTCAAGGGCTGCGACTCAATCTTGGGCTCCTATTGTTTGGGCTCACGGCACCCCACCTAGGTTCTCTTGCGTGCTCTATTGTGCTACCCTTGAGCGCCAACCAACCACAGATGGATTTTCTAGAATGGGCTTGTGTGGTTCCACTACTTGCTACTTATGCGCATCATGGACAGGAAATCCCGTCTCATGCACATCTACTCTTCAACCGCCCGTTCCCGTCTGACCTATGGTTGGGCTTGTGCGTGATTAGGATTGCCATCTAATCCGGTCCTTTCACTTCCAGAAACGCTCTCTGGATTGCTGCTGGCATCATGGACAAGAAATCCCGCAAGGTCGTGTCGTGTCGACCCTTATCGCTCGTGTCGACCCTTATCGCCGTGGTAGTTTGATCTATTTGGGGCGAGAGAAATCATAGATGGACCTCAACGAGTTCCCTCTCGGCTATTTCTATCCTCGACAACATTGCTTGTATAGTCAGATTGATTAAGAAGAACCGATGGAACCTGAGTTTTTGTCTCCTTAGGAAAAAGGGAGAGATACCTCCGTAGGCAGGGATGTAAACGAATGTGAATATATTCGTATCCAATCTGCTATCGTATTCGTCTTATACATGTTTTGGCATATGTATACGTATTTGCTTTAAAATGGACGCAGTTGTGGATAACACTTTGACATTCATTACTATTCGCATTTGCATTCGTATAATTCGTTTTCGTACATAAGTATATCAATAGATTTATTTATAACTGTGCGTAACAATATTTTATGATTGCATTCACCATTGTTGATACAATTATTATGAAATTACTATATCTGGTATATCTATTTTCTGTGTAAACCATCCTAAACATGTAGATTTTAATTAATCGATTAAAAATTATGTTATTATTCGTACTCGTTTTACATTCGTATTCATTTTTAAGATATGGTAACACATTTTTCACATCCGTCAATATTCATATACGCATCCGTATTCGTTTTTTTAAAATAGATAAGGATATCATTATACCTATATTTGTATTCGTATCTGATCGTTTTCAACCCTATCCATAGGACTAAGAAAAGGATGATGATGACTTTCCCCTTCAAGTTGGAGAAAGGGACAATGATGGTTATCAAGATGGAGAATACCATACTAACCAGAAATGGTGTTCTGACTTGAGAAGGCAATGAATGTGTAAGGACATCATTGATGTCTATGCTAGAGTGTACGGAACAACAAAAACCACAAATAAATTAACGGGACCGCGAAATAATGTGCAATAGACAACGTATCATAGCACCCTCGACTCAGGAGGTGTGAATGCAAGACTTTAAGACCATATAGCAAGAATCGTTTGCTGTAATGTTGTCTCTACAATAATCGTTTGAGCCGCTTGATCTTGATCGAGTGGTTTGTACGATTTTGCATGCTACGGGCTCACAAAAAGTGTGAAATCATGTAAACCGTTCGATCACGATCGAGCGGCTCGAAACTTACATTGTGAGCTTGACTTTTTTATGGACTTATGGTTAAGGATAATGTGAACCACATCTCAAGTCTCATGATCAAATTTTAAAGAGCTTTGGATAGGGTTGTGAATTTGGGTATATCTATTGGGTATACGACACAAACCTGCTACATTTAGTGATTTGAAATACACCCTATTTCTTTTGGATAGGTTTGGGATTGAAACTTACTATGTGGGTACATGTTTGGATTTTTTGGGATTCCCTTGTGATACCCAAACCCAAACACATGCACATATGTGTGCATTTCACCTTATTCAAGCTAGTCGAAACTATAACACGCGCGCGCGCAAACACACACACACACACAGATATATATATATATATATATATATAGAGAGAGAGAGAGAGAGAGAGAGAGAGGGGGGGGGGGGAGGAATGATCCTATGAGAGCAAAAAAATATGAGAGCATGAGAGCATGCATTCTGGAACACATGATTGTGTTTTCTTTCTCCTGGTCTTCTCTCTCCTGGTTGGATCATGTGGTCTAGAATACATGGTCTCATGCTCTCACAGGTTTTGGCTCTCATAGGATCACTCATCTCTCTCTCTCTCTATTTATATATAATATAGCATCCAAATTTAAATTAACATTTCCATCTAATATAATAATATTTTCACAATTTTTTCACTATACATGTTGTGTTAATATTTATTGTTATACGTAAGAAATAAGAAGTTGTAAAATATATTGAAAAGATGGCTAAATTAAGGGTGGCTCACCATATATGGTGAGACCCCGCCTCATCTGAAGTTTCTCATGTGTATATATATATATATATATATATATATATATATATATATATATAGGGTTAAATGGGGATGCCCCATGGGGGGAGCTAACTTGGCTCCCCCCTCCCCATTTCGCCCGATTTTTTTATTTTTTTAAATTTTCTTCCGTGGAATTTCATCACTATATCCCTATATTATGTCATTAAAATTTCGTGCGAAACAGAGACTCCTGCGGCCTCCATCCAGACAGTCATTTTTTAACGGTAACAGGATTTTTTAAATCGACCACGTCTGGATGGAGGTCGTAGGAGTCTTTGTTTTGTATGAAATTTGAATGACATAATGTAGGGATTTAATAATGAATTTACACGATTTTAGATTTCAAAAAAAAATAAAAAAATATGTGAAAAAAGGGGTGGGGGAGCTAAGTTAGCTTCCCCTAGGGGGCATACACATTTTTCTCATATACATACATACATATATATATATATATATACATACATACATATATATATATATACATACATACATATATATATATATACATACATACATATATATATATATATATATTAAGGGATAAATGGGGCTGCCCCCTAGGGGGAGCTAACTTGGCTCCCACTGCCCCGTTTTCACCATTTTTTTATTTTTTTTGAAAATAAATTTCTTCTGTGAATACTCATCACTATATCCATATATTATGCTATTCAAATTTCGTGTGAAACAGAGACTCCTACGACCTCCATCCATACAATCATTTTTTAACGGTAACCGGATTTTTTAAATCGACCACGTTTGGATGGAGGTCGTAGGAATTTCTGTTTCGCATGAAATTTGAATAACATAATATAGGGATTTAATAATGAATTTACACGGTTTTAGATTACAAAAAAAATAAAAAATTTTGTGAAAAAGGAGCGGGGGAGCTAAGTTAGCTCCCCCTAGGGGGCATACACATTTTCCCATATATATATATATATATATATATATATATATATAGGGAAAAGGAAGCTGCACCGGGGGTGCAGCCAACTAGCTACACCCGGGTATTTTTCTCTTTGATTTTTGATTTTTTGTAGGAAACTTATGGGAGATTTATTTAGTTTATTGTGTGGAATATGTGTTTCAAATTTCATGCAAAACAAACATTCCTAGCATGCCCATATAGATATGGTCAATTTCAATAATTCTGAAACCGTTAAAATGTCATTGCCTTGATGGAGATGATAGAAATGTCGAATTTAGTTGAAATTGGTATGATATCATGGTGATATATAGTGATTTAAATCCCCTAGGTTTCATTTCAAAAATACAAAAAATCAATGAAAAAATGGCCGGGTGCAGCTAGTTAGCTCCTCCCCCGGGTGCAGTTTCCCCAGCCCCATATATATATATATATATATGTGTGTGTGTGTGTGTGTGTGTGTGTGTGTGTGTGTGTGTGTGTGTGTGTGTGGTGTGTGTGTGTGTGTGTGTGTGTGTGTGTGTGTGTGAGTGATTCTATGAGAGCCAAAACCTATGAGAGGGGCTATTCCCACCTCTATTTTTCTCGTATTTTTTTATTTTTTTAGAAAATAAAAATATGTATATTTATCATTATATCCCTTTAACATGTCATTCCAATTTCGTGAGAAACAGAGACTCCTATGCCTCCATCTGGAGGGGGTCATTTTCAGCAATTCTAAGACCGTTAAAATTTGACAGTCTTGATGGAGGGGATTGAAGTTTCAAATTAAGTCGAATTTTTTTATGACACCCATGGTGACATACTGTAATCTAAATTCCAATATGTTTCATTTCAGAAAAAAATACAGGGGAAAAGAGGTGGGAGCCTGTAAGTTAGCTACACCCAGAGAGCATACTCCTTTTTTCCTATATATATATATATATATATATATATATATATATATATATAGGATTTTTATCCAGAGGGCACTGTGCCCATTTGCGATAAAATGAGCCCGTATTATCCACCGTTAGATTAAATCTCTTAATCCCATGATTTTAGGAACGGCAATGGTAGCGACAATGCTTTTAATTTTGAATATTAATGAATTTCCCAAAATAGCAGTAGACTTTTTTGGTATCGTCTGATATTGTATTGAGAAAAAATCCATTTTGTCACATTTTGAGAGGGGATCGAGCGATCGTTCTCACGAATCATTGTGTTTTATTATCGATTGGAGACGATTTTCGCTCGCCAAAGGTATTGTATTTCAATTATTGATTTTATATTTTCATTGATCCTGCGTTTTAATTGTTGTTTTTTCTTTGATAATATTTTTTCATTAGGTTTCGTTCATGGTTAATTCGCGAATGGATTGTGATCGGCACATTTCAAAAGCAATTACGAATAATACATATTTTTTATCGTAAGCAATATTTATTCGAGAAGTATGATTGAAATATGAGAAATGGTATTCACAATATCATTTTTATATTCATTTTGATACACGATTTGTAGTCCTAATTGATTTTGTATCGAAGGTATTTTGATTTCATATAATAAAAAGTTACAGTAAATACAATTGTTATTTTTTATGCGTTAATTTGAAAATATATTGAGTTACTGATATATTTAAGTAATTTACTAATGAGATATTTTATGTTACTAATGTTAACACAATTGTTACTTGTCGTATAACAAACGTTACTAACAATTCATTACATGTTACTTGTCATTGAATGATTCTTACTGAAGCGAGTATATTGCTGAGTTACTAACAATTCATTACAAGTTACTTATCATATAACAAATCTTACTAACAATTCATTACAAGTTACTTAGCATTGAATGATTCTTACTGAAGCGAGTATATTGCTGAGTTACTAACAATTCATTACAAGTTACTTGTCATATAACAAACGTTACTAACAATTCATTATAAGTTACTTGTCATTGAATGATTCTTACTGAAGCGAGTATATTGTTGAGTTTCTAACAATTCATTACAAGTTACTTGTCATATAACAAACTTTACTAACAATTCATTACATGTTACTTGTCATTGAATGATTCTTACTGAAATGAGTATATTGCTGAGTTGCTTTTCTTTATACAATTATTACTATTCACGGATATAAATTAACTTATTGTTTCTTGCAGAATAATGCAACAATTTGGTGTCTTGAAGAAGCTGCTGTTATTCGGAGGAGCGAGAGCAAAAAAACATCATCTAAATGGACTACAAGACAGTTGAAATTTAGATGTTCACCATATAACTATAATTAAGTAATTTATATGCGACTTTCAGTAACAATTGACGTATTACAAGTAATTAAAGGTGTGATTCGATAGTAATTCAAAATAAAGAATAAAACAAGTAAGATATATAGAAGCATCAGTAACATGTAATAAATTGTAGGTAAAAGAAGGTAATGGAATAAATAAGTTGGAATAAGTATAAAAAATAATGTGAGAGTAACTTATGTATTGCCATCAGTAACACTCGATACATTATAAGTAATTAAAAATGTTATATAAGTAAATAAAAAGTGCTTCAGTAAGACTCAAAGTATTAAGTAACTATAACATTAGTAACAATCAAAATGACTTCAGTAAAATGGACATTTGTAATCAGTACTTATTGTATGGACATTAGTAATTCGCATACTTAATTACTGATCTCACAACAATAGTTACTTGAGATCTGAATATGTATTACTTGAGTAACATGAATGAATTACTGATCTCTGTACAATGTATTATTACATATGTAAAATACTGATAAGTGTTTCAGTATTACTGATCTCGCAACACATAATTACTTGAGTACATTATTTACATTACTGATCAAATGTACAATGATTATTTCTTCGATACGAAATTGATGATTTAAATGTATCTTTCCAAAACCGTCTTCCTTTTTTTAAGGACTCAATATAATTGGAAATATAAGATGCTCAAAAAAAGGAATTAAAATGCGAGTAATGTGCGGTGGGTGGTTATGGCAACTCATTCTTAGCGCTAATTTTAGAAATTAATCAATTTTACTCAGAACTGCTTGATCATCATCACACGGATGATAACGCGTGCTTAAAAATCCTAAATGGGCACAGTGCCCTCTGGATAAGCCCTCTATCTATATATATATATATATATATATATATATATATATATATATATGGGAAAAGGGAAGCTACACTAGGTGGTGCAGCCAAATCGCTACACCCGGGAATTTTTCTCATTGATTTTTGATTTTTTTGGAAGAAACCTATGGAGATTTATTTAGTTTATTGTGTGGAATATGCTTTTCAAATTTCACGCAAAACAAAATATTTCTAACATGCCCATTTAGATATGGTCAATTTCAATAATTCTGAGACCGTTAAAATGTGATAATCTTGATGAAGATGATAGGAGTTTCGATTTTAGATGAAATTGGCATGACATCAAGGTAATATATGTTGATTTAAATCCTCCTAGGTTTTTTTTAAAAGGAAAATTCAATGAAAAAAATAGCCAGGTGCAGCTAGTTAGCTCCACCCCGCGTGTAGCTTCCCCAACCCCTATATATATACACCCGGCCTAATTTTTCATTATTTTTTGATTTTTTTGAAATAAAACCTTGTGGTATTTAGATCACCATGTATCACAATGTTGTCATTCCAAATTCAACATAATTTAAGACTTCTATCATCTCCATCAAGACTACCAAATTTTAACGGTCTTCGAATTGCTGAAAACGACCTTGTCTAGATGAACATGTTAGGAATATTTTTTTGCATGAAACTTGAAACACATATTCCCCTTAACATATTAAGTTAATTCCCCAACTTTTAATTCAAAATAAAAAAAATCGAAAAATGGGTTGGGTGCAGGGAGTTTCCTCCACCCCAGGGTGCAGGCTCCCTGCCTCTCTCTCTCTCTCTCTCTCTCTCTATATATATATATATATATGGGAAATAAGAGTATGCTCCATGGTTGTAGCTAACTTAAATGCTCCCACCCCTTTTCCCCTATATTTTTTTATTTTTCTGAAATAAAACATATTGGAATTTAGATCACAATATGTCACCATGGTGTCATAAAAAAGTCGACTTAATTCGAGACTTCTATCCCCTCCATCAAGACTGTCAAATTTTAACGGTCTCAAAATTGCTGAAAATGACCCCCTCCAGATGGAGGGCATATGAGTCTCTGTTTTTGACGAAATTAGAATGATATGTTATATCCCCAAATATACATATTTTTATTTTCCAAAAAAATAAAAAAAATACGGGAAAAATAGAGGTGGGAGTAGCCTCATTTAACTCTCTCTCTCTCTCTCTCTCTATATATATATATATATGGATTTAATGGGGTTGCCCACAGGCTGCCCCCTTATTTCGGCATTTTTTTTAGTTTTTTTATATATATAGGGAAAAATGGGGCTGCCCCCTAGGGGTAGCCAACATGGCTGCCCCCACTCCATTTTTTGCAGTTTTTTGTTGGAAAAATATCACCATGTATATTCATCCACATATCCCTCCTATATGTCATTCAAATTTCGTCAGAAACAGAGACTTCAACGGCCTCCATCCAGACATCATTTTTTTAACGGTCGCATGATTTTTTGAATCGACCATGTTTGGATGGAGGCCGTCGGAATCTCTGTTTCTGACGAAATTCGAATGGCATATAGGAGGGATATAGGGATGAATATACATGACGATATTTTTCAAAAAAAATAAAAAAATTTGCCCAAAAATGGGACGGGGCAGCCCCATCAACCCCCTATATATATGGGAAAAATGGGGTTGCCTCCCAGGGGTAGCCAACATGGCTGCCCCTCCCCATTTTTGCAAGATTTTTGTATTTTTTGGAAAAATATCACTATGTATATTCATCCCTATATCCCCCTATATGTCATTCGATTTTCGTCAGAAACAGAGACTCTTACGGCCTCCATCCAGGCGTCATTTTTTTAACGGTCGCAGGATTTTTTAAATCGACTCTATCTGGATGGAGGCCGTAGGAGTCTCTGTTTCTGACGAGATTCGAATAGCATATATGTGGGATATAAGGATGAATATACATGATGATATTTTTCAAAAAAAAAATAAAAAATTGCCCCAAAATGGGGCGGGGCAGCCATGTTTGCTACCCTCAGGGGGCAGCCCCATCAACCCCATATACATACATGTATGTATGTATGTATGTATGTATGTATGTATGCATGCATGTATGCATGCATGCATGTATGTATGTATGCATGTATGTATGTATGTATGTATGTATGTATGTATGTATGTATGTATGTATGTATGTATGTATGTATGTATGGATGGATGGAGGCCGTAGGAGTCTCTGTTTCTGACGAGATTCGAATAGCATATATGTGGGATATAAGGATGAATATACATGATGATATTTTTCAAAAAAAAAATAAAAAATTGCCCCAAAATGGGGCGGGGCAGCCATGTTTGCTACCCTCAGGGGGCAGCCCCATCAACCCCATATACATACATGTATGTATGTATGTATGTATGTATGCATGTATGCATGCATGCATGCATGTATGTATGTATGTATGTATGTATGTATGTATGTATGTATGTATGTATGTATGTATGTATGTATGTATGTATGGATGGATGGAGGCCGTAGGAGTCTCTGTTTCTGACGAGATTCGAATAGCATATATGTGGGATATAAGGATGAATATACATGATGATATTTTTCAAAAAAAAAATAAAAAATTGCCCCAAAATGGGGCGGGGCAGCCATGTTTGCTACCCTCAGGGGGCAGCCCCATCAACCCCATATACATGTATGTATGTATGTATGTATGTATGGATGTATGTATGCATGCATGCATGCATGCATGCATGCATGCATGTATGTATGTATGTATGTATGTATGTATGTATGGGTAAAATGGGGCTGCCCCCTGGGAGTAGCCAACTTGGCTACTCCCACCCCTATTTTTTCCTCATTTTTGTATTTCTTTGGAAAATAAAAATTTGTATATTCATCACTATATCCCTCTAACATTCTATTGAAATTTCGTCAGAAACAGAGACTCCTAGGCCCTCCATCCATACGGCATTTTTTTAATGGTCGCAGGATTTTTTAAATCGACCCTGTTTGCATGGAGGCCGTAGGAGTCTCTATTTTTGACGAAATATCATTTTCAATTAACTGATCCGGACTCAACTACCTTTTTGTAACTGTAACTTAAATACACTCATAATCCAATCGAGACAAATCATCTAATTTATACACCTCCATCATATTTGCTGCCTATATTTGAAGTTCCTCATGGACTTCACATTTTTTTGAGTTTCTCACGAAGTAAATGTCAACATGCTGCGCATCTTCAACATCCTCATGCAATATATATTTTCAACGTTTCCGATTCCTCCATTTGGTTTATGACCGACTCTACTTAAGAACTTTTGTGAAAATTTCATGCAACTTGACTTTCATCGATTTTTTTTATTATTCATTGTAGAGATGGTTAATTTAGAATTCTTTTATATGGATATAATGAATACTCATTGGGTACATGGATACACGTTGGATATATTAGTACTCGCTTAGTACTACTCACCTAATTATCGGCGGGTTTAATTCACCCGCTGAAATTCCTAGTTTTGAACTACATACCCAATATCCAAAAACAATATGTACCAGGTGGAAATGGGTCGTGCGAGCTCGATAGGGAAGATCACCATGTGGCGAGTTCGTAAGTCAGGTGTATTATAGAGGTTTAGGGTTTAAAGTTTAGGGATTGCACAGAGAAAAACTACAGCACAAGAAGAACGAGTGGAAAACCACGGTTTCATGGACTGTAGCCGGTGGCAGTGGCAGTCATTTAGAGGTGGGATAGAAGAGGATGTAGTGGCACTACTTGTAATTTAGATAATTATTCAAAGGACAAAAATGAAAGTTTCAGATGGACTTCGTTAAACATGATATGTTTGCTTTCTGAGATGGGGTGGGTTGGGATAAACCCGTGGGAATAGTAGCTGTTTGGATGGTTACGAGGGTTGAAATAAAGAATGTGATGTGATCTCGTATTGATTTGCGATGCAATTCCAACCCAGCAATGTAGAAAGATAAATCAGATTAGCTCAAATTATCCAGTAACCAAATGGACCCTAAAAGGTGAACAAGTGAATGGAGTTATATAAGAGCGAGTGTGCAATGACATTAATTCGAAGAAGCATATATGGAGACTTCCCTATAGGGGTGTAAACGAGCCGAACCTGAGCGAACCAACCTAGGCTCAGTTCGGCTCGTTTAGCATACTTTCAGGTTTGAGCTCGGTTCAGCTTGATAAAATAAAAAGTGTAATCAGGTTCGGTTCGGCTCGGATAAGGTTCGTAAAGGTTCGGTTCGACTCGTTAAAGGTTCGTTTAAGAATAAATGTTATGCATGCATTTCTGTTCAAAGGAAAAAACTGCACTTGCGGGGGAGGGTTTTGTGGGGGTTTCGGGAATAAGGAATAGGAACTTAGGGAGTGGATGACTGGATGAGTTTGGAAAAATAAGTGAATGTCCTTGTGTTAATATAGAATGTATTTTTTCCTTGTACATATACAATATATATGCATATATACTTTTATGTATGTATGTGTGTATAATCGAGTTTTTAACGAACCGAACCTGAGCGTTTGAGGTTCGGTTCGTTTATTTAATCGAGCCAAAACTCGTGTTCAGGTTCGATTCGTTTATTTTCAAATCGAATCTGAATCGAACTTTTAACGAGCCAAAGCGGAATCGAGAAATTTCTGGGAGTCCTACTTCCTTAAACGTGATCATGTTCTTCTAAACGTGGCACTTACGGAAAGGGAATTAATGGTAGTGGATCCCACAACGAGCTTGCTTGATAGAGTATAAACGTACATGGATCCCACAACGAGCTTGCTTGATAGAGTATATAGATAGATAAATGTGGTAACCTGTGGTTCTAGGACAGCGTGTTAGCTAGTATCTTAACCACTTGTATTAAATTAAATCATGTAATGTACATTCCTAACCAAAGCACACGGACATCTGCATCAAACATGGCCTAAGGGCATTTAATGGCGTAAGGCGATTACGAGTGTGGCTAAGCGAGGTTTATATAGGCGATTACGAGCGAGTTTTACGTGCGTACACGCGTGCGTGCGAGTGTGTGTGGGCGTGCGCGCACGTGTGCGTGTGCGCGTGTGTGTGGGTGCGTCTATGCATGTTTCACGAAGATAGAAAACAGGGGAAAGAGACGCTTTTCATCTCTTTAATCTGCTTGACTCACCTCATTCGTTAAACCTTAACCCTCACACCATCACTTCCTTCAATTATGTTAACTATTACCAAAAATCTTTCTTCTGTCTCTAAAATAGAGTAACACCCATACCCCAAACATAGTCTCATATCTAAAACTCATAAAGTGTGAGAATGTGTTATAAACGGTGAAGATTACTACTTTTTAACTTGGGCTTAAGCATTTTAGGTGGTTGACAATGGATTCTTTTGAGTTTAAGCCCAACAAGTTGTTAGAGTCAGTTTTCCTCGATAGAGGATCGCGGACCTAAGCCCTAGACATTATAAATGATATGAGAGCCAATTTCCCTCTGATTGTAGAAAGAGCTACCCGAGAGGTGGAAATATCCCTACAAAGAGATAGAAGGAAATGACTACCCAGAGCATGCAACCATCACATTCACTGGGAATAAGTGATGTGCCATGTCACAATGAGGACATTGCGAATATAAGTACGGAAGATTGTAATACCCATACCCCCAAACATAGTCTCACGTCTAAATCTCACAAAGTATAGAAATGTATTATAAGTGATGGAAATTACTACTGGACAACTTGAGCTTAAGCATTTTGAGTGCTTGTCAACGGATCCATTTAGGCACAAATCCAACAAGTTGTCAGGACTAGTTTTCCTTGATAACATATCGGAAACCTAAGCCCGGAACATTACATGTATTATTTTACATTAGTTTAATGCAAGTATGAAAATTTATGTAATTTTTATACATTACATAATGTATTGTATTAATTGTTTGGTTTCACTTTCTACTTTTTTTTACAAAAATAGTAAGATGCTTCTTTCTTCCTACACTTATATATGCCATGAAATAATCTATTAAATTGCGAAGATAAGTTACTTAAAAGTTTATATTTTCTTATCATCGTCACAAAATAATTCATCAAGTTCAACAACCACTAGAGTTACATGTTTTTAATTATCCCATCTCACTAAATCACAATTCCTTTCAAACAACAACCCTAAAATAACCCTCAATTTCTAAATCTACCAAAACCATAACCATAATCAAAGCCATAGAGCTTATATCTAACCCAACCCAAAAGTCCCAAGTGAAATCTAACCCAAACTCTGACACAAACCCTAATCCTATTTTGAATCATAATGCTAATACAAAACCATGATCTTAAACAAAACCCTGTCTAGGTGAAACTTGGCCATACCTAGACAGAGATTGAAACTTAGGCCATACCTTAATACACAACCTAACCAAATCCAAACCAAACCTAAACCTTAATGAAACCTACATATACCTTAATAGAAAACCTGACCTAACCATAGCCATAGCCTAACTATAATTCATTTTTTCCTCAAGAATCATTATTTCTTGATGTTAGGCCATCGCAAAGTTAGGCATAACCCATGCCTGGAGGATCAATACAAAGAAGGAAAAGACGAGAGAGAAAAGGAAGAGACAAATAAAGATACGAGATGGGAAGCGAAATGGAGCAATCACTAGGGTAGCGAATAGTTCGCCGAATGGCACACCATTTGGCTCTTTTTCACTCATCAAGTTTCACACCGAAGTCTAAAATTCCATGCAGACACATCAACTAACGACGATCTATTGTTGCCTTGTCCTTGTTAGGCAGATGATTTGTCGCCCACACCCTACATCAAGTGCGACAAATGATTTATTTATGCCCTAATCGAAGATATTTTGTTTTCATACCCTAACAAATCCCAAGATCATTTAGGGAAGTCATGTAAAATGGAAGAGAATGTTCACTATGGTGCACTACTAGTGCACACACGACACCATCGTTCTCCTTCACTTTCTCTTCCATGTCAGATCATCCATCCATGATTCCATCTTCTTCTCCCGATCTCCTACCTTGCCCACGATCTTATCTCCTTTCTTTATAGCTTCTTCTTCAGAGCTCTTACATCGCTCATGATCTTATCACCTTCCTTTAATAGCTTCTCCATCCAATCTCTTACCTTGTCTACAACCCTACTTCTTCCTTTATAGCTTCATCTTGAGGTGTCCGACCCCTCAACAAAACCGCCTCAAGCGCAACACAAAGCACTAGACCATCAATCATCCTCTCCCACTCCCCTTTTCTCTCTATACTCTACTCATCCTTGCTTCGATCTTCATCATTTTTTCCGATCCTTTTGGAATCTCGCACTTATCAGACGAACCCATCGCTCTTGTCCGTCGCCTTCATCGTCGCCGCGATTAATTTGCATCCAACCTCAGACTTCCACTCATTCATCTACAAAAGTGACAGGAATACTTCAAGATAGAGAGATTCCTCCATCTGAGGTGTAGAAATATTGCAGAATTTACATACATCTAATCTACTTGTAATTTTTATGTAATTATTTAAGATAACTGTATCTGTTTACATCCGCAGCCATGGAATAATCTGTAGAAAAATCCACTCTCCTCGGTCCCATCAAACCAGAGCACAGTGCATCCCCCATTATTGTGAGAAGCAAAAGCTTCGGCAGACGAACATGTGGCCATCGTTCTTCCACTCTCAGGAGAACCCCATCCCCCACAGATCAATGCACACAGTTAAAACCAAAATTAACCATTTCCTTCTCATCATCATCATCATTACAAATCTGTCTGACACTTTTTTTACTCCGAGTCAAAAGAACAGAGCAAGAATACCAACAGTAATCCAAGAAAGACCGAATCTTCCTACCACCTACCTCCTTCCTTCCGTCCAAATCTCTCCGACCACCTTCGGATCGTCGACCCCTATGCACAAAATCCGATTCCTTTCGAACGGAAAAGGCCTTCAGATCGCCGCTCCCAATCTCATCCGTGCGGCGAGGAGCAGCTCGTCGGCGTTCAAGAACCGGAGAGGGGGCGGCTGGTGGTCGATCGGACGCCAGTCGAGATCCTCCTCCACGGAGTAGTCGAGGAGCTCGGACTCGTCGAACCCAACTTCCAGAAGCTCGTCTTCCGTCTCCGCCTCCTCGCCGGCGAGGAGTGGCGCGCGGCAGAGAGGGCAGGTGCGGCGGCCGAGGTCGACCCAGGGATCGAGGCAGCGGCGGTGGAACACGTGGCTGCACTCCCGGAGGCTGCGGACATCATCCCCGTCCTCGAACTCGTAGAGGCAAACGGCGCAGCTGTCCTCCTCGGACGAGCAGCAGGAGGGGGAGGACTTGTAGGGTGCGGAGGGGAGGGCGTCCTTGACGCGAGATGGGGAGGTGGGTCGGAGAAAAAACGGGGCGGGGACGAGGGAAGGTGGGTCGGAGGGGTGGAGCTGGTTGGAGATGCCGAGGAAGGCGAGGGTCGATGCGAGGAAGCGACGGAGGTGGGCGAGGGAGATCACGAGGTAGACGACGAGCTTGGGGACGGCGAGCTCAGAGCAGCTCATAGGGAACCCCATTTCCACGAACAAGACCTCGAATTCGCTCGCCTTTGATCGATTGTGCTCTGTTCTGCTCTGTCTCTTGAGGTGGGTGTGGGAAACAGAGGAGGAAGAAGGAGATGGGAGATGGGATGGGAGTTGTGGATGTGAGGTTTGGGATTCGAAGGGGTGGGAGTTATATATAGGATATATGGACGGAAATGCCCTTGGGATTTTGGGGATTGACGGTGATCTCCCTCCGCCGGGGAAGGTTCTCCGTTCTCTCGGAATGTATTTAATGATTATAAAATTACGAGGATTTTTCTATGATACCTCTAAAACTTTTCGATATTATACTGCTACTCTTCTGTTCCACGTGTACCCATGTAAAGGAAGCACTTCAATTTATTTACATGCATGCTCTACTTAGTTTAATGCCAATGTTTTAGAGTTCTTATCACGTGTTAATTATGTAAAAAATAATTCAGCATGTCGTGATTGGATCTCATGAAACCAAACTTGAACCATTGATCTATACAATTCGACCTAGCTTGCAATCTGAAACAAATTTTGAATCAACAACTACAATACATGACTTCTCCCGCATTAAGTAGGACTGGCTAAACGTATTTTTCACCCTACTAAGATCTATTTTGGATTATTCTCAGACTTAAATCCAAATAACTAAGATCTCTTAGAACAATATCCTTATAACACATCTTGGACCTTCCTCTCCCTCCTCTTAGCTGGCGTAACATCCCAAATATCACATCTTCTAAATGGCGCATTCAGTCGACCTCTTTTGCAAATAGTCCAACCACTTTAAGTAGTTCTATTTCATCTACCAATTTTGAATAACTTACCGAAATCAGAATTCAAAACCCCTAGTTCATAACCCCTAGACCTCTAAGCATGTCTTAATACTCCGTTGAAATACCTGACTAGCCCTTAAAAAACATAACTAGCTTGGATGAGGTCAAAACCCATGAGAAAACTCAAAAAAAAAAGAATGACTTTAATCTGTTAGGGTAAACACGCTCAAGATTTAAAACTTTTAAAAATATACGTAAATTAAATAGTTTTTAACAGTTGTGGCCCTGTTAGATTTTATAATATCAGTTATGTCCTTCTCCTTTTTGCAATATCAGTTATATCACACCTTTTTGAGCTATTGATGGTTGCGTCTTTTGGATTAGTTTCTGTCCATTCCATTCTCAAGTGAACATTATCTCAGGGGTACAAGTGCAATTGGAAAGAAAATTGAGGGGTACAAGTGCAACTTTTTTGAAAATTGGAGGTGCAGAATCATGATTTTTTTTACTAAATTAGGCTTTGATGTGTGCGTGTGTGTGTTAAAAGAGTATGCTTCTACGGAGCATATAAGAGTATGCTCACACCTTTCTTTTTCTATTTTTTATTTTTATTTTTGAAATGAAACCTGGGGGATATATGTTTCAAATTTCGTGTAAAACGTACGATTATAACACTTGCATCTGAAGGAGGACAATTTCAATAATTCTGAGACTGTTAAATTGTAACAGTTTTGATGGTGGGGATATAAGTATTGAATTAAGTCGAATTTTGAATGGCACCATGGTGATGTATTGTAATCTAAATTTTACTATGTTTCATTTTAAAAAAATAAAAAAAATACGAGGAAAAAGGGTGGGTGCATGTAAATTACATGCTTCCAGGGATCATACTCCTTTTTCCCTATATATATATCATGATTTTGTTTATCTCACTAATGACAAGACTAACCCAAGGAAGACAATTGTTAATTTCCCAAGAAGATAGGGAGACGACTTGTATGCAAAAAAGAAAGGAGCGCAACTACTATTGCAGAATCGAGGAGTACAATGGTAAAAAAACCACCCTAAATTTCAAATAAGTAAAAAAGTAATTAGTCCTTACCCAAGAACTTTTTATGAGTTGATTTCCATCACATTTTGGAGTCATTTTCCTTGTATCACATGAGTAATTAGAGGAGCTTTGATTTCTCTAGTAATTTAATTGGTCAATGACAAAATTAATCTTATGTGACCAACTTCACCTTGTTATAATAATTTGATTTTGTAGCGAACTTCACCTTAACACACAAAAGTATAGACCTCCTTTAACCTCAATAAACAAAATATATCATATGTATAAAGCAAAGTAAAATAATGACTAATCATATAGAGTTAGGAAAGTGCTTGTAAGATGAAATATTGAATCACCAGAGCTAGAGCTATAGGCATGAAGCATATTATGAAGTGTATGTATGTATGTATCTATTTATTTATATATATGTATATATATGTATATATATATATGTATGTATGTATGTATATATATATATATATATCTAAAAATGCTCTGAAAATTTAGTCATATAAGTTTTGAGCTTTTGATATCTTGATACTTTGATCATCATATTTGGTCCTTTTTCTTGAGTTATAAGCCTACTCCTTAAGCTTCTTCTATAGCACGGTCTTTGAGCTTGGTCTCGTATACTAAACCTAGCTTCAAGCATACAACAAGATATGTTATCATCAAAATATGCATGCTTGTGCATGACCCATATAAGAGTTAAGGCCGCAAACTAGTAATCATGATAATAAATGTTATCAAGTGAAATAGACATGCTATCTCAGCCTAGAGACTAGTTGATAGATTTGCACATGTTCCTGAAAGGGAAAGTTGGACTAAATATATACGTGATAATTATAGATGATAAAGGTAGACCATGCTCAATAAAACACATGGGAAATAATAAACAAAGCATAATTGTGAATGCAATAGTAATGGCACAATAAAAGTTGCATTATGACCAATGGTTGGTTAAGAAATAAAGATGACACCGTCTATTCTAAAGTTGAGCATGCTAGTGAAACTAATACCAACAAGAGACGGGCAGGAATGATATGACATTTGAATATAAACATTGGCACAATAAGCAATAAATAAGGAACCTAAAGATAACATATGAGAATGGTGATCAAAACCATACTAAGTGAGTGCTTGTTTTTTATGGCCTGATTTGAAAAGCTAGTACACTTAAAATAAAGAGTAGCTCTAAAAGTCTTCGTGAGTCCAATATGGTGTTAGTTTTGAGTTTCACGAGTGGAGTCAGAGTAGTTTGCAACCATATCGATAGAACATGGTACTACTTAAGTCGTTTTATAGACATACAACCGTATCGATAGAACATGGTACTACTTAAGTCGCTTTATAGACCTACAGAGTTAGTATAATACTTATATCAAAAGATGTGAACTTCGCTATAAGGATTAGCCATTTCGATGTAGTCTCGTATAACCATGGGGTACTCATTTTGGGCATTCTCGTTGTGGCAGGTAAGATGGGGGAAACATGTTGAAAATGAAGTTGGGGTTGTTTGTTTGAGTCGATTCCTCAAATACATGGTATTGTGAATGTGGAGATTTTTTATTTGAAATTCATCAATTAAATGATGGTGGAGACCCATCCCAAAAAGATTGACCATTCAGATATTTGATACGTAGTAAGGAGCCCGAATAGAGGAATCATATGGAAGGCTCCTCCAGGACCAAGCCACATCATTGCTACATGGATGGTGGTCAAAGATCTCAAACCCAAGCCATCCCCCTCTTAAGGAAAGCATACGGTGTGCCATTTGATATACAAAGGAAATCAACGCAAAGCATGTACACTCGCCACGTAGTGCTAAGAGGGATGAGACATCTAGGTGTCCAATAAAAAATCATGTCGACGATGAATGACTTCAGCAGTTGGAAGCAGTTAACTATTGAGAGGGCCTTTGTTTTCTAGCAACAAAGCAAAGCCCTCACCTTGTCTTCTAATAGAAGCACTGCATTCCTCCTCCCATATGAGATTGCAAGAAGGAGCTCTAGGTAGGTTGTTGTGTTAGGATTAAAGTCAAATTAGGATTCAGAATCTTGAGGGATTTGACTCCTAATCTTAATAGTTGTTGAGTTGTATTCTATTATATTCATATTGGGAATATGACTATGGGGTTGTAACTAGGCTACAAATAGAGGGGGGGGGGGGGGGGGGGTAGAGGTATTGCCTCAACAACTACCACAAGAACAATGTAACCCCTAGAGAGGGTAGAGAGAGCAAGAGAGAGAGAGAGAGAGAGAGAGAGAGAAGAAAGAGATGAAAGAGCGAGGGAACGAAGAGAGCTGTACTCGTTCTAATTTATACTTATCTTTCTTCTTTGGTGGTCATGAGAGATGACCGACCACCATTATATTTGATTGTTATTTTCTTTACGTGCTTCCATGATGGTGGTCGATCGCACATCTATATCTAACGGTTCATCTGATATTCGAGCAGAAGAGATACTGGTAGTTCGTATCCCGAACAATTGGTATCAAAGCTTAGTTCGACAACACCAAGGGAAACGACATTGCAAGTCAGAACGAGGACCAACGTTGATGAGATGACGCGATGCAATAGATGTGCAATCCTCAGAAGCTGTCGAAGAATTATGCTAGCAGTGACTGGCAGGAGATCATGCAAGGTAGCACGTCGAGGGCATCCAACCACGGGTGTGTTACTCAGAGGTGATGAATTCCTGCTAACGAGACATGTAGCAGATGAACATAGCCAAGTACGTACTCAAACCGATGAAGAGATCGTGATGGAATTGAACTCAAGTGGGAGATTGTTAGGATTATTGTCAAATTAGGATTAGGAATCCGAATGGGATTGACCTCTTAATCCTAATAGTAATTTATATGAATGGTAACATAATTTCTTATTGTCAAATTTAGCAAAACAATCGACTTTATCATTGAATCTTAATATCTTTGTATAAAAAATCTAACAGTTAAGACATTGGCACAAGTTTATATCTATATATAGATATAAATCCTATAAATTGCTTTTCAAATATTAAAATATTATTTATTTTGTTGTTTATTATTGTGCCCTACTTTCTTTATAATCCTAAGTCGGCAACTACTCCCTAGCTAAGGTCGTCTAGCCCACAAAGGAATTTCAAATAGAAGTCCATTTTTCAATGAACATGCTTGCATATGAAAGTGTCACAACCATAAGCATCCATTGGAACATCCAATGGCACCGGAGTGTATCCTCTCGCACTCCTCCTTGGAGAGAACTTTGGTCGATAAGGTAGTCGTCCAAGAAGCTTCCACGATGGAGAGGACTAGAAGATACTGCATGAAGATAGAACAATACCTGCATGTAAAATCAATACGAGGGATCACCCTGGAAAAGGTGGTCAGTCATGGTGGTCAAATATTATAAAAATACTACAAAACCCGAGATCCTTTGCTTTGGCGGCAAATAATAGGTGTTCCGTGGCTGAAGTCGGTGGCTCTGGTTTGTGGGCTCCTCACTTCATGTATGCACTTTCGGGACAAAGAACTGAGGAGTTGGGAAGAATGTTGTCTAAGCTACCCTCCTTTGAGTGCATCTCTCAGGGCCGGGATCATTTTATTTGGGAGGGGGAAAGATTCTCAGTGAATTAATCCATACATGGTGTTTAAAAGGAGAGCTGAGGACTTGGACCAAGACCTGAAGCAGGATACGAAAATTATCTGGGCAAGCAAGATCCCTTGCAGAGTGAAGGTATTTCTTTGGTGCCTCATAAAGGGTAGGATTCGGGACAAAGCAAGAAGGGCAAGGCTTTTTGGCACTTCTGATACCCAGTGTGACATATATGGCGCACAGACAGAGCACACGGAACATTTGTTTTTTACATGTCCTTTGTCGGAACATGTTTGGAAGGAGGTAGGGCAGTCATGTGTACTGCTTGGTGACTTCGCTGATTTCTGGAGGTCGTTGAGGGCGGTGGGGACGAACTCGACGGGCGACTGTTCTTTATCGTTTGCAGTTATTTGGGACATCTGAGGAATTAGAAATGATCTAATTTTTAAAAATCAAAGATTTTATTCAGAATCGCTTTCAGTCTTTCCGTTTATTGATTCTGATCTACAAAGTAAAGTATTTCTACATCTTTTTTATGAAATGAAGAGTTTTTAACGGTGAGTCGGAAGATTTCACCCTCTTCTCTCTCTTCTAAAAAAAAGAAAAGCTACAATACCAAAAGGAGAATCCAGCGGCAACGCACAGCGTTTAGGTTTAATATAAAACACAAAGGTGCCGGAGCGTAAGCAGACTCGACCCAATGGTTAGAAGCTAACATGCAGAGGTGGCTGCCAACTTCGATACTTCTGAACCCATAGATAATATATGATAATTTGGTAACGATGGGGATCCCTATTGCGAGAGGATTGAAGAGCAAGACGCGCATCATTTGCTCGTACAACAAGTGGGGCAATTGGAATAATGGGTGCAGCTCTGTGGGAGGACCCAACTTGAACTGTCTACGCACTACCGGAGGGGAAAGTCTGATGAACTGTGCCTCGCTTGGAGCGCTAGCAGTGATTGGTGGCAGTCATGTCGCTTTCCACAAGGCCCCTTCCGGGAGGCTTTTGTCCAGATCTGATCCTCCCTCATGATATGTTAATAATGGCCTGGCCGCCTTGGGGAGGAGGATTTTCTTGAAAAAGACAGCTCTTGTGGAGAAAGGTTATGTGACGGTTCATGCTTAGATATCTGATTTTTAATCGAGAAAAATTAATCTTTATAGCTTATTCGGTTCGAACTTAAATTTGATTATTTGGTAACCACTTAAAATGTTTAAGCTTAAATTGTCAAGTAATAATAATGCCCATCACTCTCATGGGGTTATCCCTCCTTCCAAGCCTCCCAATCCTCTTCACAATTTACTATTCACAAGGGTACCTCAACCCAACCCAACCCTGCAACCAAATGAACCCTTAGACTTTGTGAACTTTTAGATGTGGGATTATATTTAAGTGTATGTGTGTTACAACTTGGGTTATAAGTGGCGGGACCAGTTATAACACCCATATTCCAAAATATAGTCCCACATCTAAAACTCACAAAGTGAGAGAGTGTGTTATAAGTGGCGGGGATTAGTACTTGATAATTTGGACTTAAGCATTTTGGGTGGTTGACAGCGAGTCCAGTTTGAACTCGAACCTAACAAATTGTTAGGATCAATTTTTCTCGATAACAGACCGGAGATCTAAGCCCGGGATGTTACAAATGGTAGCAGAACGGGTTCCATCTGATACTGAAAAGGGCTACTCGAGGGGACCTCTGTCAGGAACGTGCAACCGCCACTGTCAGCAGGAATAAATAATAGTCATTTAGCAACGAGAACGTTGCAAATATAAGTGGGGAGGTTGTAACACCTATACCCTCAAATATAGCCCTACATCTAAAACTCACGAAAGTGTAAGAGTGGGTTATAAATGTTGGGGATTACTACTTGACAACTTGGACTTAAGCGTTTTGGGTGGTTGCTAACAAGTCCAATTTGAGCCCGAACCCAACAAGTTGTCAGTGTCAGTTTTCCACAATAACGGACTGGAGACCGAAGCCCCGGACGTTACAGATTTTGTTGGATAATCTTTTCATGTGTTTTGATATTTTTATAGATTGTTCACTATTGAGAGGGTTTGTTGCGATAAATTTTATTAAAGTTAAAAAAATGATTAGATGTGTGAGTATTTTTGTAATTTTTAGATGGTAGGATGATATATTATAATATTTTTTTTGTTGTAATAAAGAGAAATATATGATTTGATGTATTAAATGATAAAGAGTTTGGCCCCCAATATTCTTACATGTAATTTATTTATTATTCATTCTGAAGTTATTGATTAACGTGAACACACGAAACAACCTCTGATTCACATGGTATTTTTTACAATAAAGTATAGGTGTAGCTATACGAGAATAGTAGATTGTGGCGTCCAAGGAACCCCCCAATCTTAGAGGGTATGCTTCGAATTTTAGCTTGCTCAAACCTTATTGAAGGATTCAAGATCCCAAACTTTGAAATTAACAAACTTTCGTAGACAATATCCGTATTTTCTTAAAATATGATATCCAAGATCTGCGATGTTTAAATTTCACACTTAAAACTTTCTCACATATAATTTGTCTCTTGGTTAACTAGGAAAAGTCACCTATCCATAGCCTTAACCTCAGGTTAAAATAAATATTGCATCCTCTATCATTGGTTGGAATCATGAAGCCTTCTCCATCATATATCTAGGGATTCCTTTGCCCACAATCCTTTGAAATCAAACCAATGGCAACCTATTGTGAACAAATTTGGTAAGAAACTTAAGGCATGGAAAGCTAATATCCTTTTTCTTTTATCTAATGTCACCCTATTGAACTCTTCACTCACCCCTTAGATCTCATACATGTTGACTTCCTTAAAAGTCCCCAAATCCATGTTATCCAAAATATATAAAGTTCACCATGGTTTTCTTTGGCTAGGTGGTAGAACATATGTTGTCCCAACGATATTGATTGTTGGGCATTATCAACCTTGAAACATTCAATACCTCAATGGTTTCGAAATCTCTGATTAAGCTACATGAAAGTTCAAATTCCTTCGATTCCGAGTTTAGCAAGGCATGTTATCATCGATCCCACCCTTTACCACATGAGGAGCCTCTTAGACTTGGAGATTCGAAACTACCCGTGTTAGAGGGCGCCACTACAAGAAAAATGATTTGTGACCACGGAATGTAGCTACGCAAACTTGTGGTCACGATAATTCTGGGACCACTAGTTTCTCATAGCTACAATCTGTGGCCAAAGTCTTCATACAAGAGTTGTGACCATGACAAATCCTGTGGCTACTTGTAGTGGTCACGGCATATTCATGATTAGAGAACTCTCGCGACGAGACTTGTAGCTACGGCTACTGGCCACAACGTGTTGTGGCCAAAGCCCAATTCCGTGGCCACATACCCCACATCTATGGGCATAGTTCTGTAGCCACAACTTGTTTTCCTTGTAGTGGGATCTATTAACGTGAGGGAAGCTTCTTATAAAATGGAAGACATAGGGGCTAATAGCCTACCTTGGATTAACTGAATAACTGAGAACAAGCACTTAAGTAATACATCTCTACTACGCGGAACTTAACGAATAATAAAAACACATCCCTAGCACATGCCAAGCATGCACTCTTTACTCGACAAAACTGGCTCCGAGCACTAAAGAAATGCGTTCGGGTATACACATTGGGTTTCATCTATCAATAACTGGTTAAGAAACCTAAATTTGACCTCAGAAGACATCTTTAAAGATTGGATAGTTAACCATCATAAATTGAGAGGTAAGTTTCTAAACAAGCAACTCTATCTCACTCTTTCGTGGAGTGGCATCTAATCTCCACGGAAGACTTTGGTTGAGATTTCATCCTAGGGTTTCCTTTTTTTTGCCCCTAATGCATGAGAAACTTATTACATAAATCTTTTTAAAATATGATCTCCTAATGCTTGTCTCTTGTGTTATTCCAATGCATAAGCTCCAAAACATCTATTTTTCGATTGAGCTTTTATTAAGAAGATTTTGTCTTTTCTTAACATGTATTTAAGAGAAAATTGCTATGTAATTAAACTTCTTCACTTCCTCATATTGTTCAAATTCACCCTATTATTGGTAACAAAAAGATTATCAAAGTTTTGTCTTCTTATTCCATATTTTTCTTATTTCACATATAAATATTTCCTTCCTTATTCCACACTATGCATGAATAGTCATCTCCACTCCATAATGCCCAGATTTTTTTAGAGGAAAAAGGGTGGTGCTACGTCGATGAAGCATCCACCCAAAAGACTTCTATATATTCACAAGTTCACCATAAAATGTTAGATAACCCAAGAATTAGAAGATTCCAATATAATGAACTGGACCAAATGCAACGAATAATTTGAATATTTGTTATTGCTATATGTTTCGATGTTAAAGATATAATGACGAATATATCTGAGCTATTACCCAAGGCTTCCAGGTGAGGGGCAGAGAGGGAAGTCTCAGGCAAGTTCGACAGTCAAAAGGAGAAAAAGACAAGGGAAAAAGCCATTATTCGCTGTCAAATCATATTTTGTACTTGTAATTAGCAATGAATGTCATACTCGTTGTTAAAGGTCCATATAATGATGATTTTTCGTTGAATTATTCGTTAAAATCTACACTAATCGTTGTCAAATTTAGCAATGGTTATAAGAAAAAGTCAACGAATAATCGTTCTTATATGATTCGTTGCAAGGAATATAGTAACGATACCATTATTCGTTACGACGTTAAAGAAGTAAACAATCAATAATATTCATTGTTATAATATTTAGCTACGGAAAATATGACAATGAATGAATGTTAAGTTATTCGTTACCTTACCTTAGATCATTTTTCTTGCTGTGTTCTTGAAATGCTCAAATACATTCTTGGCATAAGCTCTCTTTCAACACCATTCCAAGCCAATCACAAGGACTTGAGAATAGTTGATATCTCGACAAAGATCAGTTGCTGCTGACAATACCCATTCCACGATAAATAAATAAATAAATATGACACTTTTTCCGTAACAATTACCACTTGTTCCACATTTAGAAGAACAAAAACACTCAAGAATAAATACCACTTCCTTTCACCAACACAAGAGAACGAGAATAGAAAATAAATAATATTATTCCTTTTTCTTCCTCTTTATCCCACTTTTCTTATCTTGAAAAGGCGATAAATATTTTACATTGATCTTCACTTGTGTCGTTTTTCTAAATCTGTCACTAAATTAACCATTGTTAAATATATAATGACGATATTATTTGTTGCGAAATGATTTTTCGTACTCGAAATTACTGATGAATATAATATATACTGTTATATCATCAGTAACGATCCACATAGCGACGCGTATTTGTTGGTATTTTTCAAACTTTTAATTAATCGTCGCTAAATTTTGTTGCGGACCGTTGTTGATGATTTTTTTTGAGAAAAAAGAGGGTGCAGTCCCGAGTTGAGACTCATCGTGCTGTGCTTTTATATATAAAAAGAGGAAAATACACTACATTGTGGACCAGAGGTGATATAGGGAGCGGCAATAAGCTACAAACATTTTCAAAATAGAACCTTTGATTTTTGAAGATTAAATCATTTCTGCCTCCCCATATGGATCAAAGAGCAGCAAATGGCAGAGTGCAATCGTCTTCAACGGACCTTATTGATCTCTAGAAATCAACGATGCCACCATGATTGACCCACGATGCTCCCAACTCCTTCCAAACCTGCTCCGATAAAGGACAAGTAAAGAATAAGTGCTCTGCATCTTCTGCATTTGCGCCACATCTATCGCATTGGGTGTCCGTAATGCCAAAAATCCTTCTCCTGCTAGCCTTATCACATACTCTATCTCTTTGAGGCACTACAGGAAAACGTTCACTCTGCAAGGGATCTTGCTTGCCTAAATTATCTTCATATCCTTGCTTCAAGTCCTGATCCAGATCATATGTTCTCCCTCTAAAAATTGTGTAAGCCTTCTTTACCGAAAATCTCCCCTCCCCACAAACAAAATGATCTCTCCCTTGAGACCAAAAACTTGGAGAGGGCAATTCAGACTGCATTCTAGCCAGATCCACCAATCTACGGTTTGACTGTTGTTGATGATATTATATGATATTCGTTCGCTAAGTTTTAGTTGGAAAAATCATTTCGTAACGAATAATATCATTATTATACATTTAACAACGGCTAATTTTGTGATAGATTTTGAAAAAACTTTCACTATAGCTCAATCTTTTTGTAGTGATTATACCTTCTTATTTGCATGCTTGCTGAAGCCCTGATAAGAAACGTTATTGTACTATGAAAGTTTATATTATCCAAATCCACAAGCTGTAACTTTTGACTCAACTCCTTTAGGTACCGTTCGGACCCACACCCACTCTATCTCATGTGGGCCCCACTTTATTCTTTTTTTAAAAAATTAAATAAATCAATTTTACATCATCAATCCTATCAAAAAATAATATATTATACCATCATATCATATAAAAATGATAAAATACTCCACTTTACTCACTTTTCCAAACTTCAATACAATCACATCACAATAACTACTCACTTTTCAAACTTCAATACAATCATATCACAACAAACTCACTTCTAACCCACCCCCAGTTTAACCCTCTATCCAAACACCAAAACCCAAAAATGGGTTACCCTCTACCAGTTTAACCCATCTTAACCCGCTAACGAAACACACCTAATGTTATGATAGTTGAAATAGTAGCTCCCACTTCAAAAGGATGAGGGAAATTTCCCTGACCCCTTCTACCAATAAAAAATAAAAAAAACTAGTTTGTTATAAAACAAAACTTTTGACTCATACCATTGACCGGAATTTACCAACATAGAAGTCGTGATTCTCAACAAAGGTGTTCCACATTTAAATAAGAACGTTAGAGGTTCATATGATGCGACACTTCTACTCGTTTCTGGGATTAAAAATACATCAGGAATATATTAGAAATAGAATGGGCATGAGCAACATGCATGATTATTAACCGTTAAAAAAATATACATCATGGATTTAAATAAAGTATGATACGCGGACAAAAAAATAAATATGATCATACAATATATGATTAGCCCGTGGAGTGTAGGCACGACAATATATTTATATTGTATTTATATTCAAAACCGACGCGTCCGCTAATATTTTTTTTTATGATCAAACAGAGTTCATTTATCTAAAATTATAGAGGACACAAATGTTCAAAATTAATCCATAACATCATAATAAAAAACTGCACAGGTGTGGTTGAATACAACCTAATCCCTCACATATGATTGCACATAAGCGAGGCCAATTTCAGCAATAGTTAAGGACAACCAAAAAGATAACTGTAACGTCCCGAGCTTAGGTCCCCGGTCCGTTATCGAGGAAAACTGGCCCTGACAATTTGTTGGGTTCGGGCCCAAATGGACCCGTTGACAACCACCCAAAATGCTTAAGCCCAAGTTGTTAAGTAGTAATCCCCACCACTTATATACCACACCCACACTTTGTGAGTTTTCCATGTGGTACTATGTTTGGGGTTAGGGTGTTACAACAACACCGTCCATCAAGCAACATAATCGACAAGCAATCATGATAATTCAGGGCAAAAGAAGAAAGACATTTCCGCCAATAATGGCTTGATGGTTAGAAGCTATGTACCTGTTTCTCATACCCAGTTAAGTATCTACTAATTCAAATTATTTAACTTTCCACCACAATAAAATAAACCTACGGCAACGAATTATTTTAATATATGTTACCATATTTTTTAATGTTAAATATATACCAACAAATATTACTTGTTGAAAATTAATTTTTTCTTGAAATTAACAATGAATGTCATATATATTAGTTGCTAAAGGTTCATATAACATCAATTTATCCGTTGAGCAGTCAACTTAGTTGCTCTATGGAGCAGCTTCCCCATCCTCATGTACATACATACATACATACATACATACATACATACATACATACATACATACATACATACATACACACATACACACATACACACATACATACACACACATACAAACACACATGCACACACACATACACACACTCATACACACATACCGACACATACATACACACATACACACACATACACACATACATACACACATACAGACACACATACAGACACACATACATACACACACATACACACGCACACACATACACACACACACACACATACATACAGACACACACACACACATACACACACACACAAACAAACACACACACACACACACACACACAAACACACACACACACACAAACACACCACACAAACACACATACACACATATCATGGAGGGGACGAGCATACAATTATTATGTATGCTCAAAAATGGAAAATCTATGTATTTTCGAACGACATTTTTAAATAGAATTGATATTTTAGAATGAACCTCTTTCAATCTTGATAAATGCAGAATTTAAATATATTATTAATGTTAGAATTTCAAATAGATTGGTATTTCTTATGACTACTTTTAAAAATTAGATAAATATATTAATTTAAGCCTCTCTAAATCCATCCTAAAAAGTTAAATTTTGAAACAATAATTAAAAAGAAACAATAAAATTTATTTTATCTACAAGGAGTACTAAAAATAATAGAAGAGATAAATAAACTAAAATACAATTTTATATCAAATTATTTTGATACTTTGAAAGTGATTGGATAAATGATATAAAAGTAAGTAAAATTGATGGAGATAAGATTCGAACCCTGATCTCCAAAATAATAATCACACCACTCGACCACATGATCATTAATGATTCTATAAAATTTCTCTAACAACATTAATTATAATATAATTAAGGAGCCGTATTAAAAATTTAGTATATTGTACAAGTGACATATAATAATCACGGGGGGGGGGGGGGGGGGGGGGGGCACCTGACGGTGGAGGAGATGGTGCTGGCCCATGTGGTACTTCCTCAATCGCGTTTTCGACATCTTCGACGTCAACTGCGGTGGTGTGCACACCATCAACGAGTTCCTCCTCGCCCTGATGGGTCGTGGGCGGTGGAGGACACGCATGGAGGAGGTGGGTCATGGAGGAGAAGGGCAGAGGATGTGCGGGTGGAGGAGGGATATGTGCATAAGAAGGAGGGCACGTCCAGTTTTTACAATCAGAGATCATTTTTTACAATCTCATATTCTTTTTTAGAACTTCAGATCGTTTTTTACAATATCAAATCATTTTTCTTACAAATCTCAGATTGTTTCTTACAATTTCAGATTATTTCTTACAATCTCATATTCTTTTTTACAATCTCATGCTGCTTTTTACCTTTATCATTATTATTATTATAAATTTCTAACAATTTCAGATCGTGGAAGATAAGTACCACGCATATTTGTGAAAAACGCTTGCCTCCGCTCACTTAACTGTACTGTAATATTAAATCAGGTGGAGATGCAAGACATATTGGGGCCACATTTCCTGTGCCCATTAGTGGCAGGAATCAATTCAGAAGATGACGATATCGATATCTTCTTGTCTGTTCGGCTATGCTTTAATTCCAAGGAAAGAAGTAATGGTGCGGATCCTCGACTTCTGATTTGATAACGAAGCTCTAAGATTGCATGTCTTGGGCAGCTGGTTTGATTTCCATGTCAGGATGATATCGATGTCCCACTAACTCGATCTGCTGTCCCTTCTCCCCAACACCCACTGCTGTAGGGAAACAAGAACGTTGATTGGATCAAGGTGGTCTAGATATTAAATATATAAGTAATGGTTCCATGCAGAATTAATTAGCAAGTCAAGGAAGGCGGCGGACTCTGTTTCATCTCGTGTTCCACCAGTATTCTCATGTGATTTGATGCTTCATGGGTTGTTCGCGATTGATATCCTCAAACCAGAACAAGATATGCAGCAGATACTTTTTTCTTCTTATTCCAAAACGAGGTCCATTTGATCCATACGTTTTCCTCGTCTCTGAAAATTTTTTAATGGAAAAAGGGTCACTTTCATTCATCTAATCAAGAACAAGGGTCCTGTTTGGTTACTGAGCTGAGCTGGTTTGGATTGGGTTGGAGTATCCTCCTGTTGGAGGGTTGAGGAGGGTTGGGATGGTTTTAATAATAATTATGATGTAACGTGACATTGATTATGTGTTATATTGACTTTTTGATGATTATAATATGTTTTTTATGTTGATAAGTGTATTTGAACAAGGTTAAAAATCATTATATTAAAGAAATTGTAGGGTCAATACAAGTATTCCCAACCCAGGAATGTAGGGTTGGAGACAGGGATATGCCAAGGTACCCCATGGTACCCTGACAACAAGACAGGCCCCTAGGGGTGTAAACGAGCCAAACTTGAACGAAACAACACATGCTCGGTTCGGTTCGTTTAGCATACTTTCAGGTTCGAGTTCGGTCCGGCTCGCTAAAATGAAAACTGTAATCATGTTTGGTTCGGCTCGGGTAAGATTCGTAAAGGTTCGGTTCGACTTGTTAAAGGTTCGTTTAAGAATAAATATTGTGCAGGTATTTATGTTCCACTACAAGGAAAATAAATTGTAGCTACAGAACTATGTCCACAGATGTGGGATTTGTGGCCACGGAATTGAGCTTTAACCACAACACATCATGGCCAGTAGCCGTAGTTACAAGTATCGCCGCGAGAGTTCTCTAACCACGAATATGTTGTGGCCACTACAAGTGGTCACAGAACTTATTGTGGCCACAACACTTGTATGAAAAATTTGGCCACGGACTGTAGCTACGAAAAACTAGTGTCCACGGAATTATTGTGACCATAAGTTTTCGTAGCCACATTCTGTGGCCACACCTCATTTTTCTTGTAGTGTTCAAAGGGAAAAACCGCAACCGTAAGGGAGGGTTTTTGGGATTTCAAGGATAGGGAATATAGACTAAGGAGTGGATGGCTGGATGGGTTTGAGAAAATAAGTGAATAGACCCTATGTTAATATATAATGTATTTTTTCCTTATATATACAATATGCATGTATATATGTATGTATGTATGTATGTATGTATGCGTGTATATAATCGAACTTTTAACGAACCGACATGAGCGAACCTATGTTTTTGAGGTTTGGTTATTTTATTTAATCGAGCCCAAACTCGTATTCAGGTTCAGTTCGTTTATTTTCGAATCAAATCTAAATCGAACTTTTATCGAACCGAATCTAAACGAATGTCGAACCTGAGAATTTTCTGACAGCTCTAAATACACCAAAGCTACGTTTGAGCTTTTGCAACTTGCAAAGTTTCTGAATAAAACAAAAATAAAAGGCTGCATCACAAGGAGTACGAGACAAAATAATAGCAGTCCTCCATGACTTGCCGGTGGCTTTGGATGGTGGACTAAATTTTACAGAGTTGGTGTGTTCTTCCTTGGCAGCTTATACTTGTTTTAAGACTGGCGATGAAGGACAGGGACTTCATTCTGTATCTTGATGGTTATGTCTGATTGTTTGGTTTTTAGTTTGGATCAACTCCATAGTTTTTTATGGCTTTTTTTATGGCTCTTCGGAGGATTTAAATAGTAATATTAATATAACTTTCACTATTTGGTTGAATACTAATATATAAAATAATATTAAATATTGTATTTCGATATTCGAATTCGGATCCAGATATTCAAGTCATTATCATATCTGTATCCGGAAAATATTTACAACCACATCCATATTCGATCCGTATTCGATTAATATTCGGATACGGATATCCATATCCGGTAATTTTTCGAATACGATAAGTGGATATTCGGATTTATCCATATTCGTTTTCATCCCTAACAGTAAGTATAATATGAAGAATACCTAACTGAAAAAAAGTTTGGATTAGTAACTTTAAGACTAACAGATTTAACTTTTATCACTTATTAGTAAAAATCAATACAACGTTTGTAACTTTTGTAGTCTTTACTCATGCTTTAATTATGCATAACTAATGATACTAAAGAAGATATTTGAAATATAAATTAATTATGTAAATATTAATTTAAGTTCATAATATTAATTTAATCAGTTTTAGAAATTGGTATTTTCTTCTTGAGGGCCTATTGTATGCACGTCGGTAGTAATTACCTGTCTTTTGATTTTTTTTTTTTGCATTTTTGAAAAATCTAAACTTATGTACATGATACGGATCATTAGTAGAAGAGAAGTGTTCAAGAAATCAGCTTGCTCAAGTATATAACTCTCATTCCAAACGATTTCACATAAAATCACGTATATTACATATTCAAAAGTAGAAATTATTCACAATATATTTTTAAGTTTTAAAATTTCTAAATATGTACGGAAAATCCCGAACATCATGAAAATGATCCATGTTAAATTTTAAGTCAATATTTCTAAATCAAATAATTCACAATATAATAAAAAATTTTCTTCACTTTGAACATCACGTGAAATCTTTTGAATATCAACGAAAGCGGTAAACCCAAACCGCACAAAACTACGAGTAAAAAGTAACAATAAAATTGGATTTTTCTTTAAAAATGTATGATAAATTCCAAAACAACATGAAAATGTTTAATGTTAATATAAAACTAGAGTTTACTTGTTGAGAAGATCAGAATTCATATATAGGAAGAGGATCCTTTGCGAGGATTACAACTGCAATCATCTTTATTTTTTTTCATTTTGATTCCAAAATCTAACTTTATAATTGAATCTTAGATTAATGCTCTATATATTCTTCAAATTTCGCTTAAATACGAGCTTAATTGCTATTTTATCTTAATAGTCAAACATTGAGTCAATATGTAAGCAACTTAAATTCCATTTAAAAAGATTCGAATATTAATCTATTAAGCGTGGATTTGAACGAAATTTCGAGGATACATAGAGCATTAATCTAAGTTTCTATCTAAAGTTAGATTTTGAAATCAAAATAAAAAAAATTAAGGAAGATACTCTCCATTGTATCTATCCTATTTGAACAAGGAAAACACGATTGATATTTACCTCATCCGAAGACGTGTGGATCTCGAAGCCATTAACGAGGTGGGTGAAGCTATAGAGCTTTGTGTACGATCCCACCGACAATAGCGACCCAAGCAAGCCATCGTGTACATTGGTGTTGTTCTCCTTATACTCCCTTACTTCGTCGACACTTCTAGCGTAAAATTACGTGATTAACAACTCAAATTTCCTCATTACATAAATTGCGTAAAAAGAAAATAAAATGCATATTACTCGATATGATTTGCACTATATCGGAGAGAAGAGGCACCATTGGCATCCATGAGGACGACGAAGACCTTGGCGTCCACAAAGCACACTATCAATGCGATAGAAGAACGTGGATAACGGAAACGTGGATAAGAGCCATTGCGGGAAGAATAAAAGGTTTACAGAGGAGGAGAAGTGGAAGTGTAAGATAGGGAGGAAATTAGCATGCAAATAGTAGAGAAAAATCGTCTGCTGCAGGAGGGAGTGCGGTAGACTCTGCTGCAGGCATGTACGCCGCTCGATCTTGATCGAGCGGTTCGCACGACTTGACACTTTTTGTGAGCTCGTACCGTACAAAATCGCATGAACCACTCGATCAAAATCGAGCGGCTCTGATGCCTACAACAGGCACAACACCACTGGAGGATCCGTACCCTGCAAATAGTCCATGCTTTCCTCGTTGTGCACTACCGATTCAGCACCCAATTAACTTGTACCTACTCAACCTCTTGCATGTTTAGGTTCGTCATATCATATGTACATGTTCATATAAATGCATATTTTTCTATTCTTTGAGATACATGCGAGGACGAAAATGATCGAGACGTCTTGCTAGTTTAAGATTCACTTGGTTATATACCTATCAAATTGATAAATTATATCTCAAGATATAAGCTATAGGAATGAATACGCGATAACAAGTGCTCCATATTTCATTTCACCATTAAGTTATTGCCTATGTTAGGATTAGAGTCATATTAGGATTAGGAATCCTAATGGGAGGGGACCCCTAATCCCAATAATAATTGAGTTGTATTCTATCTGTAGTCTTAAAGGAAATAAGACTATAGGATTGTAATTGAACTATATATAGAGAGGACGGGAGGCAATGCCACCACATCACCACAAGAACAATGTAGCTCCTAGAGAGTGGGGAGAGAGAGAAGAGGAAGTGAGTGAGGGGCCGGCAAGACTTGTACTCATTCTTCTTTTAATGATCTTTATTCTCCGATGGTCGCAAGGGACCGGCGAGAGTTGTAATCGTTCTTTTCTTCATGTGCTTCTGTGATGATGGTCGATTGCGCAATCGCATCCGTATCTACATATGCTTTCGTATCCAAGAGTTTGGTATCTAGGTACAGACGATACCGATGGACCGTGTTTCTATGTCTATAACTGTTAGTTAAATTTGTACGATAGGATGTTAATGATTAGATACACTTAAAGATTTAGGTGTTATCACATTTTTACCTACATAACTATAATGTACCAATCACATGTTGAGCTTGTATTTAGATTCCATCAGAAAACCCATTAATAATGAAAAATATGCTCATTACCTAACATTGTCAATTTATACACACTCCAATGCACTTTGATTCGAGTGAAATTCCTCATGATTTCGAATCATGTAATGGTTAACTTGTTTGGTAACAAACTTGAGTTGAGTCGAAGCAACCTCATGTCAAAGGATTAGTAAGATGGATAACCCTTTGAGTTTGGATAGTGGGTTTAGGTGGGTTAACCTGGAAGCAGGTAACCTATTTTTGGATTTTGGTGTTTGGATAGAGGGTTAAACTGGGGGTGGGTTAGAAGTAAGTTTATTATGATATGATTGTATTGAAGTTTGAAAAAGTGAGTAGTTATTGTGATGTGATTGTATTGGAGTTTGAAAAAGTGAGTAGAAGTTTATAATTTTTATATGATATGATAGTATAATATATTATTTTTTGATGGAATTGATGATGGGGAATTGATTTATTTAATTTTTTAAAAAGATAAAAAATAGACCCACTCAGAAAGAGAAGGGAGTCGGTTAGGGAGGGTAAACCACCCCAAGGGGGGTTTACCCCCTTAACCGAACATGACCTTATATAAATAGTTGTTTGATGGTTAGGAGGGTTGAATGTATAATCACATTGTTTAGAGTTAAATGGGGCTGCTCTTTAAGGGAGCTAACTTAACTCCCCACTTATTTTCTTATTTTTTTGAAAAATACTTCCAAGGAAATTAACCACCATATCCCTATATTATGTCATTCAAGTATCATAAAACAGAGACTTCTACATGTAACAGAGATTTCTACAGCCTCCATATAGACATTAATTTTTTAACGATTGTAGAATAGTTGAAATCAACCATGTCTGTATGGAAGCCGCAGAAGTCTCTATTTCACACGAAATTCGGATGCCATAATATAGGGATATATTTATGAAAATCCACAGAAGCATTTAAAAAACATAAAAAAATTGAGAAAAATAGGATAAGGAGAGCTAAGTTAGCTCCCTCAAGGGGCAGCCGCATTTTCCCTATTGTTTTATATCATATTTATTATGTTTATGGCTTGCATATTTTTATTGTTGATATTTTTACTAGAAAGTGGTTGAAAATATGATAACAAAGGAAAATATAAGAGCATACAAACTAAATCTAACACATGAATGCATAGAATAGAGATGAGAGTATCTCAAAACCACAGGGAGGATACATCTTGAATAGCCAATTTATCTCAAGGTAAACAATGACATTTGGTTCATGATCTTATCCACCCTCTATTAGAACCTAATGAGAAGTTGCATACTTGATCCTTCCACATTTTGCCAGAGAGAACATCGACACAACTTCCCCATTTGATTAGAAGTACATACTATATAGGAAACATCAGCTCATGTTCCACAAAAAAAAATTATTTTTGCCGGAAATGGAATTTAAAAAGCAATACTGGCATATGAACAAATTACCTAAAAATACTATCAGAATACATTTTTGTAACACCCCAACATTTTAAATGCTGGCCAAGTAGGCATACTCATCAGGCATGATAAACATACCTAATTTACGACACCTTCGAAAGTGAAGTCGGCTTACGTCTTTGTTGTCGCGTGTACTCCCAGAGAGCAATGGCACCGCTGACATGAACATTCAGCGATCTGATGACCCCAAGCTGAGGGATTTCGATACACTCATCCAGGACATGGATTATATCAACTGGAATTCCTTCCTTTTCGCGTCCAAGAACCATAACCTGATGGAAGTGCGCAAAGTTACATGGTAGTCCTTTAACTAGTAAAGGAAACAGAATATATGTCAAGTTCGAATTGAGATCGACCGTCTTTCTCGGGAAGGAGTACTGATCAAGAGGCGTACTGTTCGCGGTTTGCTCAAGTCCTAAAATGGAGAACCCTTCGAGCCGTTTCTTTTCCAAGAAAACCTTCAAGCAGTTTACTGGGACCTCTATCAGTGGTATCCACTTCTCAGCTGTTACACTGCATGATATAGATATGGATCATCGGAAATGCCGAAGTGAAGGATCGACATTTTTCCATATTGACGTAAAGTTCATTGTCTGTGAAATGGATATTATACCTGATAAGCTGAAATTGCTTGTCATGTGTGACACTTGCATCGGCAACAACAAGACTAGTTGCTTTAAAAACCTGAGAATATGATTCGAAAACACGCAATACAGTACAACTATCTCTTGCTCGGAATAAAAGTACGAAACTTGCAGCAAACTTTTACGTCATTAAACATCAAAAGTCAACTGGAACGCACCTCACAAGTTCGAGCTAGGCCAGCAAGGTTTGGAATGCGATCAAGTAACGATGCAACTAGGATGAATTGCTGGCGACTTTCTCTGAATTTATCTCTAGCTTGGCTTCTTGCCATTGCCACTTGGCTGAGAAGTAAATCTTCATTCTCCATTTCTGGTGGTGACACAGAAACAAGTATATGTTGCATAAAAAAGGACCGATATAACATTTTCTTTGTAAAACATCACTATAACATATAAAAGTTACAATTTCTTCTTGAAGAGAGAGTATAAAGAACCAATGGAGGTCCTCCAATTGCTCCTGTTAGATCAATAGTTCGGAACTTCGAAGCGATAATAAATGTACTAGGCCTTCTCCCACTATAAGTAGGGCCAGCTACATGGATTCTTGCTAAAATCCATGTTGAAAGATTCGACTATTTTTTACACTGGACGTCGACTGCCTAACTTCGAAGCAATCATGGATAATAATAACGCTTAATTCTCAGTAACTCTACCTAGTGATTAAGGCCACATATCCCTCTTCTTGCGCTTGGATTACAAGGGCTAGCAACCAAGGTATGTGTGGTCCATATCTGAACTCAGGTGAACAGTCCCAGCGTAGAAGCATAGGGAAACACTCCCCTAAACAAGTCCTCTAATCCTGGGAAGAAAAATGCACAAGTGCCAAAATAAGGGAACATCTGAGAGATTTCCTGCTATCTCCCGAGCCTAAACCCCTGTCATAATCAAAGAAAAAATAGCATTGGCAACTTGTTGCGCTGGGCCCAATCGGATCCCTCTACCACCCGTATGGTTCCAATGCTTAAGCTGAAGTTGTCACGTGGAAAACCCTATCCGATATAGGAATAGGTTTATCGTGTTACAACCTTCCACAATTATATTCACAAGCTAAACCTCACCTCACGGTCGCGAGTCTACCAAGCAAAAGGTGGCACTGCTCTTGATCTCTCGGCTAATAGCCTCATGTAAGTACTTTCCGCTCACTCAGCCTCCAATTCACTTTGTTAGGTGTCCAGTTTCGCAAGGCCAAAGCCTCTAGCTCCAATTATGAGGTTTTCTACTGGGGATGTTTTGTTTACGCCCGGAAATGCTATTCCCCTGACTGAAACTAGAGATAAGGGGTAATGTAATATGAGAGTTTTGGTCTGTAGATAATATTGTTAAGTTGTAGAAGAGATTTTCGAGATCAAAGACTATTACATATCTAGTTTGATGAGACTAAAATTCCCGTGATGAATGCGACGAGAACACTGAAAAAACCTAATTCAACTCTACGTAAGATAGCCAAAATACACTTGAGCAATCAACATGATATATTTCGTCACATTCCATGAGTAGGTCATAATTCGTAGGAACATCCTATAGACTTAATCAGAGTTTTCTATACCTTTGGCTTCACATCGAGAAGCTTCTTTAAATCCATGAGTAATAATGGCAACTGCATGCTATTGGGTAGTATTTTCATCATGTCTCGTAGTAGTAGATCCACTTGTCGGGTAGCTTTTTCTACTATTAGAGGTGTGGAAAGAAATAAATGACTTGTCTATTCTGTGGTAAAATGCTGAGGTAGATTTACTCACATTCCATGAGTAGGTCATAATTCACATGAACATCCTATAGTCTTAATCATAGTTTTCTGTACCTTTGACTTCACATCGAGAAGATTCTTTAGATCCATGAGTAATAATGACAACTGCACGCTATTGGGTAGCATTTTCAACATGTCTCATAGTAGGAGTAGATCCAATTGTCAGGTAACTTTTTCTACTATTAGAGGTGTGGAAAGAAATAAATGACTTGTCTATTCTGTGGTAAAATGCTGAGGTAGATTTACTCACAATCCATGAGTAGGTCATAATTCGCAGGAACATCCTATAGTCTTAATCAGAGTTTTCTATACATTTGACTTCACATCGAGAAACTTCTTTAAATCCACGAGTAATAATGACAAGTGCACGCTATTGGGTAGCATTTTCAACATATCTCATAGTAGGAGTAGATCCACTTGTCAGGTAGCTTTTTCTACTACTAGAGGTGTGGAAAGAAATAAATGACTTGTCTATTCTGTGGCAAAATGCTGAGGTTGATGTGGTCATACTCTGATACCATGTGGAAAAACGTGAAAAGAAAAGATAGAATTCATCGTAGCCCTAGAGCTCTCTTATATAGGAGAAAAGCTCTAAGGGAAAGTTACATAAAGTGCCAGATGAAACAAGAAAATACAAAATAAAGACGATGAGATATAAATATCTCAACACATAGTACATTTTCTTTTGAGGCCAACAGGAACATCTTTCTTAATAATGTGTCAACAGTCTCTTACAACATCACTAGGAGAACCAACCTCCAATTGATTGTCAGAAGTGCATGCATGTGTAGTGGAATCACTAGAGTTGGAAAAAATGTCAATTAGTAAAAACTTTTGTCGAAGGACTCATTTCAATAGAAGAAGCATGCACTATCTCAAAACACGGTTGTCTCCCCGTTGATATTAAAACCTGAATCAATTATTTTGGGGCTCGAGGAGAGGTATTGGAACAATATCAATGGCAGTCGAAGGCGGAGACATGTGAGTTCCAATATGAAAAGAAGGGAATATACTTAAAATGTGACATCCATACTAATATAATGTCTCTGTAACCGTGGTGGGTCCCATCTTGAGGCTACACCCTTTCTTTTCAGAAAAATAATGACTCCGTAACCCCAAATTTTAGGAACAATATCCCTTCTAGTTCTTAACAAACCCCAAAAACACACATTTGAGTGCCTTTGGCAACCAAGTTCTCCCTCTCGGGATCAAGAATGTCAACAAAAGCAACATACATAAAACTCTAGAGGAACATGTAAAATATTATTTTCTGGGTAAATGATCTCAACGGATACCATCTTATTAACAGAAGTAGATGGCATGCAATCAATAAGAAAGGCAATAACAAGAACCACATCCCCACTCATAACAAACTCGGATCTTGAAAATAAATGAGCAGGGTACGAGCAATATCATGAATGTATCGATGCTTGCGTTCAACAACCCCATTCTACAGTGAAGCATTGGCACACATCGTTTGATTAATAATCCCATGAGAGGAGAAAAAGGACAAGTCATGAGAGAGGAGTAAGAGAATAAATGTCGGAGTTATTCTTCAAAACAATATCCAAGAAACACAAGGAAAAAATAAATGAGAAAATGATGATGATAATTTCCCAAACGACCAAGATGTCCTCTAGGTCCTCATACATTATGGTGGACAAATTCAAATGACATGAAATAAAGGATAATACTGAAACAGGAAAAAAAACTCACGTACTTCTCCGGTTAGAAAGCTCACTCTAGCTGAAAAATGGGAGGGAGCTGAGGAAGCTCCGGCCAAAATTTCTGTTGAGATGGGTGATCTAGGTATCAAATTATCCATTCAAAGGAGAAATTTGATCCCAAAACAAGCAACAGCAATCAGGGACTATTGTCAGGACAGAAATTACTAAACAAGTTGACAGCAGAACCTGATTCCACAAATCCCGATAGAAAAAAGTAGCAGATATCATGCATATATATATATCTACCTCAATGGCTAAATGGATTTTTTTGATGGTTTGATTATATCAAATGTTCCATTTTAAAATCAAGTTGACATACACCAAGATCTCCAAAAAGCCTTCTAATTAAACTTGAAAGAAACTAACCTCCCAGGGAAAATTAGTCAAGATCTGATATTCAAAATCTATAGTTTGCTTCCAGCCTACTACTTCTGAGAAAAGATCAAAGCTTAATAATAGAAATATGAATCGCATTGGTTCAGCAAAGAAAGCTATTAAATGGTCCTTGGCATTTTTCCAAAAAAAGAGCCCTTGCCATTGCCCTGTCAAAACTGCAAGACCATTAGAATACGAGATGATAAGAACATTACAAGCTCCTTTTCCCGAGAACATAATTCCATGTGAATACCTTGATCCTGTCAAATGCATAAACTACACCTACAAACGATATGATGTTTCAATGCACTACGGCTTGACATACATACATATGCATATGAAGGACAAAAGCATGAAAGGAAAACCTCAAATATGCAGAAAATATTTTAATTCTAAAGTTTCAGCAGCCATCGTATTTGATAATGCAATTCTTCAGCGTAAGATTCTTACATGTACTTCCCATGCTTTTATATGATATGTATGCAACACAATTCACCACTCCTTCACAAATGCAGCAAATATTGAGTCAATTAAAAAAGAAAATTTGTTACCCTTTCAATAAGCCATATCATACCAGAAACAGAATTTGGGAACTCGAACATATGAAGCATCTGATTAGAAGCCTCAACAGAAGGTTGCCTTTCGTGCTTATGAAGTGTTAGCTTTTTCTGAAAATCCATATGAACATCAGATAATCTTCTAACAGTTTCATTTCCACAGATCTCTTTTCCTATGCAAGCACCATTATCCAAGATTTCATTCCTCGTAGAAACGAAATCTTTTGCCATGGAGCACCTTAGATCTTCTCTGACACCCTGCAGCAAAGAAGCATCACATATCTATTTCAAAGTTTTAAGATTCGCCAACAACGGTCAAAATATGAATTTCAAAATAGCATCTCTTGGAAGGAGTAGCAAAATTGCCTCAGTCTATTCACTGCCAACTAAGCACGCATTTCACTGGTTGATATCATTCCTAAGTACCATAAAATTCTAGGGTTCAAATAATAACATACCGAATGTTATATTTTGAGAAATAAATCACATTTACCTTACACACTAAATGCCATATAAAGTTTAACTCCAAAACAGATTAATCTAGTTTTTATGGAAAAATTGTAACATACTACCCTCAACAGTAATAAAGATTAAAAGTTGGTCTTATTTAATTTTGAGTTTTTTACACCCATAACCCTGAGTAATTTTGTAATTACATCCATAACCCCACATAATCACGAATTACGTCCAGGACCCCAAATATTCCTTAACTCTTACATGTCATAACATTGTGTTAACTTCCATCCACTTCTCCGTCAATTTTTGATGGAATCCGTGCATGTTTGACAATTTTGCCCCTTGAAAAAAATAGTTTTTCAAATGATGCCCACATCTTCCTCCCCCAACTTGTCCATCTTCCTCTCTCAACTTAGACAAGCACCGCCTCGGCTTCCATTTCAAATCACGTGCACGACAGAGCTTGTCGACGAAGATGATGGCATGCGGTTGAGGGGACGACGAAGCAGAGGCTGGTAGCTTCCACTACTATGGGCATCATGCTTTGCTTTAGACCGTGCCCCATCGCTGCATGGACGTAGGCAAGGGGGAGGGCATCGAAGAGGAGGTGGAGGTGGCATGGGGCGCCAGAGCTTCGTGTTAATTTCTCCGAAGCTCTCTCAGTTGCAACTAAACAAAACAAAGTAAATTCTGTCATCTCAGAACACGTCTAATAGAGCAGTTTGATTATGCACTAAAGCATAATTTCAAAGGCATTATATGGACCAAAAGGATTACCTCCATTATTTGGCCATCTATACTCAGAATTGAAGGAAACCAATACAAGTGCAGATTCCAGACAATTGCTTGCAACCCCTTGTCACCGATCTTCATGTAAGATATCAAGTGCAGCACCTCGCGACGGGTCTGAGACCTTAGAGTAGAGCATAGCATGATGGTCCTTAGAGCAGAGCAGCACCTCGCGACGGCTCTGAGACCAACATCAGTGCCACATGTAAGACTGAATCACCATCGTTTTTACGAAATTAGAAGTGATGCCGGAGCTCGTCAGTGGACGACGAGAAGAGCGACATCCCACCATCGGTGGTTCCGAGCCGCTCGCATCCGGTAACGACTACGTGCGAGGCATCGAGGTACCCGATGCCTTTGATCTGTTGGTAATCCAACGATATCGACCGGAGCTCCTCGAGCGTCCAATCGTAAATGTGCACAAGGTTGCTGTGCGCCATGCACCCGTTGTTCGGCGCGGCCCTCACGACCGTGCCGTCACCGGGTGCATAACTGGGCACGGATGCCGCAAGGCACAACCGGTTGCCATCGAAGGGTCCCCATCGAGCGGCACACACGTGATCAAGGTGGCAGTAGTAGAAGGCCTCACAAAAGAGGAGTCTCTCGAGAATCGCCGGCAGGACGTAGAGCTCGCTCGTATGGAGGAGGTCGAGGAGCACGAGAGTGTATGCTTCTGAGGAGCATGAACCAACTACGAGAGATGCAGGATGTGATGTTGTGAACCTTCTTGCCAGACAACCACCACAGGATCTCGAAGAGACACTCGTCCGGAAGGTTGTCAAAGGAGGTGATGCGCTTCGAGGCTTCACGATTGAGGAGAGGGATGTGGTCGGCGGTGGGGTGAGGGTGGCTAGACAAGGAAGAAGGGGAGGGGAAGGTCTGCAGGGGTGGGAGACAAAAGGGGAGAGGTTAGGGGTTTTAATTTTTTATTGAAAGTTTTTAATAGCCGTTGGATATAATATGAGTTAGATTAACCCAATGATATGGTTAGGATAACGAGAAAACTAATAGAGGGTTATGGGTGTGAGATGTAGTGATTATTTGGGATTTCTCACGTAATTCATGATTACATGGGGTTACGATTGTAATTATAAAATTACTCGGTGTTATGGGTGTAAATAACCCTTTAATTTTTTTCATATGGTGAATTCTAGCAACCTACGGAACTTAAAACATGCCTTTCAAATAAGAAATCATTTCGTGCATAATATTTATTGTACAAATGTTATAATATCATTCCTGCTAAAGACCAAATGGCAAAGCTTTCTCCTACTATAAGTAGGGTCAGGTACATGGATTCTTGCTTAAATCCATGTTGAAAGATTCAACAATTTTTTACGATGGCTGTCGACTACCTAACGCAACTCTTGCAAGAGGAGGTTTGAACCCTGGTCTTTTGGGTAGTAGGCACACTGCACTACCATCAAATAATTTAAGTGGGTCTTCCATCTAAAGATCACAATAACAACAAAGACATTTGCCACAATTAAGTAGGGTCGGCTACATGAATTCTTTGCCTCCATTCAGATCTATCTTGGGTCAATCTCGGGCTTATATCCAAAAAACTAAGATCCCTTCGTATAGTCTCTTTCCAACACTTCTTGGGTCGTCCTCGCCCTCTCCTAACCGGCTCAACATTCCAAAGCACGCATCTCCTAACTGGTGCATTAGCTGACCTTTGCAAATGAACAAACCATCTTAAGCGATTTTCTCACATCTTATCCTCGATGCTACACCAACTTTCTTTCTGATTGCATCATTCCAAATCCGATCTTCATGCGTGTGTCCACACATCCACCTTAGCATTTTCATTTCTACTACAACCATTCTCTGCACATGTCTACGGTTCGTAGGCCAACATTCAAATCCGTAGAGTATAGCATGTCTCATTGCTGCTTTGTAGATCTTTCCTTTGATTTTTGAAGGTTATCGCAGAGAACAACAGAGGCTCCTCTCCACTTTAGCATGCCCGCATTTATTCTATTAGTAACATCTCCATTAATTTCCCCATCATGTTGCAAAATAGATCCAAGGCATCTAAAAAAATCTCTCTTCTGAATGTTGTCATCACCAATCTTCACCTCGTTTCCTTCACCATTGCTTCCATCAAAGGTGTACTCCATATATTCAATCTTAAGCCTACTTACACGAAATCGTTTAGTTTCCAATGCATGTCTTCACACCCCAAGCTTCTCATTTACTCCATCTCTAGTCTCATCAATCAACACACTATCATCAACAAATAACATACATCAAGGTATGTCATCCTGAATGAGACTTGTCAACTTGTCCATAATCAAAGTAAAAAGAAATGGACTCAAAACTGAACCTTGATGTAAACCAATGTTGAAGTCAAAATAATCAGTCTTCCCAAACTGAATCCTTACACAAGATAAAGCCCTATCATACATATCCTTTATGGGGTTAATGCATAGGACACATATTTGTCTCTTCTCCAAAACTCTCCATAATATCTCTTGTGGGACATAATCATATGCCTTCTCCAAATCAATAAAAATCATATGGAGGTTCTTCCTTTTAGCTCTATAAATCTCCATTGTTCTCAGCAAATGGATAGCTTCAATAGTTGAGCGACTTGACATGAATCCAAATTGGTTTTCTTTTACTTTGAAAACTTGCATCAACCTTCTTTCGATCACACGTTCCCAAATTTTCATAGTGTGACTCATCAGCTTGATACTTCTGTAAATTGGATAATGGAGACGAATTTGGGTTGTAGCAGGGAGCCCAAGTTTCTGTAGAAAGGAGATGAGCCAAGTAATCTTATATGTAGCCTAAGCCGTTGCTTTGTATTTCGTTTTTATACTTGATCTACATACTAAGGTATGTTTCTTACTTCGCCATGTAACAATGTTTCTACCAACAAACATAGCGGAATCAATAGTGGATCGCATGTCCTCAAGCGAACTAGGTATAGTCACATTTGCATAGGAGGTGATATCAAGATGACCATTAGTCTCATAAAAGATGCCTTTTCCAAGAGAGTCCTTCAAGTATCTAAGGATCAAAAGAACATCCAGTCAATGTCAGTAGAGAGAATTCTCCATGCATTGACTAGCTCTACTCATACAGATGATATATCATGCTTAGAGACAGTGGGATATAGTAGTTTACCCACTAAGCTTCTATACCATATGCAAATGCATGATCCATAGAGATGGCATGTCTCTATAATTTAGTTGGGACAACTAATTTAGTTGGCTTCCGTAAGGATGTCTAAACAATAATCCCTTTGTGACAAGTGTAATCGTTTTACTGCTCGTATCACTTCAATATATTGGAAGTATCGAAGTTGACCAAGGTCCTTGGTGACAAAAACCTACTAGAGGAAGGTCTTAGTCTCAAGAATGACTGTAGTCTGTACTGTCATCACCGGTGATAAACATGTAATAAACAAAAATAGCAAGTATCATGGTACCTGAGGGCCTTCGTCTAATGAACATTAGATAAGTAGATGTTATCTTGTAAAAACTAAGAAAACTGATCTCGGAATTAAGTTTGTTGAACCATGCTTGCACACTCTCTCCTCCAGGTTACCATAGACAATCTTTACATAATACCTAAGAGAAGGGCCAACTTTTGTTGACTGCAATTTATAGAATAACGAGCATAGATCCCATCCTTAACACATGAGAGGTCAATTCTTGCTTTGAATATGGCAATAAAGCCATATAGAGAATGTTCGGTCATAAAGACCTATCTACAAGAAACATGGGTCACAACTGGCAGACATGGTACAAGGTCTTACATGCTCTTGGAAGTAAGCACATCCATCTCCATATCCACGACATTTTCCTGAATGCCATTATGATAATTACAATAAACCATGATCTCCATAAAAGAGCAAATGTAAAATTCTTATCACAACTGGATAAACTATCAGTAGAAGTAAAGTGTAACAAGGAGTGTAGAGTGCATCGCATTTTGGATTTCGGTAGTACAATAGTGTTGGGGCCACTTGAAGAAGGCACATCATCTTAAGGAACATGTGAAGGAACCAAGGTTGTATAGTATGCTTCATTTTGTAAACAATAGAAGTTGGAGGAAACTCCAAGAGAATATCACTGACATAGTGAGTGAAGTAACCGATCTATTCGAAAAAGTTGACATGTGGTAGCGATGTTTGACATATCATAACTATATCCCTTTTGCATCCGAGAGTACCCAATGAAGACACACTTGATGGCACAAGCATACAAATTATACGTAGCATGGACATTATGAACAAAAAGACATTACAACAAAAAATCCACAAAGGTAGAGGGAATGTCTCTTCATCTTTATATATATTTGAGAATGAAGTTATTCCATTGAGAATCGAAGAGAGTAACCGGTTGATAAGGTACGTTATGGTAAGAATGACGCCACCCTAGTAGGTTATAGGGACCTTCATGTGAGTTAGGACAGTTGTAGTACGTGATTGGCCTTTGTTTCAGCTTGACATCAAAAATGCATTTCTCTATAGATATCTCCGAGAGGAAGTATACATGTAGCAACCACCAAGGGTTGTTGCAAAGGGGGAGTCTCACAAGTTTGTAGAGTTCACAAGGCTATCTACGGACTTATGCAAAGTTCAAAAGCATGTATCCAGAAGCTCTCGGATTTGATTGAGTAGAAATGGTTCACGAGGTCGAATACAGATGACTTGTTGTTTATCCAGAGATCCCAGAGAGGTACAATTGTTATATGGTTTTTGTCGATGATATCAATATCACAATAGATGATGTGTGTGTGACAAGGTTGTAAAAAGCGGTATGCGGTATTCAGTCGGTAGGGTCACTGATTACTAATTAAACGGTATGCGGGAGTTTAAATGGAAATTAAACGGGTTATGCGGTTTTGCATTTTTAATTAGTAAAAAATTATCAAATACGAATAATTAATAAAAAAAGTATAAATAAATAAGAAAAATATAATCGTTGATTCACAATATAGATCAAATATTGTCAAATTTAAGGAAATGTTTCATCCAAATGTCAAAATAGACAAGATAAACAATTACAATTCATAGCATGAATATAAAAAGTCATGGATAATGATAATCCTTTAAAATAAGTAGATCCATGTTCTTAAAGGAATATTTCAGATCGTTTAAAAGGCTGCGTAAAACCGCTTACGATCGTTTAACGACCGTTTAAAGCCAATTATGCGGCCTGACCATTTATGAGCCGCTTCTGGTTAAACGATGCGGTGGGGCACCACGTACGTTTAAATGATCGTTTAAACGGTCGTTTAAACCATTTTTTGCATCCATGGCGTGTGATTAATGAGGCTAAGGAGTTCCTTGGGCACCAATTTGTTACCTAGGATCATGGTCCTCTACAATACTTCCTTGGATTAGAGTTTGCCAGGAACCAACATGGACTTATGATGACCCAAAGGAAGTATGTTACAAAACTTTTCGTCGAGACAAGAATGAGCGGGTGCATACGACTCCCAAGGACCCTAGTGTGGGGTTATACGATGATCATACCGAGGAAGTGGATAAGAGATGATACAAAGAGCTGGTTGGGAAGCTACTTTTGGTACAATCACCAAACCAGACATCTCATTTGATGTAGTCGAGTCAGTCAGTTCATAGAGCAGCTCAGACATGTACATATGAATGCAGTTCATATGATTCTGACGTACTTGAAGACAACTACAAGTGCATGACTACTTTTCAGGAAAGGGACATCCCTCAATGTCTCAACTTGGACAGATGCAAACTATGCAGGATGATCTAAGGACAGAAAGTTTACCTCAGGGTTTGTAGTATTTATTGGTGGCTCTTTAGTATCCTAGAAGAGCCAGAAGCAGATAGTGATTGCCAGATCCATCACAAAATCAGGTACAGAGCTATGATACAAGGGATCCCTGAGATGGTGTGGGTCAGATTAGTCCTGATCGACATTGGCATTGATGTACCACTTCCCATGTACTTACAATGTGATAACCAGGTTTCTATTTATTGCCAATAAACATGCTTTTCATGAGAGGACGAAGCATATTGATGTGGATTGACACTATACACATGAAATGGTACAGACATGCTTCATCTCAATTCCCACGTGAGTTTAGGGGAGCATACTGCAGATATCTTCACCAAGGCATTTGATCAGAGGCCCATTTCAGAAGTGTGGATCCAAGTTGAGCATACTCGACATCTGTGCTCCATCTTGAGGGGGAGTGTAGAGATTTTTATGTTTTCAAACTGTTTATGTATTTTCTATTTCTTTTATCTATAGTGTGTAACCCATTGGGATTCTCCTATATAAAAGAGTGCCCTAGCGTCTCAGAATAAGATTGATTATTTTTCAACCAACAAAGTGCACACATAGATGCTCACAAAGCTAAGCTTCCCGGCTCATTTCTTTATTTGTATTTTTATTTGGGTACCTGCGGTTTGGTATTTGTAGTGTTTTATTCTCTGTTCTGTATTCCTTTTAGGTTTTTAATATAGCAGCTTTGTTTCTGAATATGAAAGGATAATAACTTTAAGTTGTTTAATACATCTAGGAGTAGTTAGATTTTTCACACCACTGATATTATTTAATCTCAGTCATTTCAAGATTAGAACAATCAGAGATTTCGCCAGCATGTCTCATGCCCTTTTCTAGTCTTTCGATGAAATGGCATTGGCACTTAAAATCATGATAAATGTGTCACGGTAACGAAAGAGTCTGATTTCCTAGTAGACCCAGTGGAAATGTTTAAATGCAAGTGTAATTCTAGCCTATGCTCAACTCCGCCAAACTAGTCTACTTGAAAAAGGATTCTTTATCACATTGACCATGGTCAGTAATCCTTCGAGTTTCCAACAAATACTGCTATCTCGAAATTGAAGGGTCCAGGAAGGGGAACTCATCTCTCTTATGGCTTTCCCACGGGGTTGGTCAATGCAAAGTAAAGCATGACTATAGGTGGAGCTCGAGGATGTTGCTGCTCGGTTGTAACATGTGGCCAAGGAAGCACTGAAGAGGAATCTGATTTAATATCAATAGGAAGAAGTTGCTCACTTTCATATCCAAAGGGAAATTACTATACGAGAAATTATAAGTTTGCAAAGGAAAAATAGAATGAAAAAAACACAAAACTAGTGGGTAGAGATATGTGACTAACATCTAGAAATTTGGTAAGCTGCTCCATGAGAGACACCGGAACACATTCAAAGTCAGAGGCCTGCACCATTATGAAACAAATAAATATTGACAAAATGAAATCAAAACTTACATAATCAACAATTGCTTCTCATGAAAACAAAGAAAAACTTCACGAACAGCTCAGGTTAGAGGTACCTCATTTCTAGGGTTAAAAATTCCAGCAGGTGTTGCAACACTTCTTGGGTCAAAAGAGTCAAAAAATCCTTCAATTGATGCTCTGAGCCTACAAATATTAAATTATGATGGAATTAATTACATAATCAATGCAAGAATCTTAAAAAACAAAGAAAATTCATCATCCATGAAGTTTTCTCAAAAGCATATGTCACCTATCATTATCGAATGTTTTCATGCATCAATTGGATACAACAAGGCATTATTATATAGCAATGTAATGGTTAGGAGTTATGTTGGAAAAGAAAAGAGCTCACCCATGTGTTTAGTACCACATGGGGGAGTGATCACAATTGGGACTGTCCGTGGGGCTATATAAGGAGCCCCACACCCCCTGTACTCATAGAGAACTTCAATAGAAGAAACGCCCAATTCAGGGGCTTCTCCCGTGGTTTCATCCCGCTCCTCTCGGAGAAGGGTTCCACGTTAAATCCCGTTCTTCTTTGATGTTTATCTTTATTCCATGTTTTTGCTTCCGCATTATATTTTTCTACATGGTATCAGAGCGGATCGATTCTCGAGGATTTAAGTTCTTATTTTTTTTTCGAGATTCGTTGTTTGTTCTTGAAGATGTATTCTTTCAATATTATTATCTAGTATGGTTCAAGTTTGTATTAGGGGTTTCTTTGTGAAACCCTGATCATGCAATCAGTCTTGATCCTATCCGCAAGCATGCAGGAAGCCCTATCAAGGTGGCTCGATCATCTTCCTTCCTACGAGAATCCAAGCGGGATCTCCAGGCAAGCAACAGGCAGAACCCTTCTCCTGCACGATCCCCTCCGCCATGGCGATTCCAGTCAAATCTAGGCGGAGCCCTACTCGTAAAGAAGCCGCATGAAGCGGCGCGGCCCCTCCAGGACCCCATCTCACTCCTCCGAGCGAACCTTCTCCAATCCACGCAAGGTCGCGTACATCTCCAGCCACCACAAGCAATCTCCCACCATCGCGCTCCTCTCCAGGTGCCGCCCCGGCGATGGCCATCCCGCTTCCCACATACGGCGTGTCCCTCCAGCGACTCCTTCGATCCCAGACTCACGCCGCCTCCAATCGCAGATCTCGCGCACAAGCCTCCAGATCTCGCGCCTCCTACTGCCGCACAAGCCTCCAGATCTAGCGGCGGCGGCTGGTGCGTGAAACCCCCAAGTGTGGGGGTTGTTATTGCGTGAAGAGGTTCCTCCGTGGGAACCCTACGGGCTGAGGCCCGTTAAAAAAAAAATTTGCGGCGGCCATGGAATAGCCCCGTTTGGGCGGCATCGTGCGTGTTTAGGGTTACGGGAACCCTAAGATCTGTATGGATCGAGGCCCAGCATTAAAAAAAAAGGTTATTTTGTGTGTACAGGCCCAAGTGGGCCGTTGGAAAAAAAATGAAAGAAAGCAAGAGAAGAAAAGAGAGGGAAGCCAAGGGGGCTGTGCCGTGAGTTAAAAAAAAAGGGGGGGAAGATTTTTTTTTAAAAAAAAGAGGGAGATGTTCTGTAAAGCCCAGATGGGCTGATGCATTATTTAAAAAAACTGTACGTATTTCAAAAAAAAGGCGCGTACAAGGAAAAAGCCGTACGCACATGCTAACAAAAAAAATATAATTTTAAAACAAAAAAAATCGAAAAAAAAAGAAAAAAAAAGTCGCGTACAAGAAAAAGTCGTACGCATAAAAAAATGTGATTCATGTTTACTTCTCCCAACTTGTCTATTATTTTCATTATTCTCACAAGTCTGGGAGAAAGGGGGAGTAAAAGCCATATGCATCCTACATCATTGACTAACAGACCAAACACTCCGGATTTCACAGAATATCAAGCCATCTTCACTGTGCATCGATCTTCGTCGTGGTGTCTCTATCCTCGACATCGACTCCGCACTGGATTTGTTTTCTTCAAGGCACGGCAGAGACAAAGTCCGGTGACCCGCAGGCACGACTGAGACAGAGATCCGGTGACCATGCAGGCACGACAGAGACAGTCCGGTGACCTTCCAGGCATGACAGAGATACGTTCCGGTGACATGATATACCCGTCAGCAAGCGGGTTTGTCTACCAGTTGCGGATACATACGTTTATTGTGGTGATTTCAAGTGAAGATGTAATGATGTATATTTTTTTCTTTATTGTTGCAAGTTGCAGCTGTCCCAGCTACCAACTTGAGGGGGAGTGTTGGAAAAGAAAAGAGCTCACCCATGTGTTTAGTACCACATGGGGGAGTGATCACAATTGGGACTGTCCGTGGGGCTATATAAGGAGCCCCACACCCCCTGTACTCATAGAGAACTTCAATAGAAGAAACACCCAATTCAGGGGCTTCTCCCGTGGTTTCATCCCGCTCCTCTCGGAGAAGAGTTCCACGTTAAATCCCGTTCTTCTTTGATGTTTATCTTTATTCCATGTTTTTGCTTCCGCATTATATTTTTCTACAAGTTAAAATAAAGTACAGGGATTGTTATTATTCCAGGTTTCAATTGTAGAAAAAATAAAGAAAGATAACAAATATGGTATTTACAACAAGACTACTAGGACGAAGTTTGATAGCAGTCGTTGAATAGAATTAGAGGATACACACAGTGAGGTTGGATAGTTCGTTAATTTTCTCAAGGGTACCAACAGAGCAACGGGGCCATGTACCGGACAGCAATCCCCATATAAATTCCCAGAATGTATGAGAAGCGGGAATGTACTTAAGAATATAAACTTTATTTCATGTTCTAATTTTCAAGGGACAACAGAATCAAACTTCAAAAGAGGTCCGACCCTTCCCCAGACCCCTGCATGATGCTTGGTATATAGCACTAAATTCATTTATTTACAAAATAAATCAGACCTCAAAAATGACGTAATGGTATTAGGTTAAACAGATCTTATATGTGAATGTATTTACCCGTATCCCTGTACATAATTGTACACACCTTCTTTGGTTCATAACAAAGAGAAAAAACCTATCAGCCAGCAAGAGGCCGCTACATCATTGCTCCCGCAGTTTTAAGAAGAGGGTTGCCATAAAAACAGTCTGCGTCATGTCCACTCTCCTTGTATGTGGTATTTGTTTAAGATATCAGCACAACTGGTTGTCGTGTTTGATTTAAGGCTCATGTGCTTGCCTCGAGGCTTCTACCCAGTTTATCAATCAGCCTGTGAAGGGATATTGTTAAAAATAGAAAGCGGAAGCGAACATGGAAAAAGAATAAGCATCAAAGAAGAACGCGAGATTTAACGTGGAACCCTACTCCATGAGGAGCGGGATGAAACCACGGGAGAAGCCCTCAACAGGGCGTGCTTGTCTATTGACTTTCTCAATGGATACAGGAGGTCTGGAGCTCTTTATATAGCCTCTCCAGAGCCTCCAAGTCCCACCACTGGACAATGTGGGACTAAACACTGGATAGGGTAAATGGATCTTCTCCAGGTTCCATCTACCCTGCTAGGCTGCTACAACACAATAGGCGCACAACCAAATACTCCAACAGATATGATACAACCCTTCTTCTCGAGGATTGTGTCATTACATTCTGGCTCCGGATCACCCCCTTTACAATGCCTTTGATTGTTCGGCCAAAGTCCACTGATTGATCACCTTGGGTGCAAATGCAAGATTAATACAACAACAACAGCAGCAGCAAAGCCTTTTCCCACAATTAAGTAGGGTCGGCTACATGGATTCTTCGCCTCCATTCAGATCTATCTTGGGTCAATCTCGGACTTATATCCAAAAAACTAAGATCCCTTCGTACAGTCTCTTTCCAACACTTCTTGGGCCGTCCTCGCCCTCTCTTAGCCGGCTCAACATCCCACCACTCGCATCTCCTAACCGGTGCATCAGTTGACCTTCTTTGCAAATGACCAAACCATCTTAAGCGGTTTTCTCGCATCTTATCCTCGATCGGAGCTACACCAACTTTCTTTCTGATTGCATCATTCCGAATCCGATCTTTACGTGTATGTCCACACATCCATCTTAGCATTTTCATTTCTGCTACAACCATTCTCTGCACATGTCTATGGTCCACAGGCCAACATTCAGAACCATAAAGCATAGCAGGTCTCACGGCTGCTTTGTAAAACTTTCCTTTAATTTTTAAAGGAATTTTCTTATCACAGAGAACAACGGAGACTCCTCTCCACTTTAGCCAGCCTTGAGATTAATACATTGAGAATAATTCCTAACCCACGACAGGGAGAGTACACTTGTATAAAAAAATACGAATTAACAGCAAGGATTTACAACTCTCATATACTCTAATACTCCCCATCAAGGAGCATAGATATCTAATATGCTCATCTTATGACATCATGCACAAAGGAGGTTTTAGGAGAGTGCCTAGGTAAACATATATGTAGGGCTGTCGGAAAAACTCAAGCTCGATGTGCTCAACTCAGGCCTAGCTCGATAAGAGATCATGATCCCGACTCGAAAACCTAATGAGTCTAAGCTTGAGTTGGATATGTGACTCGTTATGGTTATCGTGTTGAGCTTGAGTTGGGTTGTACTCAACTCGCCAACTCGATTCAAATTTTTTATTTAGTGTGATATATAATAATATAATATAGGTACGCGTCAAAGCCAAGTTCTTTCCACCTTCGTCCTTCATCCAACCCAATCGTCCAATTGAAAGCAATTCCGACAACAACAATTGTCGTGCATTGTCCAAGAGAAGATGCATATCGCCGAGTCGAAGGCATCAATGGAGGAACTAGGTTAAAATATATATCAAGACATTTTATTGTTTTTTAGAAGGAGGTTGAACTCCCGAGCTGGGAGTCACCGCTTTGTATTATAGTAATTTATAATAAAAGTTACAGAGTATATTACCTGGACACCCAAAAGCACGTTAGAGCCCTACACTGGCACGCTACATTTTCCGAATAAAATCTTAGGTTTCTAAAAATGAGCTCATTACTTGTTGTTAGAAAATAGGAATGCGGAAGCGTATAAATAAAGAATAGAAAATAATAAAGATCACACGGGATTTTAACATGGAACCCTACTCTCTAAGGAGCGGGATGAAACTACGGGAGAATGCCTTAAAGGGTCGATAGTCTATTGCTTTTCTCACTGGATACAGAGGGTGAGGGGCTTCTGATTTAGCTCGCATTAAGTCTCCACGTCCCACAACTGGTAGATGTGGGACTAAACAACTGGATGGGGTAAATGGATCCTGGAGTGATCCATTTACCCATCTACAACTCAAGCGACGCATAACCAAATACTCCTACACCCCCTCAAGCCAATGTTCAGCTTGAACAAACAGACAGAAATTACAACTCACAATACATGACACTGCAGACAATATTAACTCAATGCGCACAACTGTCGAATGTTGTTGAGGACGTTTCTTCTCATGCCATGCAGATGAGGAGGATGAACGGGCTGGAGTGTGAGTCAAATTGAGTCTCCTCGTCGGAGAGCATGTGCTCTGTACTCCGCTTGTCAGAGTCACTGCAACTGAAATGAGTCTCTACATGGAGAACTCTGGTCGGCCACAACATGTGGACAACTGCTCCATCTCTGGAAAGGGTCGAAAAGAACATCACTAATTATTCATACGCATATCTCTGAAGATGGGTCTCTCATCGGGACCTCGAAGTAGGTTTTCTCTCATAGTAACCTCAGAAGGATCTCGTACTGGAGCTCACGGACACTAGAGAATGGAGTATGAAAGTCTCCTCGTCGGAGATTTGGGTATCTGTCATCTAGATCAAAGAATGATACTCTACTCTAGAGTCCCTATGAAACACATGAAAACTCTAGCTTACATGGCATAGGGAATGTAATCTCTACTCGAGTCCTTATGGAACACATGAAAATTCTGGCCGACAAAACAAGAATGATGGGGACCACAAAAACATGATGGCAAACATGTGCTTATCTGAAAAAGACCGCATACATGTGCGTGTCTGAAACCGAGGACTCAGAATGTAACATCGAGTCTGAAACTGAATTGTAGAGTCTGAACAAGTAGCTGGACTGGAATAACTGAATATGGAATCTAGAGAATCTGTCAATGTGGCATTTAACTCTACATAATACTCCTCCTTTCTCCATACTGGTCGTCAAAGTTGCATTGATGAGTTCTTACAGATTGCCTACCAAGGTCATAGACATAATCCAAGATAATGTTAGATTGGTTGTTACTTTGATTTATGACTAACTGGAAGCTTCTTCGAACATTAAGCTATATGTTGAGTTGAGGGTGATCCACCTCATGTTTCCACGCGGAGCACGAATTGATGGAGTTGATTTCAATGTCAGGCTACAATCTGATGATCGCCCATGATCTTCAAGGTATAAACCCTAGTTCTACGATGTCTTTTGACTTGGTTGAGGAGTTGGCACAAGAGAACTATGTGTATATCTAAATTCTAGAGGAACCTTGCATCCAAGTCTTCCATCGATCATTTCCTCCTTGCAGTAGATATTGGAGTTGTTTTAGTTGCCATCTATCAAATCTTTGCCTTAATCATGGGCATACCATACTCTATTGTGCCACCATCCATGTGCACAATGACACATGTCGTCTTGTTTTTGTATTATGTGTTCTTAGTTACTAGATGTTGGACATATTTAACAATGATGGCTCAGAAAAAAATGATTAGAGCTTTAAAGTCAACGACATGGGCTCCATAAGATGCTCATTGGGCTCAGACATGATGCTCGCTTACAACTGTTGCAATGAAGGTTTCTTGCTCAAGAGGAGATTCTCATGTTTAGAGAATGAACACGACATGGACGGTGCTGAAATTCAAAGCTGTTGTGATTTGCAAAATATCATTGAGGAGGATCAGAAATACGAGGAGTTGAAACATACATCGAGGCAAAAGTAAGTGAAAGAAGGTGAAACCAATACTATGATTAAAGAAGGCGAAACCAATTGTGTATTTTTTCAAATTGTGTCGAGCAAAAGATGCAGAAGAAACCACATTCATTACATAATTGTTGCAGGTGAGGTGTTTCATGGTAAGCAAGCCATGACAAATGTGGTGGCATGCCACTTCAGATCAATTAGCTGGCATGTTCGTCCTATGTGGAGTCATTAGCTTGGTCAAGGAGCGACAGATTTCCCAAGTGGACATGAAAAGTTTGACTCGAGAGTTCAACATCCAGGAGGTCTATATGTTTCTTTTGACTTAAAAACGATCATGTTCTATTCGAAATAGTTTCCAACATCTTTCTTAAGAGGATTTCGGAATGTAGTTACATAAAATGTTTTTTCAATGACTGAGTTTTTTTAGTGACTAAATTGCTCACATATAATTTTTATTTCTCCTTATTATGTTATCCAGCATTGTTTACCTTACTGTGGTTAAGGTGCTAGCTAATCGACTAAGAGTTGTCTTGGGCTCTATCATTTCATCAACGTAATATGCCTTTCTTCTGTCATGCAATGGATAGACATCATGGTCTTGGCTAATGAGATCATTTGTGATTAAAAGAGATTTAATGTCAAGGGATTGCTTTGGAAGGTAGAATCTTCAATGCATATGACTGTGTTTCATCCAGAATTCTTGCACGATTATGGCTTCCTAGAAGTTTGTATTACTTGGACGGAATGACGCATACCATGGCAAGGTGCACAATTTTGGTAAATGATCAACCCCAAGCCACGAAGGGATGTGAGGCATAAGAACTAGTTGCCCCCACGTCTTTATATGTGGATTGATAATGCTCTAAAATCAATATGGAAAGAGTAGTGCAAAGATGTTACATAGTTAGATACAACTGGCATGAGCTCTATGTTATATAGTCTTCTTAATGGTTCTTAACCTTTTCTCTGGATGTTTATGATTTACGAGTCAATATGAGTAAGTCTGCTTTTGTCCCTTCGACCTAACTCCTGAGGAGATCTCTACTTGCAATATTTGATTAGGGACCCAAATGATGTAATTTCCCTTATCGTATCTCAACTTTCTCTTAGATTATGCCATTGTGGTAGACCCAGGTAGTTTGGCTAGTTGTCGCTAGTGGAGAAGGTGGTCGCTTTGGATGGTGCCGTGTCTTTCCAAAGAGGAGGGGAGGGAAAGGTTGTGCAACTCAAAGTTGTTCTTTCTACGATTTCGATATTTTCCGGACTAATCTTAGTGGGGGTCAGGTGTAAACTTAAACCTCTGATGAGATGTTTATCATGGTCTTATATGACTGACATTTTAGCCATACAATAGGTGGAGTAGAAGAAGATAATTCTACAAAATGATTACGGTGGTCTTGGTGTTTTTAGCTTAAAGGAAATGAATAAGCCACTACTATCCAAATGGATCAACCTGTGGAAAAGTTATGTTTTCTCTTCGAGTCTGATTGGTTGGCATGTGGATATTAAGTTCATCTTTGACTTTATAAAAGTGTATTTGAGTTGTCCATCCCAAGCTCTTGCCTATTTTGCCGCATGTTTTAGGGGGTGGTCGTGGTTTCATCTTTAGGTAGAATAATTAGCATAAGAACGGGGAAATATAAGAACGGGGAATATGTAATCTTTTTGTCTCAAAAGAGGACTGTAGTTATCCTCTTCGTGGTAAGCTGCTTAAGGACATGGACTATCTCTACCTATCATGTGCTAGGATGCGACATATATCTCATTGGTCGACCGGTACACACCTTTGAATTGTTGCAGCTCTCTGGTGCATAACCCATTCAGTCGATGGCTAAATGATTGCAGCTATTGCTACTTTGTGGGCCATTGGGCTCACAGAGAATGATGTATTTTTCATGGCAAGGAGGTTTTACGTTGAGAATGCAATATACCTTGCTAGCATTCTTCTCTAGTCATGGCTCTAGTAATTTTTATCTCTCTAGATTAATATACAAGTATGGGGTGGGCACAACCCACATGTGTTACCCTTTTTTTGAAAATTATATATCAATTAGGTATTAATTATTTTATTTAACTGAGATTAGGTTTTCTTATTATTCTCTTAATTTTATTTTGATTGTAGTTATATACTTTATTCTAGTCATGTTCGATAAGTAAATTACTAAAAATAATAACGAAAATAACATTTATAGAAATAAAAATGGGTATCTACCTAGACCTGTCCTAATCCTTTGAGATCGAGCTCGACAGTTTGCAACCACAATGCCAGAGCCATCTTCTTACTGTAGCAAACCATCTCTGGCCAACACCAATTAGAAATGCTATGTTTTTGGCTTTTCCCATGCTTTGAAGATAATTTTCACTTCTCGTCATTGAACCAAGCTACTATGGGGTGAGTCCAACCTCTACATATTCGAGTTTCTGCGTCAAACAGCTCAGACAAGGGAAGTTGAGGAGATCCTACCGATCCGGATAAGCAAGAAAGGAAAAAGTGTCCCTTCAAAAAAATGTGATCATTATCTGAGGTTGTATACTTTGGCCTCGGACTAGCAAGTTCAATTTGCGGATACCTAGGATGAGAGTGCATGGATCTTACTTTTTATACCGATCTCTCGTAATAGAGATTGGAGGAGATTTTAGCAATGTCGAAATCTTTGGCTATTAATGAGTTTCCTTCTGTTGGACATGATCATTAGACCTAAAAGGTAGATTCTCGATCAAGAAAGCCTATGGAATCATGCGCACTATACTTGTTTTTTATCTTGAAGATGCACCATAACATGCCAATATTATTCTTTTAGATTTTCAAACATGGGAGACTTATGACAAGATCTCGATGATCTCAAATTCTTCAAGGTATTGATGCGTCTTGCATGCAATGTTTCGATGTTAAAAAGGATGTGGTCACTTTTTTGTTGCAATACTAAGAAGGTCTGAGAAAAAGCTCAAGTAACTGGAGCAGTTGAAAGTGTGTCATACTTTTGGGCCTCTCTTGGCTCGGATTTAAGGAACTCTAAATAGACAGAACACTAGTTATTGCCATGTTATGGGTCATGTGATTGGCATGAAACAGAGTGGTCTTTAGTTAGGAATAATTTTATACAGAAAACAAGGCTGTAGAAGTAGGTACTTGATCAGTCGAGACATTGATCAAGGATTAATCGATAGTCGAGAGACTAATTTAGTCAGGCAGTAGTAAGTTTTGATTTTTTTATTTATTTTAAATATATAAATCAATTTTTAATACATATAATCTCATATATATATATGCATAGATTTAACATTTTTTATATTTATAAGAGTAATCAAAACACAAACTACAATGCATAATAAACACAAAGCTAACTTTATAATATAAGCTAACCAAAATGCAAAACAACAACAATATAGCTTTTACTCCTAAAAAAACCCTGAGAGTATTTTTTGTCACGAAAGAAGTACGGTATTTTTTGTCATCAATATATGCGTGAATCAATAAAAAAACACCAATCCATACAAACAAGAGATTTTCTTTCCAAAGATAGAAGACATTTCAATTTTGTTCAATGTTGAGGGACATTTTGGTGAAATATATTAGATTTGTCAGAAGGACACAATATCAATAAAAGAATATTTCCTTAGAAATCCCCTATTTACATCAAGTTCAATATTATTTCAAAGATAAAAACAGAAGGAAACAAGTTGCTTTACATCTTAAACATAAGGAAACAAGTTGCTTTACATCCTATCATTTGAACCCCTACTTACTAGCTGCTACTAAGCATCCTAAGAAATTAATATATGCTTCAAGACACAAGACAATAGATATGATGAAAAGATGGAAAAGTAGTTAGTCGAAATATTGACACTTTGATTGACAATATTGGCAGGTGGGGGTCAGGTGTAAACTTGAGCCAGTGATGAGATGTTTATCATGGTCTTCTACGACTACCAATGGAGTAGAAGAAGATAATGCTACAAAAGGATTGCAATGGTCTTGGTGGTTTTAGCTTGAAGGAAATGAATAAGCTCTATTATGTCTTCAAGAGACAAAATGAGTTGGAGAGAAAGCAAGGATCATTAAGAAGACATGCTTTAAATTATGGAATTCATTTAAAGAGAGGGGTAGAAATGATGTTGGAGTGGTTTTTCGTAAGGATTTGAAGGATAGTGTGGTTGAGGTGCAATGATTTGAGGATTGAATTATTTTACTAAAATTAGTGTTGAAAGAAGAAGTTATAAATATAATCTTAGTTTATGCGCCGCAAGTGGTTTAGAGGAAAGGATTAAACAAGATTTTCGGGAGGATTTGGATAAGATTACACAAGGAATTCCACAAAGAGAGATGATTTGCCTATGTGGAGATCATAATGGACATGTAGGAAATGATGCTTTAGGGTATGCTAGTGTTTAAGGAGGCCATGGTTACAAAGATAGAAATGAAGAAGCAAAAGTCAATTTGGATTTCATAAGGGCTTATGATCATTTGAGCAAACACCCTTCAAGAAGAGGGAGGAGCATTTAATTATTTATAAGAGTGGCCCGACTAAAACACAGGTAGATTACTTTACGATGAGGAGAAGATATCAGTTGTATGGCAGAGACTAGAAAGTCATCCCAGGAGAGAGCTTAACCTCTCAACATTGCTTGCTAGTCAAAATGGTAGCCAAAGAAGAGGATGATTCCCAAGGTCACCAGAACCAAATGGTGGAATCTTCAACTGAAGCAATCAATCTTCAAGGAGAAGGTTTTATAGGACTTATTTTGAGATTGTAACGAAAGTGCAAATGAGATGTGGGAGACAGTAGCATCTTGTATCCAAAGGGTAGCCAAATCAATGCTAGGAGAGTATAAGGGAGGAGTTCCCGGTCAAAATGAGGGTTAGTGGTGGAGTGAAGGAGTATAAGAGAAGCTTAAAATTAAAAGAGCTTGCTTTAAAGCTATGCATAAGGATAGAATGGAGGAAATTGTCACAAACTACAAAGAGCGAAGATGGAAGAAAAAAGGTTGTAAGTGAAGCTAAGTTGAAACTTGAAAGTTTATGAAATTTTGTACAAAAAGCTTGACTCAAAGGTATTTACGAGGTTGTTCATGACATCAGGAGAAAGATTCATTTTAGATACTCGGGATCTATTTTGCAACAAGATGCGGATATTAATGGAGATTTCTCTCATAGAATAAATGGAGGTTGGCTGAAGTGGAAAGGAGCCTCTATTGTTCTTTGTGAAAAGAAAATCCATTTGATAGTCAAAGGAAAGTATTACCGAGTAGCCGTGAAACCTACTATGCTCTATGGATCATAATGATGGTCGATAAACCATGACATGTGATAGTAGCAGAAATGAAAATGCTAAGATAGATGCGGGGTCATACATGAAAAGATTAGATTCGAAATGATGACATCAAAAAGAAATTTGGCGCAGCTCCTATGGAGGATAAGATGAGAGGAAATCACTTAAGATGGTTCGGCAATTTGCCAAGAGGTCGGTTGATGCACTAGTTAGCAAATGCAAGATTTGGAATGATGAGCTAAAAAAGAATGGGCGAGGAAGACCTAAGAAGTATTAGAATGAGATTATCTGAAGGGATCTTAGCCATTTGTACTTAAGCACGAGAATGGCCCAAAATAGATCCAAATGGAGGCAAAAAAATCCATGTAGACGATCCTACTTAACTAGGGGAAAAGGATTTGTTGTTGTCCAAGACACAAGATAAGGTAGAGAAACAGCAACACAACATATAAACGAATTTGGAAAGGAAACAATGTAGAAAGATACATGCAACCTTTACAGCAAATGAAAGGGTCGAAGGAGTGGGTCAAAACAACAAAACACTAATCTAGGGTGGCACAAGTGGTTGTTGGAGAGGGTCAAATTAGTTCGCCAATGAGTGTTGGGGACCTCCCATGATGTCGATGACACAGAGCCAAAGGCTCCGATGACTAGTATGCTAGAGGAGGGTTATAGATCGCAAGAGAGAGCGGGGGTGCTAAACCTTATCATGCAAGCAGAAGTTTTGGGGGTGTTGGCATACTGTCGAACAATAAGTACCCCTTAACCCCATCAAGTATTAGGGTTCATGGCTCCAAGCTCCAGCAAACAACCAAAAGCCTAAACAGAAATCGACCGAGCAATTGATCGGCTAACACAATTACCTCGTCGACTAATCAGGTCCAACCGACTAAGCCTGATTTGACCTAGTCGACCAGATTACAAGCCCAAGTCGAATCGGACCGAGTAATCGGGTTAGTCGATCAATTTTTGCAACAATGACAGAAATTGTGATTGAACATGATGTCTTGGCCTTTGTAACTCTATGTAAATGCATATTTGCATTTAATTTGGAATACTCGAAAACATGCAATCCAACAAAATACATTTCATTTATTAGATTAACATGCAATCATCAAATTAACAGAAACACCATGAGTACAAGGATTAAGGGGTTCTTACCTATCTCTTTCTTTCCAATAACTCTAAAGCATTTTCCAACCTGAATTATCCCTGATGTGTCACTAACCCTTACACACATGATTTCTATTCATCAAAATTCAAATAAAACCAACATGAATTTATGTATCTCATACTAATTAGATGCATTACAGGAGCATGCATAATAAAAAATAACGAGAGAGAACAACTTAGGGCACACACCACATATAAAGGTTCAAAGGGGCTTCACTACAATCCAGCTCCACTTCTAGAACACGTATACCAGTATGACAATAATAATCTAGCTTTGCAGACTTATTCAATCCTTCTTCAATGAAAATCTTGGGAATTTCAGGATCTCTTATAGGCCTCTCTTACATGGGATTTGGTCCATCTCCATTCCAAAAGACCAATGATGCTCTAAGATTTAAAAGGAACCACCGTATTTTGTTTAGGAGATTAATCACTCACCACCTTCGATTAATTTCTTAATCCTAACTTCCTTTTTAATATCTACTTAAGGTGTATCGAGGTCTCACATCTCATTATGCTTTATTTTGCAAAATTTTCCGGAATTTTACACCAACCTAAGTTGTCTCTCTTCATGAATCTACAAAACATGCTTTAAGCTCTCATGATATTCATCTTAATTCACTTATTTCAACCCAAATTAAGTAATAATTAAGCTCCATTGATCTTAATGATCTAAACTTCAAGTCTAGGTGAACTAGCCTTGCTTCAAGCCCACTGAACACGGATTTTGTAAGTCGTTGATATTAGAGATATTGGTAGATGCATACAAAATAATTTGTCATTTCAAAAAAAAAAAATAAAGTAAACATTAAACCCTACATTGACACTGATTGGTCGGATCCATTGATGATCATCATTGTAATTCTAGTTATTCAACCTACATTGGAGGAAATCTCATAATATGAAGAAACAGGAAACAAATAGTGCATACCGGATCAAGTGTCGAGGTAGAATGATTTGCAGTAGTATTTAGAAGGATCTTACTTAATTTTGGGGAAAAGACTTTGTTGTTGTTGTTGAATATATTGTGGAGTAGGGCTCGAGACCCTTATTGACAACTTTCCTTCTTTAATATTTTCAACATGAATTTAAACAAACATTTATATTTCAACATTTCTAAAATATCAAAGTGATTAGTATACTTTTATATTCTGTGGGGAAAAAAATAAATCATAGTTCTATTCCTTGAACCCTAGGCTCTCTTATATAGAGGAGAGACCTATGGGTAAATTACATAAGCTAGACAAAAAAACAAAAAAATAAGCAAACAATACAAAGACATAAATATATATATCTACACTCCCCCTCAAGATAGAGCATAGATGTCAATCATGCTCAGCTTGGATGAACATTTCTTAAAAGATCCTCTGAGCAAAGCATTGGTGAAGATATATGTCATTTGATCTCCAGAGCTAACATGAGAGGTAGAGATAAAACCTTTCTTAATCTTCTCCCTTGTATAGTGGCAGTCCATTTCAATAATCTTAATTCTCTTATGAAATGCATGATTGTATCCATGAATAAAGCTGCATGATTATCACATTGTAGCTGCACAGGAAGAGGTACATCTATATGTAAATATACTATATTGGACCTGACGACCACAGTTTGCTTCTTCCTCTTCCAAGAGATGGGAGAGCTACCAACAAAAAATTGCAAAGCCCGAAATGAACTTTCTATCCTTCGGATATCCTACATAGTCTGCATCAGCGCATGCAGAAATAGTAAGTGTTTCCCCTTTTCTGAATAATAATCTGAATCTGGAGAAGATTTGAGGTACCTCAATATCATACATACAACATCCATGTGTACCTATCGAGGTTGCTCCATGAATTGACTCACCCGACTAACTGCAAATGAGATATCCGGTTCGTTATAGTACATTAAAGAAGCCTTTCCCACTAATTATAAGTATCTTCTCATGTTCAACTCCTCTGTATCATTATCATATAATCTCATACTAGGGTCCATAGGAGTGGTAGTAGGTCAACATCCAATCATTCCCATCTCAACTAGCACATGTCACATACTTTCGTTGGATCATCACAAGACCCTGCTGATTTCTGGCAAATTCTAACCCCAAGAAATACAGTCGAGTGCCAAGATCCTTGGTAACACACTGGAGGCCAAGAAATTTCTTTACCCTTTTTATTCCCTGCAAATCATCACTTGTAACTAGTATGTCATCAACATATACCATAATAGCCACCCGTACCTATGGAAGTTCTGTACAAACAATGAATGATCCACATTTGTCCTCTGAAATCCCTGCTTCTCAATTAAATCCGATAGTCTTTAAAATCATGCCCTTGGACTCCATTTAAGGCCATATATTACCTTATGAAGTTTGCAAATCTGTGGATATTCTGCATGTAGACTTCTTTATTTAGATCGCCTATAGAAAGGCATTTTTAACATCAAGATGAAAGAGAGGCCAATCACGTACCATAGCAACAGAAAGAAGAATACGTATAGTGGAATGACAGCAATCGACGAGAATGTGTCCAGATAATCCACTTCATATGTCTGAGTAAAGCCACGAGCAACCAATCGGGATTTATATCTATCCATACTCCCATTTGCACGGTGTTCAACAATACACACCCACTCGCAACTGACAACAGACGCTTCACTAGGGATAGGAACCAAGCACTAGGTATCACATGATTGTAAAGAAACCATTTGTTCTTCCATAGCTAGGCGTCACTGACTATCCTTCAAAGCCTCCTGATAATTCCGTGGAATTTTTACAACAGGCAATGCAACTGCAAATTTCCTGAATTCTCCAGTCAAGCGATCAAAGGAGACTTGGGATGCAAAAGGATATGATGCACAGCTACACTTCTGCTTCTGAAGCGTAATAGATATGTCCAGATCATCAACATATATGTTTGTTCCCTAAAGAGAACCCTGCTCATGCAAAGCATCGAACCCATCGCTAGGAACAATGTATTCAGAACATACTTGATACGTGTTAGATGATGAGCGGTGACCATGAGCAGAAGCAGGTCAGCGTGTATAGTAATGTGGCAACGGTGAGATCGGGACAATGGGAGCAGAGAGTAAAGGAAGAGGTAAAGGTGGTGATCGTGGTGAAAATGGTAGTGGTGGTGGTGGGGAAGTCAACCAATCACCTGTAGGAGAAAGGTACATCAGTGACTCAAAAAAGGTGACAGCACTGCTAACATAATACTTCCTGCGCAGCGGATCATAATATATATACCCTTATTGAATCCCTGGAGTACCCAACAAAGGCACTTGACAGCTCCAGCAGAGACCTTGTCAAGACCAAGGCCCCAAATGTCGGTTCCGGCCACCATTTCGGTATCGACAAAAACAAAATTTCAGTGGAATTTCCACCGGGAATTTTGGTCATTTTTTGTACTAGAACCTCCATATTTCGGTCGAATTTAGATTGGATATCGATATTCGACAGAAATTCGACTGAATTTCGCTGAAATTTGAGGCTACGGTCAAGACCTGGCGACAACTGGTGAACAAAGGCAACCGAGCCAAAAATACGAGGAGAGCGTGAAATTCGGCCTCCCACGAGGATACCTCATATGTCATTTACGGTTCGAAGGGGTGACAAAACCTTGGTATATGCACCATCCGCCTCCCACGAGGCGTTAAACCCCAGTTTTCTCAACATACTCTTCTTCGATAAGAATATGTTTCTTACTCGTGGACTTCATAAAGCTCATGAACTGCATATCCCAAAGCTCACAGTTCGTCCCCACCATCTCGACAATCGACGCTAGACCACTGAAAGCGCATGTGGGAGAACATCGACTTTGTTTTCTAACATATTGTTGGATGAAGAATGCTAGGATTTTGTATACCAAAAAGAGATGAGTGTCTACACAGACAATCAGAGGATTTAAATGCATATGTAGACTTATGCAATCAAATCCATCAACCTCAACGGATGCCGATGCAAGGGCAAAGGGGCTTGGAGCCCGCGACGGGTCGCCGACGACGGTAAGTCACGCCGACAAGGGTGCGGGCAACGGGTGGAGAGTCTGGTGCAGCAACGGTGGGTGTCGACGGCAGGAGAAGATCTCGATTGTGGCCAGATGCACCGACGACGACGGTAGGAGAATGGGGGTTGATGGGGCAGTGCCCGGAGGGGAAGAAGAGGGTATGGTTAGAATTAGGGTTAGGGTATACAAGCTTCGGTCTAGGACTGCCACTCTAATACCATGTAGGGAAAAAGAATAAACATAGTTTTATTACTTGAATCATAAGCTCTCTTATATAAAGGAGAGACCTACAGGTAAATTACATAAGCTAGACAAAATAACAGAAAAATAAGGAAATAGTACAGAGACATAAATATATATATATATACAATATTAAATGGGATTCAAGCTCATTTATCTCTCCTATTATTTCTAGCGTTCCTAATAAATACAATAAATTTTTTGTTTCAGATTTTCATTCGATATTTTATTCCTAGGAAATGATATAGACAAGTTTAAACTAACTTATGAAAATTTAAAAATCACTATCGAAGATAATTATCTACTTGAAAATCTACCTTACTAAAAGATTTAACGAGATCTATATAGGAAGTTTATAAAAATTGGAAAAAAAACATCATTTAAATATTAATTTTATTAAAAAATATCATTTGACATGCATTTTTTCTAATTTTGAGCATACATGATAGTTGTATACTTAGCCCCTACTTGATAAAATTCCTGGTTCAACCTATAAGAAGATGGCTTCCATATAAATCATGCATCTTTGTGCTCATTTGTGGTAGTGTATATATCACATCTCATGGAGTATTTAACAAAGTCGTGAAGACCTGAACTGACATATGACTAGTTTCCTTCTATTATTTTTTTAAACTATTGTGTGAGCCTCCAGGAGAGGAACACCCTGATCATGTCCTCATATTAGTATATTTCTTCTCTTTATATGATCAAACAATCAATTTTTCCCTTCTGATACAAAGCACCCTTCTCAACCACCAAACCAATTAAGCGAAACTTTAACAAATTTATTTCTTCATTCTTCACCTATCTTAAATGCATACCAATATTTGAAGAGTAAAATGGAAACAACATTCCGATAAGCTGATTGGAACTTAATAACAACATGGATGCCAAGACAAATACGAGGTACATAATGCATATTTAAAAACTACCCATGTGGATTTTACCTGCTACAATCAACATTATTTGCCAGGTAACATTTCAAGTCCTCAAAGCATTTCTTCTCCAATAGTTCTGAATCTTCAGGCTGAAGAACATGTGCCATTTTGCAAAGAATGTGGTAAACAAGAACCTTGAATAGATGAAAAACAAATACTTGTCAATTACTAACCAATTATAGAAGATCCCTTATGCACCATTCATAGCAATATTCCGAGGATTGGTAGCACAAGAAGAAAACATGTAGTAATAAATGTTGGGAATGGTGAGAGTTGCATCAATTGAATAATTGGATCATGTGAAAGACACATCTATTGCAATATGGGGTCTTTTGTTTAGACCTACACCGCCTATTATAAGTGAGTTGAATGTGAATCGGGACACATAAATATAGGACCTTTGTACCACAGGTTTCAATGAGAAGAATTAGTAAAGGAACTCAACTATTAGGCACGTTCTCATGGAGTAGAGCAGTCATTTTGAACATCTCGAGCCATGTAAAATGTAAATACAATGTTTTAATGCTGGCTAGTTATGACTTATTCTAATTATCTTCTTCAAAAGATGTGTGCTGAATTAGCACCATGCAGACAGTTGAGTTACCAGGTTGGCTAATTTTTCAAAAGAAAACCTATGCAAACTGAGATCCTGGATTTTGTATTCAGTTTTGTGAGGAAGACTATGGGCCTAGATATCCAACATCATCTATCTTGAAAGCGAGTTTACCAGCTTTGATTAGATTTTGTTAGATTAAGACTACATTGTCCTATGTTTTTTTTTTGGAAAAGAGAGATTTGGGTGCCTTCAGTATAACACTGCTATTAATAAAACCACCTAAATATTTTATTTGTGTTATAATTTCTAAATTTGGATGGGAATCCTCCAGATCACAAGGTCATTAAAGTATTAATTTTCAGTTTTAATTTGTAAAAAAAAGGTTAATATGGTATAATATGAACAACTACCATAAGTCAATATCATGTGACAATCTAAGCTAACATATAGATCAGAAGAACTGAATTTGAGACAGAGTGGGCCATCCTGTTCTAGGCTTCTAGCAACCTTATCTTGTGGCCACCATGGTTTTTAAATATTATTTTGGTAATCCATCAATGCCGAAGTTTATCACTAAATAAAAAGCAACCTAGTACGCGAAAGAGAGGGAACTATCATTTGGCTATTGCAAAAAAAGACTGAAGCCAATGAGTGAACCCAATAACAGTACAAGTTTGCAGCACTTCATCCCCAATCCCCACCCCCCACAACCACACAACGAAAAACTCACTGATAATTTGATGGACAATGTAACACGGGATCTTGATAGATATGAATAAAGGGCCCCAAATATCAATGCAGATAAGTCCATAATTCACAAGATAAAAATAACATAAATTTCTGGCATATTAGCACTGGCAATAGTAGACTGACTAGTAATAGTCGTCCAACTATGAGGGTGTTGTAGGGTGACGCATTGAATTTCAATATTCACTCAAATATTCAGTTTGACTATTCGATCGACTGTCCGACTATTGATTAAATTGATTGTTGAAAGACGTATTTTTTATTTTTTATATTTCACGGGGTCTGATTTATCCTAATATCACCAAAAATGTCAAAGCTTTATCTTAGTTCCTTCATGGTGTCTTATTTTTTTCAAATAGCTTCAACTATCATGATAAAATAAATTATGATGCATTGCCCCTTCTTTTTGAGATTAAATCAACCAATTTGAGCATATTGATTTTGTCTAAAATTGAACTGGAATTTTTATCTAACTGATAACCATATACATATAAATATATAAGAATTCATTAGCCATAATTACTATATTTAAAATAATTTAAAAAACATAAACAACTATTCTGAATAGTCGACTGAATATTGAATACCGACTTTTCCAACATTACGTATTAATTCCTTGACATGCATAAATTCGATCAAATAACAATAAACTAAAAATCCATGAAGCAATACACTAACTAGAAGATGTCAGATATGTAACCAATGGCGGGCTATTATGATAAAAGTTATTGTGAATTATGCAATTCCATATCTTAACTGAAATATAATAGAGTTTCATTATTATTAAGGCTCCTCTTTACGAACGTGGATACATACTATGGCTATTGTGGTTACCATACAACTGTTGATCGAAATAGTTATATCATGGAGATTAATGCTGAGAGGAGGGAGGTAGAAAAGCTGAAGCTCTTGTTCCCAAGTGAAGGATAATGAATACCACAGAGTGAGGGTAGGCTTGATATCTTGGTTGCTAGCTTACAACCATTCCAGGGACCTAAGATGCATTCCCTTCCCATCAGTTTTTACAGGATATCTACTACATTAGGGTCAAGTGAGCTTTAGAGGGGCGACATTATTACAAGCTTAGTTAGTGCCAACCAAATAGATCCTGACGAACCATTCCGTAAATATTTTGCATCAAAAGCCACCCAAATGTTAAACAATGCATTGGACCCTGATGATCTACGTTGCAAACAATTCCTTACTCATATGTTTGATCTTTAAGACACACGGGTTGCGCACCTTTGTCCTAGTCACCATCTCTTAATCAAGTGGATCTCTCCCTTCTCTTTTCTTGAATATAAAAAAATGTACTAAGCCTTCTCCCACTACAAGTGGGGTCGGCTACATGGATTTTTGCTCAAATCCATGTTGAAAGATTCGACTATTTTTTACGTTGGCCGTCAACTACCTAACGCAACCACTGCAGGAGTGGGATTTGAACCCTGGTCTTTTCTTGAATATACCAAGAAGAAATATCAGATCAATGATTTAAGCTTCAACAGTACGGTAGAGCAAAAGAAAATCAGAATGGTCGATAGAACATGGTTGAGCAGCACCAATCACCCTCCCCTATAGAGAATTGAGGCCTTCCACCCCCACCAACTTTTTCCCATCCTCTCCATGAACAGACACCTATAAAAATTGTGAAGCCTCCCCATCCCAATGAGGGAACAATTAAGGTAGGTGACCAAGAGTGCGACGATCGAGCTACGCAACACAACACACTCTTGCACCTCCTACGAAAGCTCAAAAGGAATAAACACTTCTTCATATTCATTGTAGTCACATGACATCACCTATATCCATAATCAGTGTCGATCCTTACCTTAATGAACAAGATCGCATCATAACCATATTTTGTAAGACCGTAAGTACATTATTCCACTTTTTTCTAAATCTCCTACCTGATCCAGTATTAAAATCAAGCAAATGGCCACTCTATCTTGTAGTACTCGTCAAGACCTTTCCAGCGGGTCCAAGAACATCGAAATCGGGGCTTGCATGAGAACATCATGTGCAAAGTAAGACCAGATTACAACAATTGGATCCGAATCTGAACCCGGTCCGATTAGGCTAAATATAGGTGGTGTGCCTTGGTTAGCAAAACATGACCCCAACCTTTGTTGGAGCTCTGGCCCATCACCTGAGCTCCGCCATCAAAGAAAATTTCGACGACCGATCGCAGATATGAAGGCAGTGTATCAAAGAGAGTGATGCGAGGATCATCGTGGTGTGTGAATAATTTTATGAAACATCGCGGAAGGGAAGGTCACAGGGGAAAGATCCTGCAGGTATGGTTTCGATCCCTCTTTATGGTCAGATCTTCATGATTTTTACATAGTTGGTTTTGGGTGTTGTGTGCGACCCAGGGAAGGTGTTTTTATCACGTTTTCGCAAAGTTTTGGGGTGAAATTCGTATTGTTTCGCATCATTTTTTGGGAAATTCCCATTTATCTATTTGTCGCATGAAGATGAAAATACATATTTGTGATGTGGGTCAGATGAGAAACACATGCATGTGCTCCAACAAGGATCTATGATGTTTCGCATGGGGTGTGTTTTTAGGGTATCTAGTTATCGTGACATGTTTGGGGTGATTGCGAGAAAGCCATGTATTGCATCTCGATAATAATTATACCACTATGATGTGGGCAAGATAATAATAACATGGATGTGCATGGATCGTAGATTTCTGCAATTCTGCATGAGGCGCGTTTCTTTTAGACCAAAAGAGGGGGAATCACACATAGGTGCCCAGCCCAGTATTAATAAGAATCAAAAAAAGGAAAAACAAAAACATATTACACATTACAAGGTCCAAGACTCAATCAAGCTCTTGCAGTGAGCGCTAACATTCTCACAGTAGAACCATTGGCCAGAAAAAAGAAAATCATTACGAGCTAGCTAAATGTCCCACAGGACTGCCACTGGGACAAGAACCTTTCTTCTTTGTCTACTTCGTGCTCCAAGAAAAGATGACCAAAATGACTTAAAAGATCAAGTGCACAGCCAATTCAACCCCACCTCGCCCCAGATGGGCGAGGAGACCGAAAAACGAAAAAAAGATAGTCCAACGACTCAATGGCACTCCCACAAAGGGGACATGTATCCGATACAGTTGTGAAAATCTTAGCATATCGATCTCTAGTCATGATGCGCTTCCTGTGAAATAACCACATGAAGAAACCAATCCTCTCCGAGAGACCAAGAGACCAAACAAAGTTGCAGTCCCGGATCATATCAGTCGAAAGTGCAGGAGACAGCTTGCAAATGCCACTGTATGCGTCCTGAACAGAGAAAACCCCGTAATTCCACAACCAGTGATCGGGACCAAAGGAAGGCCTGCCAGCCTGCCCCAGAGAGTCCAACCATGGAATTAAAAATCACGCCTCGAGGCGCCCGAGGCGTACGCCTCGAGGCGAGGCGGTGGGTTTTGGTACTGAGGCGTGCGCCTCGGCTTTCTTGCGTGAGGTGGTCGCCTCGATGGGCGAAAACGCCCTGAGGCGTATGCGCCTTGAGGCGGTTTGAGGCGCTACCCGAGGCGTTTTAAATATATATGGGTCACGTGAATCGCACGTGACCCACTTAATATGTTTTTTCGCCCGACCTAATTGTCGCCCTCTGCTGTCTCTCGAAGATAAAAAAGAAAACCTAAACCGTTCTCTGGCTCCGCCTCCTCCTCCACTGCATCGTGCGCCACCGCCGCCTCCTCCCTCGCATCGCCGGGCTCGAAAGCAAGACCGGAGTCTCCAGCTCTTCCTCTGCATCGTGCGCCACCGCCACCTCTTCCCTGAGCTCCCTCTACATCGTGCGCCAGCCGCCACCTCCGCCTGCCTCTGCATCTCGCCATCTTCATTTCGTAGCGCATTCAACTTGTGTTTGCTCGAGTGATTGGTGTGAATTCAGTTCCATAGGTTTTGTTCAATCTTTGCTCTTGATTACTATTTTTACCTCTTTTTACTTCAATTATTGCTTATGTTTTTGCTCAATCTGATGGGTTGCTTATATGAATTCCACGTCTTATACAAATTTATTTCACCAACTTTGATCGCCTGAATCTAAGATATTTATTATTCTGGATATATATGTTCGCGCCCAATCACTCATTAAATTTTAACTATCTCTCATTAAGAGGAATAATGCATCAACAACAATCCAAGTCTTGAGATCCGATGAGTCATCTACCAAAGATCAACTACCAAGTCTGAAACTCATGGCTGATTTTATTAGCTCTAATTTGTAACATGATGATAATTTGTCTCAGAAATGCCAAAAGCAAAGAAGAGAGGTGCGAAAGATTCCGAAGGAGGTCGAAGCGACCCTGGATGGAAATACTGTATCCAACTCGAAATGGACGAGTCTACGAAGGGCAAGGGTTATGTTTATGTTCAATGCAATTTCTGTGCTAAGAGGATAACCGGTGGAGTTGCAAGACTCAAGCATCACCTCGCCAAAACCGGGAAAAATGTTAAAGCATGCCCAAAAGTTCCAGCTGAAGTATCCAATGAAATGAAGTGTTTGCTAGCAGTGCACGAAGAAAAAAATAGAAGAGCTGTGGAAGAGATGGAGGAGCTTTGCAGAGTGGGAGCTTTTGGAATGGAAGAGCCTCGTGGAAGTAATGATCCTCAAACATGCACAGGAGGATCCAGCAGTGTGAAGCAGGTGAGGGGTCCGATGGACTTATTTGTTGGTATGGTCGGCTCGGGAAGTCCATCTATTGCGCCTACAAATGTCCTAAAGAAGCAACATCAAATGACATTGAATGTGTCATGGAAGAAAGAGGAGAGGGCTCGTGTTTGTCGTGATATTGGAAGATTTTTCTTTGAAAATGGATTAGCATTTAATTGTGCAAATAGTCCATCATTTTAACAAATGGTTCATTCTGTTGATGCATTTGGGATAGGATTGAAACCTCCAACAACACACGAGTTGAGAACATGGATATTGAAGGAAGAAGTGAATAACATCGACAATGTGATGAAAGCGGCAAAGGCTTCTTGGGCAGAGACAGGTTGTAGTATCATGTCTGATGGTTGGACGGATACAAAAGGTCGTTCACTTATCAATTTTTTAGTGAACAATCCAAGTGGGACTTGGTTCTTGAAGTCCATTGATGCATCCGACAGAACAAAGAGTGCACAATTACTATTTTCTCTGCTCGATGATGTAGTTGAGGAGGTTGGGGAAAACAACGTCATACAAGTTATAACCGATAATGCCTCAAACTACAAAGCAGCTGGAAAATTGTTGATGGAGAAGAGACAACATTTATATTGGACCCCGTGTGTCGCCCACTGCATTGATTTGATGCTAGAAGACATTTTGAAATTGCCTTTGCATGCTTCCGTTTTCAAAAAAGCCAAGAGAGTCATCAACTACATCTATGCACATGGTTGGGTTTTGTCCATGATCAGGGCAAAGATTGGGGGAGATTTGGTCCGACCTGCCGTTACCCGTTTTGCTACGGCTTTCTTGACATTACAGAGATTGATCACTGTTAGGGACTCCCTCGAGTCATTTTTTGCTTCCTATGCATGGAAGAGGAGCCCCTATTCTTCCAAGCCCCAAGGGCAAAGTGCATGCAACACAATTTTGAGACGCAAATCTTTTTGGCCCAGCGTTGCCTTTGTGATTAGCACAACCAAACCTTTGGTCATGGTTTTAAGGATGGTTGATTCCGAAAAATATCCCCCAATGGGATTCATTTATGAAGCCATGGACAGAGCCAAGGAGGAAATTGCACATGCATTAGGAAATGAAGAGGAAAAGTACAAGCCATTTTGGGACAGCGTGGATGCTAGGTGGTAGGGATGCAAACGGTCGGATACGGATACGTATATAGGTATTACCGTATCCTTATCCGTTTTCTAATACGGATACGGATATGGATACGGATATTGGCGGATATTAAAACTCTCTTACCATATCCTTAAAAAACGGATACGAATGTAAAACGGATATTGATCGCACACAAGTAATGTTAAAAATACTCTACAAAATCGACTTAAATATATAAGAATTGGATGTAAAACACATGATATTAATCCACTAAATGTGTTTCTATCGTAAAAATTATATAAATATGATAAAAGAAGGTAGAGAATTATGTTATATAGGGTTAAAAATAAATCTGACTATATTTATATATGAAAACAGATATACGGATACGGATACAGATGTTTGCGGATATCAAAATGATATCCATATCCGTATCCATTTTAAAACGGATACGAATACGGATGTTAAAATCTATATAAAACGGATACGGTGACGGATCGGATACGGATATATTCGTATCCGTTTGCATCCCTACTAGGTGGGATCGCCAACTTCATACTCATTTGCATGTTGCTGCCTACTTTCTCAATCCCCAATATCACTATGAACCCTCATATTCGGTATTCAGTCAGAAGGATCCATGAATAAAAATAATATGTATTCTTGGGAGACAAAAATGGTGAAGCCTTTTACCACTTTAGTAGGGTCGACTGCATGGATTCTTGCTCAAATCCATGTTGAAAGATCCGACTATTTGTTACGTGATTTGAACTCTGGTCTTTTGGGTGGTAGACACATTGCACTACCACCAGATCATTGGATTGGGTTTTTATTCTTAGGAGATTATCAGAATTATTCGGTTATGAATTGTTTAATTATTGTAAATGCAAAAATTATGTCTGATACATATTCTTATATATATGGTCATCAATTAACAAGAATCCAAGGTAAAAGTACCAAATTAACAAAATACATATATAGTGCATTAAAATTTTGAGGTGATAACATAATAAATGGGTACTTTTAAAATAAGGAAAAAATAGTGAAGCCTTCTCCCTCTATAAGTAGGACCGGCTACATAAGTTCTTGCTCAAATCAATGTTGAAAGATTCGACGATTTTTTACGCTGGTTGTCGACTACCTAACGCAACCTCCACAATGGGGAATTTAGACCTTGATCTTTTGGATGATAGGCACACTACATTACCACCAGACCACTTAAGGGGGTACATAAAAATAAGAAAACATAAAAACTGAATGCCAACAACTATTTGGTTGGATTGAATATTTGACAACTAGAAACCATTCAATCGTTGACCCTCCCACCCCGATACTACATATTGGTTGGATTGAATATTTGACGACTTGGATCCGTGTCTTGTATTTGTGATTATCAGCATATTTTCATGATCATGGAAATTAACAAGGACTAACAACATCCCAATACTAAAATCAGCCTCGAAGCCACCAAACATGGGGAGGACTAGTTGTAGGTCATCCTTCTAAGCCCCTCGATGTGCAAGTGCTTTCAATCTTGCCATCGTTGTGAACAACTTGGAGAAGGATCAGTGCAAATTATTTGAAGCATAGATAGAAATATGAGAAAGACTTTCGTTTTTACTTGTGAAATACAAGCTCAACCCCTTACAAGAGTGGTGTCTAGGAATAAAGCATTGATAGAGTAGTGAACCACAACAATAGCACTGCACGTTAAACAATGTATAAATGTACTCCATTGGGATTTACATGGTATGTTCAATTACTTTCATGTTTACTTTGCAGTAAACATTCAAGCGGTATAGATTGTTCATGAGTAACAAACAATAGTTAATACCACCTTGAATGGACAATGACATATCATACTTCTTGTGCCGTTGGAGATTCCAATGATCTCCCCCAAAAAGGCCCATGTGATATTCACAAACTAAGATAATATTATATAATACAAAAGGATGCAAAGCTTCTACAAGAGAAAACCCATGAATACTTTAGGATTCCAACTGCAAAGTAAAATATAAAAATAAATCATGAAGGTTGGTTATTGGGTACCTACATTACAAATGGGAATGATTACAAAGCTTCCGTGAAGATACATGATCAGATAAACTCCTCAAGGCAATCCATAAACCATCATGTATTGAGCACAATAGTAACCAGTGAATTTACACAGAAAGAAATGTTGTTTGAACGTCAGCCATTACCCTAATCCACACAACAACGTAATGGGAGATTTACCCTTGGATATGTGGATAAAAGAGACGGATAAACGAGACGAAAAAATCCACTCCCTCAACTTCTGGGCATCTAGGATTGATCCAAATTGGATAAATGCATTTCCAATTTTCTCCATTTATATCAGTCTTCTTGAATTTCTTGAAATTTATAACCTCATAATCAGTGATTGAGACAAAACATACAGCCTTTATAACCAAATCATAAGGGCTCGGCGCAAGATTCATAGATAATACAAGAGAATGAACAACTGGTAATGAGATTAATTTTGTGGAATTTTATTTCAAAAACTCTACAAGAACATAAAAGTGAGCATAAAATTACCTGCGCAAAACCACGCAAACTATGGTGATGTGAAGTCAGCAATGGGATTATAGGAGGAAGGAGCTCTTTCAGATGAGTCATTTGGATAGTAACATCACCAGCATGAATAATTACGTTAGCTGCTACAAAGACATATGAAGAAAGTGCCTGTAACATCCAAAAGCATACGTAGTATATTATAGTCAGGGGTTTATTTCGGAATGGACCAGCTCAGGTAGTTAAAAGATACAATTACCTGTGGTTTCATATTATAGTCCCGAAATATAGGAATCAACTGCTCTTCTACCTGTATGGTTACACAAACAAAACCCAGCATGTTAAACTTTATTACTTGAGACAAAACAAAATGATAACCTAGATCAAACTCCATAAATTACATCTATAACAAGGAAAAATACTGCTTCAAATTGGTTGATTTTTCCAGCAATTATTAAAATCCTTACAATGCAACCAATTCCTGAACTGGTATTAGAGGATGAGTAAAGGCAACCAATTTGCATGACGAGAACCTAAAAAAATATACAGGTTTCAATGTTACAAATTTCTTTTAGCAACGTAGCTTAACTTCACGGTATATTTACACCATGTGGAAAACAAAAGGAATAGTCCGCTTTGACAGCTAAAAGAATTGTACTGGGTTAGAGAGCTGCGTGGTTGTGTAGATCGCTTCCATTCCGACGGATACATAATTTGATGGAGGCAGAGGTGCATGGGCTCTTAAAAAGATGAAGCACGTGTGAGAGGAGGCTGCAGCAAGAGACAAGCATCAACAACAGGCGAGAAGGAACAATTCCTCTGCCCATGGCCAGATACAAAATAACATACGTAGGAGGCATGCGTTTCCTTCAGACACGATTCCCGCATGATAAGAAGGGTTGCATAGTTAAACCAATAGCGATTTATTCAGGTTGAATCCAAGGCTGAGGACCTTAAATTTTGATCGAATTCGGTTGAAATTGAGACCCCATTCTTTTTTCCACTGGGGATCGGTGACACGACGGGTGAATTTTGCCCCATTTGCACATCTGGCGAAAATGAAAAAATAGGGTAAAAAAGGCCAGTATTTTTACTGAATTTCAGAAAAAAAACTGACAAAATTTCCCACTTGGCTGTTGATGTGCATCTTCCGTGGGATGATTTGCTTCTGCATGCCATTGTGCAATGTTCCTATGACTTATTAGGCGATTCTGCTCATGCAATTTTTCAAGAGGAAACTGCTGCTGTTGTGAGGACTTACCTCAAAATTTTGTTTTTAATATAGAATTTCTTTAGATCATTCCATCGTAAACATGCTCTTCAAGTTTGCTATGAAGTTCTTTTTTAATCTAATTTGAATTTTAAAATATGCTTCGATTATCAACATATATGTGGTACATATGTAATATCACGCATTAAAACGAAGCTCCCTGTGTCAAATCCGAAATTATATGTAGCATGAAAGTTGATAGATATATATTTATATGCATATGGACAAGCTTCTTTAGTTAAATCTGAAATTCAAGGTTCAAATTTAAAGTTTTAGCCCAGTACAATGCTTCGTTCCTTCTTTATTTTTGTTGCATATAACGGAAACAAATAAACACAAACATGATCAATCAAGCAAACAGACACGTGGTTTCACATGGTTCACCTATAATTGAGATACATCCTTGAGAGTCGTTGCTCAGTTTTCATTATTTGTGGACAAAGAAAAAAATACATAGGATATCGATTAGCTCAAAGCAAAGAAAGTTTATACTGATCCCAATATAAACAAAACCCTAATGCAAACGCATCCATATATCCAAATAGAAAAGGAACTTATATATCGTTAGGATATGGTGCGACAAGGGGTGCATACAATGGTTATTCAACTGGGTTCAATAGAACTGATGGTTAAGGTTCAAGGCAAATCAGCAATCTCCACCTTGAATTGAATCTTTTGAGAAGTTTTTCCAAGCTTCGTTGTTGCCAGCCCCTCCGATGGGTACTTACCAGCCGTCGACATTGAACTAGTCCAAAAAAATGTTCGAATTTACTCTCAGGAATTACCTTTGTCAACATCTTGGCTGGATTATATGTTGTGACGAGCTTCTTCACATTGATCCTCCTCTAAGAACGAATGAACTGATATCTGACATCTATGTGCTTGGTCCTCTCATGATGCACCTGATCCTTTAATAAGCATATTGCATTGAGACTGTCACAATATATAGTTGGTGGAAAAATAATCTATATTATTCATGAGACCCTAGGGATCTCTTATATAGGGGAGAGCCTCAATGAGTAAATTACATAATGAGGACAGCATAGATAGAGAATAAATAAACAATACTAAAACATAGAAATATCTCTACAATCCCCCTTAAAGAGAAGCACAGATGTCGATCAAGTTCAACTTGGATCAACACTTCCGAAACGGGGCTCTAATCAAGATCTTGGTGAAATATCTGCAATCTAACCCCGAACTAACGTGGGAGGTAGACATGAAGCCTTTCCGAATCATGCCACGTGTATAATGGCAATCCAGCTCAATATTCTTTGTCCTTTCATAAAAAGAATGATTATTGGCAATAAATAGTACAATCTCGTTGTCCCATTTTAAGTGCATGGGAAGTGATACACCAATGCCAAGGTCGATCAAGAATGATGTAAACATCATGTAAGTGCCCCCTTATGCCATAGTTTTGTACTCTGATTCTGCGTTGGATCTGACCACCATTGTTTGTTTCTTGCTCTTCCAGCATACTAAAGAGCTATCGATAAATACTGCTAACTCTGAGGTAGACTTTCAGTCCATAGGGCATTATGTATAGTCTGCATCTGTGCAAGCTAAGACATTGAGAGATGTCCCTTTCTTGATAAATAGTCATGAACATGGAGATGACTTCAAGTACCTCATCATGTGATAGCATCTACATATACCTGACTAGGTTGCTCCATGAGCAGACTAACCCAACTAACAGCAACTGAGATGTATGTTCTGGTGATTGTAACATAAAGCAACCTCCCCACCAGCTCTTTGTAGCTCCTCTTATCCACTTCCTGCGTATCATTGTCGTGTAGTTTCATGTTGGGATACATAGGAGTAGTTGCAGGCAAGGTTCAAGAGAGCGGTATGCGTATGCGTTCGGACTGGGCACCGAATACTGATTAAGCGGTATGCGGGTATATGCGGTTCTAAGCAGTTTTCTAATTTTTAATTTAAAAATAAAAGAATATCTATGAATAACATTACCACTGAAATTATGTATCTAAGTGGAGTTAAAGAAGATCTAAGAAAAATGGTTCATGCTAGATAGGTGTGCATATATACTTTTAATTGCCTCATATTTAATCACAAAAAAATATTTACCATAAAAACTTTACATTATATGATTCGTAATAACAAAACTTCAATACACATACATGCACTACATGAGCAAAACCTCAATCGACATATATAAAAAATATTCGACGACACATTGCATATACTCGTGAAAATAATACATGAGAAAAACACAAAACATTGCATATACATAATGGTATAATGCATAGCAATTGTATAGAAATGCATGTCATATTCTAACAATTGAATGAAGATGCAGAGTTACAGAATTAAGGACCTGAATGAGAATATTGAAAAGTTGGAGCTCTTGGAGCAATTTGCAGGGCATATGCAGGATATGCGGGCCGCATATGCAGGGAGGGCGCATAATGCACTGATTCAAGTAATCGGTGTAGTCTGCATGCCGCACGGGCATATGCGACCGCATATGCGGCCGATTTAGTGAACATTGGTTGCAGGTCGGCACCCACGCATGCATGTTTCTGCTAAATGGTATGTAACATACTTCCTTTGAGTCATCACAAGACCATGTCGATTACTGTCAAACTCTAATTCCAAGAAGTATCGTAAATGACCAAGATCCTTGGTAACAAATTATTGCCAAAGGAACTCCTTAGCCTTGCTAATCCTTACACATCAACTCCTGTAACGAAAATATCATCAACATAAACCATAATAACAACTACACCTATCTGGGTTCTTTGAACAAACAACAAATGATCTACATTTAAACATGTGAACCCCTTCTACTCAATCAAGTCCGAGAGCTATATATAGCTTTATGAAGTCTACAAAGTTGTTGGCATTCTCCCTCAGCAACAAACCCTGACGATTGTTGCATGTAGACTTCCTCATGGAGATCACCATAGAGCAATGCATTCTTGACGTCAAGCTGAAACAACGGCCAATCTTGCATCACAACAATAGTAAGAAGAACCCCAAGTGTAGAATGACGGGCTATTGGTGAGAAGGTATCGTGATAGTCCACCACATACGCTTAAGTGAACCCTCGTGCAACAAGCCATGTCTTATAATGATTGTTGTACCATCTGCTTGATGTTTCATGGTGAACACCTACTAGCAACTGACAACAAATGCTTCAAGTGGAACTGGAACTAAACTCCACATGCCACATGACTGTAACACAACCATTTCCTCCATTGCAAGATGCCATTGATTGTCTTGCATAACCTCATGGTAAGTTTGTGGAATCTCCACAACAGATAGACCCACAACAAACCTTTAGAAATATGCTAACAAGTGTGCGAAAGAAACAGTGGAAGCAAGAGGATACGAGGCACATGTCGGCCTCTTTTTCCTAAGCACAATAGCCACCTCAAGATCATCAGCAACCTCCTCTACATGCCCACTGGCCTCATGTACATGGCATGCTCATTGTGTACAGTAGCCTGTTGTAGAGACACGACAGTTCACCATTGCCATCATTAGAAACATTATGATCAAAACATACCGAAGGCATGCTGGATGATTGGGGAGGTCCATGAGTAGTAGACGGCCTGCAGATGTAGAAACGTGGTAAGAACCGGACTATGGGACTAGGAGGAAGTAGTGGTGGTGGTGGTGGTGGAATAAGTGGAGGTGGTGGTGGTGGTGGTGAAGGTGGATATGTGTAAACCTCCTCCCCAGAATCCGATGGAGTGAACTTGTCAACTGCAAGCGAAAAGTACATCACTGACCTAAAAAAGTGACATCATCACTAACATAATACTTCCGATGAACAAGATCATTGTAATCGATACCTTCCTTCTGAATTATCCATTCGTAACTATTGGAGAAAATAAGAGCGTTGTTATTTCTGAGAACCCTAGGCTCTCTTATATAGTAGAGAGACCTATGGGTAAATTACATAAAGTGGAAAACAGAACTAGAGAATAAGACAGAGATACATATGAAATATGGAAAACATAAATATCTTCACAGTAACTAGACGTGCCTTGTGTCTCATGCCTTCGCAACATGAGATTCATGTCTTTTTCGTGAACACCCATTTGTGAGTGACAACTTTCCTCCCCTTTGGTAACGTGACAAACTGTCATGTTTGCTTCTAAAAAGACTCCATCTCTCACCCATAGCAGTAATCCATTACGCAGATTCTACCCCTGTTATAGCCTCCTTTTAAGTAGAGGGATTTGGAGACTCTAACTCAGCAATCCATGGTCCAACTGTAAACATGTCTTCAAAGCCATATCTTTGAGGCAAATGCAACTCTCTATTAAGGGTGGTAAATAGCAACAATTGATTTCCTCTTCTCTAGTTATTCAGCATCATCTTGATCAAAAGTAGTGTGATCAACTGCCTGATCACTACTCGATGTCAAATCGAACACCGCATGTTCATGTATATCATACATTGTCCCTACATCAACAGACTCACTCCTCAAGTGAAGCATAAAATTCTCTTCAAAAATAACATTTATGCTAACAATTATTGTATACTCGGAAGTGGGTCATATCCTATATACCTTTACTCATGTTGCATAACTTGCAAATACCCTTTCGTTCCCATTGGTTCCAACTTCCCTTCACTGACAAAATAGTATACAACACAATCGAAGAGACATAAAACAAAATAAATAATATTATTACCAGAACATACCTCTATGGGTGTCTTGCAATCGATAACAGATGGACTCTGATTCACTACGTAACAAGTTATATTCATAGCTTCAACCTAAAATGCTCTACCACGATTAGCATGAGAGAGCATGCTCCTTGCTCAATTTAAAAGTGTCAAACACATTCATTCCGCTGCTCCATTTTGTTGAGGCGTATCTTTGACAATGTGGTGTCTCACAACACCCTCCTCCTTACAGAACCCATTGAACTGTTTCATGAATTATTTCCCAAACACCCCACTTCAATGAGACATCGAATTCCAGCATGGCACGTTTGAGATACCTGAAGAGACCCTTCTGACTAAGGATAATATTTCCCAAACACTCCACTTCGATGAGACATAGTCATATATGCCACAACTTTGTTCTGAATTTCACAGCTTGGGATGCCACTACAACAGATACAGTAACTCTAGGTTGTTGCATAACATATAAGGCCATATACTTGTTGCCCAACAACCACCCCATCATTGGTAATTTGCATAACTTCACCTAAATATTGTACATATATCATTTAAAGTCCAGTTTCCCAAGGATATCAAGTTCTTTTTTAGATCAAGAACAAGGCGAACTTCGGTTACCATCTCCAGGACTCTATCATGCATCTTTGAGAGAGCCAATCCCTACAATTGTGTACACAACATTATTTCCCATGATAACATTTTCACCAATCCATCATAGGTGAAGTACTAATCCTCGTTGGGGTCATATTGTAAGAACAACCTGAATCAAATATCCATGTACTATCGATCGCCTATAGATCTATGACGGTGAGGACCAAATCATCTTCAGAATGTTCACCCCCGTGAGCCACAGCATTGATTGTGGCCTTCCCTTTTCTCTTTAAGCAATCTTTCTTCTTATTTTCAGGTTCCTTATAATAATTGTAGATGTCTATAGAATTGTGATACTTTGATTTGGAATTCTGCTTTCCTTTTTTGGCATAGCCAGATTCCGCATGACTCTGTTGAGTCATAAAAACCCCGCAGTCTAATAGCCTTACTTGCTGATAGCCATATGCAAAAGTTCACGCGTGTGCAGACTCCCGCGAACCTCCTCTAAGTTATCTATTCTCTTTCAATCATAAAAGACTGAGCTAAATTCCCATATACTAAGAGACGAGAAACTAACCGAATCAATGATGCAACCTTAACTTCAATCTTAACATCAACACTTCTTAAATCCATCAACAATATATAAGCAATCTGGATGTTCTTTAAAAAATGCACCTTCCTGCATACGGAGAGGAAACAGACAATGCTTCAACAACAACTTGTTAGTTAGAGACTTTATCATCTACAAACTTTCGAGCCTCAACCAAAGGCTTGTTGTGTCTTTCTCATTAGCGACCTCGATGATAATCTCATTCGCAAAACGTAACACGATCGTCAAGTGTGCTTTCTCATCCTAAACTATCAACTCGGAGGGCCTGAATGCCTTTACCCTCTCCTAGCGCAATGGTGCCTAGATGCATCACTTCTTCAAAAGGGCATGCGTCGTGATCTACCATAAACTGAATAAGCTCTTCACTATGGACTTTTCGATATTCAGATTGTACGACATCATCTGCTTAATGATCTTGACAAAACCTTATGCTCCGATACTAGTTTGTTGTTGATAGTTGAAGCAAGCATGATCAATCAAGCAAAACACAAACATACAGATTTACAAGGTTCACCCATAATTACGCTAAGCCATTCACGACGGTGATTGGTTTTCCCTATTTGTAGATAAAGAAGAAAATACATAAGATACAGAGAGTTCTAACCCTATGTTGTTTATATAATAATCCAGTACAATTGGATCCCTGATGTAACCTAGGTTATTATAATACTCCAGTACAAATGGATCCATGATGTAAATTGATCCACATATTGAAAGACCCTCATCTGGTAGGGTATGATGTGACAAGGGGGTGCATATGACGGTTCTTCAACTAGGTTCAACAGATAAAGGATTTGAGGCAAAATAAAGAAGGAACAAGACAATGTACTAGGGTAAAATTAGAATTATCTCTTAGAGCTTGTATATAACTAATTTAAATTACAACCTTACATTTTAGAATTAACAAAAGAAAAGAAACTTGTCCATATGCATTCTCAAAAGGATTACGATTAAGTTCCATGAGAGATCTTGTAGAGAATTTAGGAGAAGAGGCAAGTCCATGTCATTTACATTAACCTTATAAAGAATATACATGATGAGGCTTCATCTTATGTAGGATCAAGTCCGGGAAGACTAACAATATTGACATCAGCATCGTCTGCATCAATGTTCAACTTTGAGTCCTTTTCAGTTTTACTTTGATTACGAACAAGTTAATTAGCCGTGTTCAGGATGAGATATCTTGACGTATGTTGTTTGTGGATGATATTGTGTTAGTTAGTGAGACAAAAGGAAGTAAATGAGAAGCCTGTAGTTTAAAGACATGCCTTAAAAATTAAATGTTTTCATATAAGTAGTGCTCATACTGAATATATAGGAAGTGCACATGATGGGAGCAATGGTGAAGGAATCGAGGTGAAGATCGGAGAAGATAACATTTAGAAGAAAGTTTCTTTTAGATACTTGGGATCTATTTTAAATGGGAAATCAATGGAGATGTTACTCATAAAATAAATGTAGAATGTCTAAAACAATAGCCTCTATTGTTCTATTTGATATGAAAATTCCCTTGAAAATCAAAGGAAAGCATTAGAAAGCAGCCATGAAACCTTCTATTCTTTATGGATTTTTATGGCCTCTAAACCATAGACATGTGCACAAAATGACATTAGCAGAATTGAAAATGCTAAGGCGGATGTGTGGTCATACATGAAAAGATCGGATTCGAAAAGATGCGATCAGAAGGAAGGTTGGTGCAACTCCGATAGTGGATAGGATGAGAAAGACATGATTAAGGTTTTTTGGCCATTTGCAAAAGAGGCCTACTTATGAACCAATTAGAAAATGCGAGAGTTGTGATGTTGAGGAAGCTAAGAGAGAGCGACAAGGCCCAAGAAGCATCGGAAGGAGACCATCCGAAGGGATCCTAATTATATGGATGTAAGTTCGAGAATGACCAAAATAAACCTAAATGGAGGCGAAGAATCTATACAGTCGAATCGACTTGATGGGTAAGTTCCATTATGTTATTCTTACATGTGCCACCTCAAATCATATTGAAGAGGTAATGATCGTGGTTTCTACATTTCGTTCCTAATATGTTCTAAGCTTAAAAGGCATCTCATTATTGTTTTTTTACTGGTAAAAGGGCAAGGTCCCAATAAGGGGCTCGCCTCGAAGCTTCACTAGAAATATTAAAAGTAAAATGTGCATAGTGTAATGCCAAGATCCATGCAAAGCATTGTCATGCCCAAGATATTCTCATAGTAGAAGGAAACATCGTGGAAAATAAGCTCATTCCTAGCACACCAGAAAGCCAAAATAAGCTAAATCCTTCGTACAATCGTCTTGAGAATTTTCGAAGAAAGTCCTGTTTGAGCCATGTGGAAAGAAATACATGAGTTGCTCATTCATGAGGCCATAGGGTTCTCTTATATAAAGGAGAAACCAGTTAGGTAAATTACATATACCTGCTCTCATGAGTCGGACAGAGTCAACTTGTGACTTATAGGAGAGATACATAATAGAATCCAGGAAGGTGATATCAGCACTAGCATAGTACTTCCATTGAATTGGATTGAAATAGTAATACCCCTTCTAGCTACCAGAGTAGCCTACAAAGACACACTTGATAGCGTTATGCGAGAGCTTGTCATGACCAGGTGTCAGATGGTGAATAAAGGCAACATAGCCAAACACACAAGGTTTAAGGGAAATCATGTCCCTCGGAAACGCAATCAAGAAAAGACCTTTGCTAATATAGAAGATGGCATGTGATTCAACAAGTAGCAAGCAATGAGGACGGCATTACCCCAGATTGAGTGAGAGGCACGACTCTGCATCAAGTGTTCAACCCACATCAAGTGATGGTGTTTGCGTTCAACAACACCATTCTACGAAGAAGTGTAAGCACACGAGCTCAGATGTACGATGCCAAGAGACCTCAAGAAATCAGATAGTTGTAATGTACAGAACTCTAAGGCATTGTTAGAGACAATAAACTTGACAGTAGCATAGAAACGATTTCTTATTTCATTAATAAAAGATTTAATGACAAACACAGCTTCCGACTTTTTTTTCAACAGAAAACCCTGAAAAATCTATAATAATCATGTACAACAACTAGATAAAAATGGTGTCCCTGGTGATCAAGAACACGACTGGAAATCCAAATATCAAGATAAACGAGCTCATATAAATGACTATTGCTATGACTAACAACCAGGAAAAGAAGAATGATGATACTTCCCAAGCTGACAAGCCTCGGACGGGAAGGTAGTGTACGCGGAAATCTGCGGGAGGACATGGCACAGCTTTTGCAGAGGAAGGTGGCCAAAACAAAGCCACAACTATGGTGAGACTGATCTAGTGGAAACTGTAGAAGCACCATCACTAGGAGACTAGATCAGATTGTAGAGCTCCTGTTTCTCATAGCCAAATTCAATCACCCAGCCCATTAGTATGACCTGAAACAGAAGAGAAGTATGGCAAAAGATGACACGACAATGTATATCCTTAGAGATCTAACTACAACTACAACAACAAAGACTTTTCCCACTATTAAGTAGGGCTGGCTACATGGATTATTCGTCTCCATTCAGATCTAACATGGATCAATCTCGGGCTTACATCCACAAAATTAAGATCCCTTCGAATATCTCTTTCCAACACTTCTTGGACTGTCCTCCCCCTCTCTTACCGGCTCAACATCCCAACACTCGCATCTCCTAATTGGTGCATAAGTTGATCCTCTTTACAAATGACCAAACCATCTTAAGCAGTTTTCTCGCATCTTATCCTCGATCGGAGTTACACCAACTTTCTTTCTGATTGCATCATTATGAATTCGATCTTTACGTGTTTGTCCACACATCCACCTTAGCATTTTCATTTCTACTACAGTCATTATCTGCACATGTCTATGGTTCACAGGCCAACATTCAAATCCATAGAGCATAGCAGGTTTCACAGCCGCTTTGCAAAACTTTCCTTAAATTTTAAAGAATTTTTCTTATTACAGAGGACAGTAGAGGCTCCTCTTCACTTTAGCTAACCTGCATTTATTCTATTAGTAGCATCTCCATCAATTTCCCATCATGTTGCAAAATAGATCCCGGATATCTAAAAGAATCTCTCGTCTGAATGTTATCGTCACCAATCTTCACCTCAATTCATTGACCATTGCTTCCATCAAAGGTGCACTCCATATATTCTATCTTAACCCAACTTATACGAAATACTTTAGTCTCCAACTTATTTCTCCGGACCTCAAACTTCTCATTTATTCATCTCTAGTCTCGTCAATCAACACAATCTCATCAGCAAATAACATACACCAAGGTAACTCATCTTGAATGTGAGTTGTCAACTCGTCCATAATCGAAGTAAAAAGAAATGGACACGAAGTTGAACCTTGATGTACACCAATGTTGATGTCAAAATAGCCACTCTTCCCAAATGGGATCCTTACACAAGATAAAGCCTTATCATACATGTTTGTTATGAGGTTGATGTATAGGACGGGTATTTGTCTCTACAATATCTCTCGTGGGACAAAATCATAAGCCTTCTCCAAATCAATAAAGATCAGATGGAGGTTTCTTTCTTTTAGCTCTGCAAATCTCCATTGTTCTCTTCAGCAAATGGATAGCTTCAATAGTTGAGTGAACTGGCATGAATCCGAATTGATTTTCTTCTACGTTGGAAACTTGCCTCAACCTTCTTTCGAACACATGTTCCCCAATTTTCATAGTGTGACTCATCAATTTGACACCTCTGTAATTTAAATAATTTTGAATGTCTCATTTATTCTTATAAAGAGGCACCACGATACTCCTCCAATCTTCAGCCATTTTCTTGATTATCCAAATAACATTGAATAGATTCGTAAGCAAAGTCAAACGATGTTCACCTAAAACTCTCCATACTTCTACAGGGATGCCATCCGGTCCTATACCTTTCCCATGTCTCATAACCTTCAAAGCCTCCTCTACTTCCTTTCTTTGTATATGTCTATAGCTTGCACGATTCAAGTAACTTCCGCTACCAGCTAGATCACCCAAAGTGATCTCTTTATTTCCTTCCATGTTGAAAAGTTTATGGAAGTATTGCTCCCATCTAGTCTCTATATCTTTCTGAGTAACAAGCACGTGACCTTCCTCATCCTTAATGCATCTCACATGAGAAAGGTCTTTAGTCTTTTTTTCTCTTTCTTTAGCCAACCTAAATATATCCTTCTGGCCCTACTTAGAGTCGAGATTTTTATACAAAACATCATAAGCTTTTGACTTAGCTTCGCTTACAGCCTTCTTTGCTTACTTCTTCACTATTTTGTAGTTTGTGACAGTTTCCTCTGTTCTATCCTTAGACATAGCTTTAAAGCATGCTCTTTTAATTTTTAGCTTCTCTTGCACCCCTTCACTCCACCACCAAGTCTCCTTTTGACCTGGAGATCCTCCCTTTAACTCGCCTAGCATCTTTTTAGGTACCTTTCAGATACAAGATGGCACTGCCTCCCACATATCATTTGCACTTCCACTACAATCCCAAGATAAGTCTTCTAAAACCTTCTCCCTGAGGCTCGATTGCTTCAGTGGAAGATTCCACCATCTAGTTCTAGTGATCTTACGAACGCTCCTTTTCTTGACCAGCCCTTTTATTTGTACATCCAAGACTAACAAGCGATGTTGGGATGTCAAACTCTCTTTTGGGATAACTTTGTAGTCTTTACAACACAACCGATCTATTCTCCTCAACGCAAAGTAATCTATTTGTGTTCTAGTTGGTCCACTCTTATAAGTAATTAAATGCTACTCCCTCTTCTTGATAAGAGTATTTGCTGTGAAAAGATCATATACCGTTACAAAATACAGAATGATTTTTCTCTCTTCATTTCTATTATCCCCAAAACCATGTCCTCCATGAACACTAGCATACCCTGACGTAGCTATTCTCACATATCCATTAAAAACTCCACCTATGCAAATCATCTCTCTTTGTGGGATTGCTTGTAAAATCTTATCCAGATACTCCCAAAAAACTTGTTTAGTCCTTTCATCTAAACCAATTTACGGTGCATAAACGGAGATAATATTCAGAATTTCTTCTTCAAGCACCAATTTTAGCAAAATAATTCATCCCCGAAGCTTTTCACCTCAACCACACAATCCTTCAAATCCTTATGAACAACCACTCCAACACCGTTTCTACCCCTATCTTTACCTGAATACCAAAGTTTAAAGCCTTAGCGATCTAACTAATAGATTGCAAATTCATATGTGTTGGGAAAATAGAAGAACATGTTTATTCCATCAGCCCTAGGCTCTCTTATATAGGAGAGTAGCCTATGGGTAAATTACATAAAGAGTACTGCAGGAATGGAAAATAATAAAAGACTACATAAGTAGATAATATATATATATATATATATATGTTTACACTCCCTCTCAAGATGGAGCATAGATATCAATCATGCTCAGCTTGGACGCACACTTCTGAAAGGGGCCTCGCAGTAATGCCTTGGTAAAAATATCTGCAGTTTGATTTTCTGAACTAACATGAGATGTAGCAATGAATCCCTTCTGGATCATGTCACGGATAAAGTGGCAATCAACTTCAATGTGCTTGGTTCGTTCATGAAATGCTGGATTGTTTGCAATGAACAAGGCCGCCTGATTGTCACATTCTAAAGCCATAGGAAGTGGGACTTCTATATGTAAATATGTAAGCACAGCTTTTACCCACATCATATCTGTACTAGCTTGGGCCATAGCCCTATATCCAGATTCAGCACTAGACCTTGCTACCACAGTTTGTTTCTTGCTCCTCCACGAGATTAGGGAATCTCCCACATATACAGCAAACCCAGAGGTGGACTTCCTGTCCTTGGGACACCCTGCATAATCTGCATGTGCACAAGATGAAATAGAAATCACCTTGCCTTTCTTGAACAACAGACCCACACCTGGGGATGACTTGAGGTACCTGAGTATCATATGTATTGCATCCATGTGGACCTGACGTGGTTGCTCCATGAACTGGCTCACTCGACTCACAGCAAAGGCTATATCGGGCCTAGTGATAGTGATATATATAAGTTTGCCCACCAGTTCTTTGTATCTTCTCCTATCCACCTCCTCTGTATCATCATCATATAGCTTCATACTGGGATCCATTGGTGTGGTAGCAGGTCGGCAGCCAAGCATTCCTGTTTCACTTAACAGGTCAGTGACATATTTTCTCTGAGACATTACCAACCCATGCGGATTTCTGGCGAACTCCAGTCCCAGAAAATATCTAAGAACTCCAAGGTCCTTGGTGACAAATTCGCTACCTACCATTTCTTTCGCCTTCTTTATCCCTTGTACATCATCACCTGTAACCAAAATGTCATCTACATAGACCATGATTGCAATAATACCTCTGGAAGTCTTTTGTACAAACAAAGCATTTGAACGTTTGTATCACTGTTGCTCAAAAAGATCTGAGAGCTTCTGAAACTATGCTCCGGGACTCTGCTTCAGATTTATTCTTTAACAAAAACACCCATGACACACGAGAGAAGTCATCCACAATAACTATATAAAATCGGTGTCCCTAATGATCAGGAACACGACTCGGACCCCATATATCAATATGAAATAACTCAAACTTGGAGGTACTACTCTGACACTAACGACTGGGAAAGGTAGACCGATGATGCTTTCCCAACTGACAAGCCTCATATTGGATAGATGTGTGAGGCAGACTATGGGGTAACACACGACGCAACTTCTGAAGCGGTAGATGTCCAAAGCGCAGATGCCATAGCAGAGGAGATACGGGTCCAGTAGGTAGGGATGAGATTCCAACAAAAAAGTCTGATTGAGGCGATAGAGACCTCCTTGCTCATAGCCACGACCAATCACGTTGCCCGTAAGGATGTCCTGAAGAGAAGATGGATCAAAAATCGCACGACATTGTAAATCCTTTGTAATTTGGCTAATAGATAATAAATTCATTGAAAAATCAGGTGCGTGTAGCACATTCTTGAGCTGCATGAATGATGTCAATCTAATCTCCCCTTCACCAGTAATTGGGGAGTGTGTGCCATTAGCAATGACCATTGTTCGACATGGAGGGATTTGTCTGTATCCTGTAAGTAGACTTTGATCGCCACAAATTTGATGTGTGGCTCCAGAGTCCATAATCCATGCAGAAGTATCTGATCCACTACTAGTAAGTGCAAGTGTGCTACCTGATGTACTGGTAGAGGCAGAAGCGGATGCAGCAGTATCAGACTGGTTCTCAGTAGTGGGTGTTGGGCCAGATGGAGGAATAATGCCCCTTAGACGGGCAACGAGATCATCAAAACGCTGATCTAAGGAGGCAGCAAATGGAGGCTCTATCTGCTCGGCGACTCGTGCGGATGCAGGAAATCCATGCTTAGAGTAGCATGTATCTTCAGTATGTCCAGTGCGATGACAGTAGGTACATATTGGCTGAGTACGACCTCCTCTACCACGAGGACCACGGCCACGGGTATGAGGACCTCCACGGCCCCTGTTGGTAGCCATTGCTGAAGCTGTCTGATTCGTGGCCGTAGAGGGGACAGCGATCCGACTCAGTCTGTGAAAGGCTTCCTCCATATGAGGTAAGTAGAATCTGCCAGGATCTTAGATCGTGCCGCCTCGTACTCTGGATCAAGGGAAGCAAGGAAAACTCTTACCATAGTAGCATTCCGGTAGGTCTTTTGTATCTCTGGCGTGGTTGTCAGGGGCATGAAGTTGTACAGCTTCTCGAACATCCCTCGTAGAGATGTGTATAGTGAGTGTAGAGGTCGTCCATTCTACGTGATGGTGAATATGTCATGCTGAAGTTCCAGAATTTGTCTCATTCTTCGCTTGAGAGTATGTGGCAGCCAGAATATCCTACATTGCTTTGGTCGTGGGCTGATGAAGAATATCATTGGCAATTTCAATTGCCAGAGTACCTGGTAGCCATACTTTGGCATATGCGTCATCCGCCTCCCACGAGGCATTAACTCCACTCTTCTCAGCAAGCTCTTCTGCGGTAAGGATGTGTTTCTTACCGGTTGACTTCATCATACTCATGAACTGCATCGCCCACAGTTCATAGTTCGTACCGTCCATCTTTACAATAGGCGCTGGACCTCGAAAGGCGCTTATAGATGGAATATCCGCCTTACTTTCTGACATACTGGTAGTAGAAGACTGGAGTATTAGACTGAAGTTGTAATTGTCTACACGGACATGTATGGGTTTAGTCGCCTGTGTAGCCTTCAAGCAACCAAACCCATTTCTTAGGGTTTGTGAGCGTTAGAGATATATGCAGGACTGATTTACGGCTTAAGGGCGCACTACAAAGAGATGCGCACAGCAAGAAGCCGTGATAGAGCGCAAGATACACGCACAGCAGCAAGGAAACGTGCAGAAGCGCACGAGATTGCGTTGGAGATGCGTGATGCTTGCGCGAGGGTGCAGGGGCTCAGAAGCGTATGAGGGCGCAGAGGCGCAGGAGCGCTCGAAGGCGTGCTGAGGATGCGCGATGCGTGCAGGTGATGCATGCTGGGCACGGGCGACACGCGCAAAGCATGCTGGAGAAGCGTGCAAGACGCGCTGGAGATGCGCGCAAGGCGAGGCGAAACGCAGGCAGCCGGAGGCACACGACCGGTGGCGCGCGGGAGAAGACGAGGCTCGGCGGTGGGGTGGGGTTAGGGTTAGGGTTTCAAGAAATCCGGTCTAGGACTGTCGCTCTGATACCATGTTGGGAAAATTGAAGAACATGTTTATTCCATCAGCCCTAGGCTCTCTTATATAGGAGAGTAGCCTATGGGTAAATTACATAAAGAGTACTGCAGGAATGGAAAATAATAAAAAACTACATAAGTACATAATATATATATATATATATGTTTACAATATGGAAATCAAGTGCATATAGCACATTACACAAGTGCATGTATGACATCAAATGAACCTCCCCATGTCCTATAATGAGTAAACGAAACCCGTTGATGATGACCCATTTAACAGAAGGTATAGATCTGTATGAACTGATCTGTCTTCATACAGATGATGGGAGGCACTAGAGTCCATGATCTACTCTGCCATATTTGCTCTGTTACAACTGCCTAAAGCATAGGCTATTCCTGAGGAACTCGTACAGGCTAAAGCAGTGGTTGTAACATCTAGGGGGGCTATAGCGGTGCAATCAGTCGTAGTCATTATCTCCCTCAAACGGGAGATGATGTCATCACAATGTGAATCTATATGAGGAGCCGAACTGTCTGGAGGCTCAATCCACATCGCCACACATGCATATGTAAGGTATGCATGCTTCCGATAACATGTATCCTCTAAATATCCTACAGGACAACAATATGTGTAAGGGTCACGCTGACGTCCACTTCTTTTGCTACAGGTATCACACCCTCTGAACTGAGAAGAACCTCCCATGCCGCGAGATGCAGTTAAAGCTAAGAAGGTCTATGTGTAGAAGTAGCCCGCTGAGGCGACTGAAGGCCTCCATGGGACGTATGATTTCTCCTATAAGAAGTTGTACTCGAACCACCTCGTACTCAGGATCCAGGCTTGCAAGAAAACTCCAAACATCGTAGAGTTTCTGTATATCATTTACTGCTCAATAGATGTGGTAACAGCCATGAAGCTATGAAGCTTCTCGAACAAGCCATGAAGCGAAGAGTAGAATGTGTGCAAAAGTCAACCATTCTGCTTGGTCATGTAGATATCGAACTGTGGTTGAAGAATCTTAACCTCATTCTTCGCATGGGCATACGTGACTGCCAAGATATCCCACATCACCTTGACGGCAAGCTGGTTCACAATGTCATTAGTGATTCTTGTGGTTGGAGTACCAGAGAGCCAAACATGCATGTACGCATCATCTTGCTACCATGAAGCATTCTCCCCACTCTCATCCGTCATCTTTGGCTGTGTCAGAATGTGCTCCTTGTTATCGCATTGCATGAGGGTCGGAAACGGCATGGACTGCAACTCATAGTTGGTCCCATCCATCTTAACGATGGGAGTCGAATCCTTTAGACGATGAGAGTTAGAATGTGCTCCTTGTTATCCCTTATTCTCTGACAAGATGAAAAGGAGGTCAAAGTAAAACTGAACTGGGGTAGTAGACCGATCTGAGCAAAGTCTACATGATCATATAAAGGATTGGTGTACGAGTAGACTCATACAACCATCCTCGTCAATCCTTGATCCGCACTAGGGTTGGAAAATGTGATATATTGGTTTGAAATCATCATAATCGTTTTAGGGATTTTCTTCATTTAATAGGAAATGGTGATTTTAAGGTATTATTAAGAATTACATTTTATCACTGATTGTTTTTTTTTGAAAGTCTGCAAGGTAGGGGGAAGCACTCGGTGGTGCCCGCCCCATCAAAATATATTTAAATAACCAAAGGAGAAACCTCCAACGGACACAAGGTTACACCACCCCAACATACATAACAAAAAAGAACATTACAACATCCAATCATCTAACAATCTCCTTGCAAAGCTCCTGACATTTTCTTTGTAAAATCTTTGGCCCGAGAAAAGCAAGTCATTTCTTCCACGCCAGACCGCCCAAAGAATAGCCATGGGGAAGAGCCGCTCCCTTCTTATTCTCGCCCTATTCTCATAAATCGAATTCCAAAAAGTTTGAAACTCATCGGAGCGGCACCAAACAATACCCGCTTCCTGCCAGATTTGTGATACCACTGGGCATGTAAAAAAGAGGTGTTTCACAGATTCTATAGCATTGTCACAAATTAAGCATTTGTCCGCAATGACGCCCAGGAGCTTGACATACCAATCACGTGTCATCAATCTCTTGCGCCTGAGGAGCCACAGGAATATCCCAACACGCTCAGGAAGATTAAGGGCCCAAATAGAAGCGCAGTCCCTGTTCAACACCTCCGAGGTCGCCGGCGGCGGTCTAGAGATGGCATCATAGGCACCTTTGAAGGATATGGAATTATCCTCAAGCGCATCACTGAAGCGTGATCGTCGTATCAGATACGACGAAGAACGACTAGTCGTACTAGTTGTTCGGTGCAGCGGAACTTAAAAATTTTCTTTCGATGAAACCACATGATCCGAGAACGATTCTCAGATCGTTTCATCTATAACCACAACAAGTATAATGCAATACCTCTTGAAGTGTGGTTGATCGAGTCTCTAAGAGAAGAGACCTCCTGTCTCAAGTCCGATCGTCGGTGAGACCGCTTGCGAGCGCGGGGATGAACCGCGTTGTCCTCGCAATCCAAGAAGTTGATCCAAGCGTAGTTGCTCCTGATCTCGTCGCACGAGATCGAATGTCTCCATCGTGAGTGTAGCACTCCAAGAAGATGGAGAATCGAAGAACGTCGAAGCGGCGGCGCGGTGGCGAGAGCGTCGACGATTCTCTCCTCTAGGGTATGGTGGACGGACACCAAAAATAGAGGGAGAGAGGGTTGTCGTGTATGAAGAAAGAGAGAGAGAGAGAGAGAGCTCCAAAATTACATGTAAATAGAGAGCATGGTATGCCTCTCTATTTATAGGGTTTTGGGATCCATGGATCTCAATCCATGTGACATATAAAATCAATAGATGAGATTGATTTATGTCAATCCAATGGTCAAGATTGTTGTTGGTAAAACCAACAAATTTAGGTTAAAATATAATTGACAAAATCAAATATAAATCAATCCTAAATCATACCAATAAACAAGGAGAGATTATACATGGAGATTACATCTCCATGTGCAATCTATAGGTGACGGCCACCCAATCCATATAGGAATAGGGTGCCGCCCACCTCCTTCCAAGTTGAGAGCAATCTCATGAATTTCCATGAGATTGCATATCTCCTTGAATTTCTCCTTTATTTATTTCCAGCAAATTTTGTTGAGATTTATTCTTCAAAAATAATTCACAATTATATTTGAGAATATTGCAATCTTGCCATGGGATAATTGTGAATCATATTCACAACCCAAAACAACATATAATTTACATTGTCAATTAATTACACGATGTGTATCCAATACACATAATAATTAATCAACACATATAAATTATAATTAGCTCTCTCTGATACATTATAAATCACATTTATAATATATTATAAATAAGGGATTTTATCACTTGTGCCCCTCCGAGATATCGCAATATCAGTTATACCCCTATCTTTTTAGTAATATCACTTATGCCCCCTCACTTCTTGCTAATTTATCACTTGTGCCCCTCGAGTTAGTGTCCGTCCATCCACAGTGCAAACGACCGTTAACATTGAGGACATACGCGGAATTAATTTTTTTAAAAAGTTAAATGTTCATTTTGAGACCATCTTCCTCATCCTTTTCTTCTTCCTCTTCTTCCCCCGTCCTCTTCCTCCTGGGCCTCCCCCTGCCCTGCGCCGCCCCGTGCTCCTCGCGCCACCCCCTGCTCACCTGGGCCACCCCCTCCCCTCCCCCGCGTCGCCCCGTGCTCCCCGCGCCGCCCCCTGCTCCCCCTCCCCCTGCCCCGCGCCCTGCTCCCCTCCCCTGCGCCGCCCCCTGCTCCCCCTCCCCCTGCCCCACGTCGCCCTATGCTCCCTGGGTTGCCCCCTCCCCTCCCCCGCGCCGCGCCCTGCTCCCCTCTCCCGCGCCGCCCCTTGTTCCAACCCCCCCCCACCACCGCCCCCGCATCTCCCCCTCCGCCCCCTCCCCCCGCACCCCCATCACCCTCTGCGCCTCCCCGATGGCGGAGCACGACTGGCGGCCACCTGCCGAACGCGACTCCGCCACCAGCCCCGCGCGAAGCCTTCGCCGGCATGTGCGGAATCCATCCGCCGGCGGGCCGCGCCTCTACTTCACCGTACCCCCTTCCGCGCCCTCCGCCGCCCAACGGCAGACCCGCCTCTTCCATTAGCGCTCTCCAGCCCAGCGTGTCGCGCCCACCGCCGGTACGACCGCGCGGCCTTCCCCGGTGGACCAGGGCCGCGACGGGCGGTTGCTGGCAGCGTTGGGCTTGAAGCCCTAGTGGGTTCTACGGTTGACAAGAAGCCCCAAATTTGGATCTCTAGGTTGAAGAACACCTTTGGACAATAATACCCCTCTTAACAACACCATGGTTTGAGTAAACTATGGTTATTTCAATTTTTTGACGGTCAATCTGACGGAAGGGCACAACTGATGATGGATAAAGATTAGAGGGGCATAAGTGATATTACCAAAAAGATAGGGGCATAACTGATATTGCGATATCTCGGAGGGGCACAAGTGATAAAATCCCTATAAATAATTGGATATTTCTATCCACATTATTCTTATCCATAATAATTAAATCACATTTAATTACATTGGATAATTTCTTCACACATCAATATGATTAAATCACATTTAATCATCATTTCTTCATTGCTTAGATCTCGTAGAATTATTCTCGAACCCTTCAAGAATAATGCGATCTCTCCGCAGATACTTGGAGATAAGGACAGGGCGATTGTATTGTTTCACGTATAGTGACATGGATATCGAGATCGTATCTCAAATCCAGATCGTGGGCCTCCCATGGATGCTTGATTAAATCAAGACCGCAAATCTAATCTTCTCATTGCATCTGAATTATATTCAGATCAATGTCCAATAATTGGACCAAGATAAGATTACTTCTCTACTGAGATGAGTAACTAAAATCCAGACCCGTTTCATCACTCCCTAGGAATGGAAGCGTCATGGTTATACAATCGTTTATGATCACATCACCCTCAGGTATTCCCAATACCTGTACATCCTGCATACTGGAAGACCCAGAATAAACCCGAAGTATTAGATCAATTTTACACTTTCTACTTCAGGGTTCTATCAGTAAGTTTCTCATTCGATCATTGGGAGTCGGTATCGATCATATACTTTCCAAAAGCATATATCATACCTAGGTCTTGATCACATACTTTCCAAAAGTATATATCAAACCTACAAATTTAGTCAAGCTTCTAAATCGAGACGACCATGCGCATGGAATTTGATTCTTCCCAATATCTCATGAGTGAGCTCATGCCTTCCGGTTCAGTAACTGAACCTGTATGATCCCTTTGAGAGATCGTATTACTCATATGCCCTTATAAGTACACCAGCGCGCCGGTGTATAGACCTTGGTTAGGTCATCAACCTATTGGTCTGCCAAATGTACATACTCAGACATATAGTAACACATCTGTCTCCGGTGAGAGGATGCGTGCCTATATCATGACAGCATACGACATAGGACTTTGGTTATCTCGATCTCGTTAAGTCAACTCTTCAACCTTACTAATCTGACACCTCCGAATCTCTATTCCTATGTAGAGGACCTGCATCAAGAGGTCGGTCAGATATCAGCCTTTAGAGAAAAGGATTGCCATCTCCTACTCAGGCTGGAGATCATCTCTTAACAATCATTTGACGGTGCTTGATGAGTCCTCAATCTAACTCTTTGGATATTCATCCAAGCACCAGCCTCTATGATTCAATAGTTGAATCAACAGTTGTATGATCATCAAGATGGCCATGGTACATAACCCTAATTGTACTAAGGGACCTATTATACAAATTATTCATTCTTCATTTCAGATCAGGGAATGATATGTGCAATAACATTTATTGCATAATGGCTCGTCGTGGGCTCGCATTTCCAACAACCTTTAACCGAGAAACTCCCTTCCTTCCAGCACCAATGATCTCTACCCCCAATAGGGGCACCCACCTTCCCAACAGCATCAAGCAGCGCCAAGAAATCCTCAAATCTCCAATACGAGAAGTTAGCGGAGAACGAAGGCCACCAAGACCCCTCCATCCAGCAATCCGCCACCGAACAAAGCATATCGTCCGCCAAGGCAAATAACCGCGGAAACCGAGAGCAAAGTGCTCCCGCCCCCGACCAATTATCCTCCCAAAAACCAAAGAAGTCCCCCCTTCCAACGACTGGCCAGAAGAGAGTTAGATTTTTCACAAATGTCTTTACCACGCCCTCCAGAAAGGCGTCATTGTCGCTAGGTTAAGCAGTTGCGAATGGGGGGCGCCCTTCACCCCGTAAATGCTTCGAACCACCAAGCAGACAAGATCATCACCCGGCCCCCACACCCTACTAGCTCATTTAAGCAAAAGCGCCTCATTCATCTGTTCAAGAGATCTTACCCCCAAACCCCCCCCCCCAATCCTTTCTCCGCAAGACATCCTCCCAAGCCACTAGATGGACCCCTCCGCGCCCACTAGTAGCGTTGCCCCACAAAAAAGCGTGCATATTCCTTTCCAGCCTCGCGCGGATCCCCTTCGGTAACTTACGTCTTGACAGAAAATAAATTGGAATGGACGACAGAACTGCCTTGAGCAAGACCAACCTACCTCCCCTCAATAGAATAGAGGCCTTCCACCCCGCCATTCTCAACTTCACCTTCTCCACCACCCTCAACCAATCACGAAGTCTTGCTCTCCCCAGACCCAAAGGTATGCCGAGATAGTACATTGGGGGTGAAGCGCGCGTAGAAGCCAAACATATCGCCAAACCATCAGCAACAAGTTCTGCCAGCCCGAAAGGGACAAAACTAGACTTACTGTCATTTTTGTTGAATCCAGATAGCTCCGAAAAGATTTCCAACGTCGTAGCCATGGCGCTGGCCTCCTCGACGCCACCCTCAATTAGGAAAAGAGTGTCGTCCGCGTATTGGATGATCGGTACCCGCACCTTACCCCTCGAATAACCACTAGAAAGACCATGGTTGATCACGCCTGCCACCATGTCAGCCAGAACATCAGCAGCAATGATGAATAGCATTGGTGCAAGGGGGCACCCCTGCCGCACCCCCTTACGGGGTTGAATCCAACCCCCCTCCGGCCTACCCTTGATCAAAATCGAAAAAGACGTCTTGGTGATACAGCGCCTCATCGAAGATATCCACAGATCAGAGAAGCGCAATCTCCTCAAAACCGACCACAGAAATCTCCAATCAAGGCTATCATATGCCTTGGAAAAATCCACTTCCACAAGATACCACTCGTGCCCCTCCTCCGCCAATCAGCAATGATCTCGGAAGCAATCGTTGTGCAATCAGAGTTCTGACGGCCCGGAACGAACGCGGACTGCACCAGAGAAATCAAGCTCCCGAGGACGCCAACCAACCTCGCCACCAAAACCTTGGTCATGATTAAATAGAGGGTGTTAGAGACAGCAATGGGGCGATAGTCCTCGATGGAAGCCAGCGCCGCACACTTGGGGAGCACAACAATGAGCGCCTGGTTGATACGGTCAAAGCCCCTATTCTCTTGGCAGAACTCCAGCACCACATCGAGCACCTCCTGACCAACAAGGTCCCAAAAGTCTCTGTAGAAGGAGATCGAGAAGCCATCGGGGCCAGGCGCAGCGTCAGCGCTGAGGTCCCAAACAGCATCCTTCACCTCCTCCGAGGTGACATCACGAATGATTTGCAGCCATCGGGGCCAGAATTCCGACCCAACCACCTCCATCGCCGTGGGATCATAGCAGCATAAACGGCCCTGAAGTGATTTGCAATAGCCGAGCCCATGTCTTTATTCCCTTCCATCCTGACCCCATCAACAATGATAGAATGCAATGCATTGGACATGCGCCTTCCACTAGCAATACGGTGGAAAAACGAAGCATTCGCGCCCCCCTCCTTCAGCCAGGTGCTCCTCGATCGCTGCCTCCACTCGGTGACACGCTTCTTGTCCTCCATGGTAACCGTCTTCTGAGCTCTCACCCGCGAATCCAATTCAGAAGGCGTGAGAGGCCTCTCGTCCTCAAGCGCGTCCAGCAACCTAATCACCTTCTCAGCATCCTTTCTAGCCACCCACCTAGCAGCCCTCGTACCCCTGTTGAACGACGCAAGCCTGACCCTCAAAGAATCGAGCTTTTGAACAAACTTGTATGCAACGAAAGCCGAAGGCATCGACTCAACCCAGTGCGAAGCCACAACTTCCCTGAAGCCGTCCTCCAGCAACCAGCATTTCTCGTATCTAAAAAGCCCCCTATGATCCTTGGCAACCCCAGAGCACCACAACAGCGGGGTATGGTCGGAATACACTCTTGGTTTGGCCCCCACCGATGCCAAAGGAAAAGCCTCCAACAACTCATTTGAGACGAAGAAACGATCAAGACGCGATCGCGTTTTAGAATTCCTCCAAGTAAAGGCCACGTCCTCGGCGTCCATCACCTCAAGGCCGAGCAAATCAATGGTGCCAGCGAAGTCAGCGGAGGCCGAGTCCTGGCCCCCTCTCCCCCCGGGCACGTCCGTAGATAACATCGTTACATTGAAATCGTTGTCCACCACCCACGAGGCCCTCCCGACCGCCCTCCCAGCTTCCAATAGATCTTCCCACATCTCCCCCCTCCGCCCGCTATCACATGGCCCATACACACACGACATCGCCAGCTGCTCAAATGAGGACGTACCTTTTAGGATCACCGCCGGCATGTGCCGACCTCGAATCTCCGAGGAACACGACCACACCGTCGAGCGCCACGCCACCAGCAGCCCTCCTGAAGTCCCCGAAGCGTTAATAGTTCTGAACTGGTCAATACCACCATTTCCACAAGCCCTCTGAACCCCTTCCGCCAAGGATTGCAATTTTGTTTCTTGTATGATGATATCGCATTCCCATTCAGTTACTCTAGATCCCATAATTTTTCGCTTATCCGGATCCCCAAGGCCACGTATATTCCAGGAAAGGATCTTCATTTAGGAACGGCGTCTGACCCCTGTATCTGAGCGACTCCGGCAGCCGCCGCCACTGCAATCTTGAAAGGGGAGCACGGGTTAGATTCTGGTCTTGAAACCCTCGCTCTGCTCCTTCTTCTGTATCTCTTCCCGCTCCTTCTGTCGCTGCTTTCCGCCTCCACGCCACGAACAGGGAGATTCTCGTCCTTCCCCTCTCCGCCAACCTCCGGGGTGGAAGATGCCATGGCGGAGGACACAAGCGGCCGGGTTCCGCCTTCGTCGAGGATAATGGCAGGGGCAGCAACGAGCATCCGCTAGGGAGCACCCTCCAGAACTTCCCGCAATCTCCAAGGAGGAAGCACTTGTGTTGGAGCATCCGAGATGGTAGGGATGGTGACAACTTTCATAGTGCCCGAACGCCCGAAGTCGACACCCGGATCCGAGAATAACCAGGAGGTAGATCGACCGCCGTTTGGTGTTCCGAATCCGATAAAGGATCCGAGAAACAGAACACAGCCCGTGAAAAAGCAACCAACGGAGACGGATCAACAATCCCTTCGTCCACGTCACACTGCAGATGGAACAATTCTGACGATAAACATACCGGTTGAGAGAACTTCTCGAAGCGCCCTGTACCATCGAACCTGTGAGCACTTCCTTCGAGGGGTTGCCTCGGGAATCCAACCGCCAGCGATGAACCCAACGTGCCCCTTGCTCTTTCGCCTACCGCCGCCCCCAACGCCACCGCCGACCACGAAACCTTCGGAGGGGGCGGAGGGTCGTCGATGGAAAGCTCGATCACGAAGGAATATCTCCCCACGATCAACTCCGCAAACTCACTTCGCCCACATATCTTGTCAAGGAAAGACTTTGTGCATTCGAACAGAATCTTCGTCTCCTCCACCGCAGAGCCTGGCCGAAGGCCATCCTGGAGGACTTCCCGAACATAGCTCAGCGACTCAACGCCCTCCGCAAACAACGAGCCGAACGGGAAAGGAAGGGGACTCCCCTAACCGTAGCCAAGCAAACCTCCATCTCCCTGCTACATTCATCCGCGAAGCGCAACCTTCTCCACATCACGTTCCCGGCGTCCCCATTGTGAACTAGCCTGCCCACCTGAGCTTCTGATAGACCTCGAACACAGCATCGCCTACTATCCAGCAGCACCAAGTCCCCCGCGAATTGCAGATCGAGGAACCCACGTAAATGTGACAAGACACCTTCCATGTCGATAACTTCTCTAACCGCGAGGCCGATAGCCGCATGCATCTTTGTAGCATGCAACTTTGAATCATGCATGTTACGATTTCCTTTGTAAGCGTGTCTCCCTCCTCCTAAATCATCGTTAACAGGACGAACACCCCCAGCGTTAAACTTCGCGCCCGCCGATGCTGGTCTCCCGACCACTTCCATATAAGTAAGCCCCCCTTGATGCACAACTGCAGAACCCCCTCCCGAGCATCCTCCTTGGTAGGTTGCCTGCATCCCGACAGGATTCTTTACGTTGGCCGACGAGGCCGCCATGCAAGAGGCATGCCGATGGCCACCTTTTCGCACGAGAAACACCGCGGTGGTAACCGACAGAACGACGCGCCATGGCCGCTCTCCCCGCAACGGAAGCACCGACGACCCGTCTTCCTGTGAGAGACGACCGTCCATTCTCCACAACCTTCGATGATGCACTCCCCTTTCGCTGCACTCCCTCTGCGCTCCATCTTCCAGTCCAAGTCCATTTATCACTGATTGTTGCACAAAATAAGAATCCAAAAATCTCAGTCCAATTGACATGTAAAATAGCCTAACTTCCATGATTTTTAACTAATTCATGCTAACTCCAATTGACCTGAACCCACCTCCATTACGTACATATCACTAACAAAAATAGATGAAAAAGAAATAAAATAAAATGAGTCAATTACGTACATAAAATAATAGGTCAAAATTAGGTAAATACAAAATGTACAAAAAAAGCACAAAACTCAACTTTCACATATGAGCTTCGATTCACTTGAACTTGGTCTTGTTTTGAAGGTATTTGAATGTACCTTAGTTCAAAAGTGAGCAGGATCAAATCGGATACTGGATGAGGAAGATATCAGTAATCCTGCAACAAGGGTTTGTGTTTTTGATCCACTTATTTAGGTAGTGATTTTTTTGGTTTCATTTATTTAGGTAGTGATTTAAGCAAACATACAGATTTCGTTGGGGCGTTCCCTACTTGCGACGCATTGCATCGCCCGAATACAATGAAAAATTGACAAGGGCCGCAACATCGCAGCCTGGATGTAGTTCAAAATTTAGAAGGATTCTCACATGAGGAACGCATGCGGGTAATTAAGCTAGTTCCGCTACATCACTGCCCGAATGCAATCCAAAATTTACAAGGGTTCTCGCATAATGGACGCATGCGAGTAAAGAAGTTAGTCCAAAAGAGATTGCAACGAAAGTTGCGGGTTGGTAGTTGGAATATCGGCACTATAACTGAAAAGTTGATGGAGATGGTGGATACGATGGAAAGAAGGAAGATTCATATACTATGTCTTCAAGAGACTAAATGGGTTGGAGAGAAAGCAAGGGAGATTGAGAAGACATGCTTTAAACTTTGGTATTCAGGTAAAGATAAGGGTAGAAACGGTGTTGGAGGGGTTATTCATCAGGATTTGAAGGATTGTGTGGTTGAGGTGAAAAGATTCGGGGATCAAATTATTTTGTTAAAATTGGTGCTTGAAGAAAGTCTGAATATCATCTCAGTTTATGCACCACAAATTGGTTTAGATGAAAGGACTAAACAAGCTTTTTGGGAGGATTTGAATAAGACTCTACAAGGAATCTCATAAAGAGAGATGATTTGCATCGGTGGAGATCTTAATGGACATGTGGGAAAAGATGTTTCAGGGCATGCTAGTGTTCATGGAGGATATGGTTTTAGGGATAGAAATGAAGAGGGAAAAGCCATCATGGATTTTGCAACAGCATATGATCTTTTCATAGCAAACACTCTCTTCAAGAAGAGGAAGGAACATTTAATTACCTATAAGAGTGGGCCAACTAGAACACAGATAGATTACTTTGCATTGAGGAGAAAAGATCGGTTGTGTTGAAAAGACTGCAAAGTAATTCCAAGAGAGAGTTTGACAACCCAACATCCTTTGTTAGTCTTGGATGTACAAATAAAAGGGCTGGTAAAGAATAGGAGGGTTTCTAAGATAACTAGAACTAGATGGTGGAATCTTCCACTGAAGCAAGCGAACTTCAGGGAGAAGGTTTTAGAAGACTTATCGTGGGATTGCAGCGGTAGTGCAAATGAGATGTGGGTGGCAGTAGCATCTTGTTTCCGAAAGGTAGCCAAAGAGATGTTAGGCGAGTCAAAGGGAGGAGCTCCATGTCAAAAGGAGGCTTGGTGGTGGAGTGAAGGGTTGCAAGAGAAGCTAAAAATAAAAAGAGCTTGCTTTAAAGCTATGTCTAAGGATAGAACAGAGGAAACTGTCACAAACTACAAAATAGCGAAGAAGGAAGCAAAGAAGGTCGTAAGCGAAGCTAAGTCAAAAGCTTATGAAGTTTTGCATAAAAATCTTGACTCTGAGGAGGGACAGAAGGATATTTTCAGGTGGGCCAAACAAGAGAAAGAAAGACCAAAGACCTTTCTCATGTGAGATGCATTAAGGATGAGGAAGGTCATGTGCTTGTTACTCAGAAGGATATAAAGACTAGATGGGAGCAGTACTTCCATAAACTTTTCATTGGGGAAGGAAATAGAGAGATAACTTTGGGTGATCTAGCTTGTAGTGAAAGTTACTTGAATCGTGCAAGCTATAGACGGATACAAAGAAAGGAAGTAGAGGAGGCTTTGACGGTTATGAGACCCAGGAAAGGTGCAGGACTGGATAACATCCCTGTAGAAGTATGGAGAGTTTTAGGTGAGCATGGTTTGACTTGGCTTACGAATCTATTCAATGTTATTTGGCGAAGCAATAAAATGCATGAAGATTGGAGGAGTATCGTGGTACCTCTTTATAAGAATAAAGGAGACATTCAAAATTGTACAAATTATCGAGGTATCAAGATGATGAGTCATACTATGAAAATTTGGGAGCGTGTGATCGAAAGAAGGTTGAGTCAAGTTTCCAACGTAAAAGAAAATCAATTCGGGTTCATGCCAGGTCACTCAACGATTGAAGCCATCCATTTGCTAAGGAGAACAATGGAGATTTATAGAGCTAAAAGGAAGAACCTCCACATGATTTTTATTGATTTGGAGAAGGTTTATGATTCTGTCCCACGAGAGATATTGTGGAGAGTGTTGGAGAAGAGACAAGTATATGTCCTATACATTAACCTTATAAAGGACATGTATGATAGGGTTTATCTTGTGCAAGAACCCTGTCGGGGAAGACTGGATATTTTGACATCAACATTGGTTTATATCAAGGTTCCGCTTTGAGTCCATTTCTTTTTACTTTGATTATGGACGACTTGACAAGTCACATTCAGGATGAGTTACCATGGTGTATATTATTTGCTGATAATATTGTGTTAATTGACGAGACTAGAGATGGAGTAAATGAGAAGCGTAAGGTCTGGAGACATGAGTTGGAGACTAAAGAATTTCGTATAAGTAGGGCTAAGACGGAATATATGGAGTACATCTTTGATGGAAGCTATGGTGAAGGAATCGGGGTGAAGATTGATGACGATAACATTCAAAAGAGAGATTCCTTTAGATATCTGGGATCTATTCTGTAACATAATGGGGAAATTGATGGAGACGTTACTAATAGAAGAAATGCAGGTTAGCTAAAGTGGAGAGAAGCCTCTGTTGTTCTCTGTGATAAGAAAAATCCTTTAAAAATTAAAGGAAAGTTTTACAAAGCAGCCGAGAGACCTGCTATGCTTTATGGATCTGAATGTTGGCCTGTGAACCATAGACATGTGCAGAGAATGAATGTAGCGGAAATGAAAATGCTAAGATGGATAAGTATACACACATCTAAAGATCGGATTCGGAATGATGCAATCAGAAAGAAAGTTGGTGTAGCTCCGATCGAGGATAAGATGCGAAAAACCGCTTGAGATGGTTTGGACATTTGCAAAGATCAGTTGACGCACCAGTTAGGAGATGCGAGTGTTGGGATGTTGATCCGGCTAAGAGAGGGCGAGGACGACCCAAGAAGTCTTGGAAAGAGACCATACGAAGGGATCTTAGTTTTGTGGATATAAGCTTGGGATTGACCCAAGATAGATCTGAATGGAGGCGAAGAATCCATGTAGCCGACCCTACTCAATTGTGGGAAAAGGCTTTGTTGTTGTTTCATGTATTCTTGTTAGTGATATGTGACACATTAAAAATTGTGGAGATATATCTTATTCTGTTTTGTATCTTTTCGTATTTTCTTTTTCCCGTTGGACTCTTTATGTATTTTACCCATAGGCTACTCTCCCTTACAAGAGAGCCTAAGGCGTAAGAAATAAACAAGTCTCTCATTTTTCCAAACATGTTATCAGAGCGACGGTCCAAAACCGGATTTCTCGAAACAAACCCTAACCCTAGCCTCCACCTTCGAGCACTCCGCGCACGCGCCTCCCCGCCTCACTCTGCCCCCGTCCCCGGCCCCGCTCGGCCTCGCTTTCGGCCCCACTCAGGCTCACGTCACTCGCTTGTGCAAGTTACGCCTATGCCCTCCCCTACGCACCAGTCTCCTTTGCGCCGCCCCGGTGCGCCTATGCGTGTCGCTTGTGCGTGCTCCTGTGCGCATGTACGCGCTCACGCATCTGTGCGCCAGCCCCTATGTTGTTGCGTGCGCCCCTAAGCGTGCTCCTGTGCACGCATTTGTGCGCGTTCCTATGCGCACATCTGTACGCGTGAAGCTCCTGGTATCCGTGCACGTGCAGCTCTAGGTCAGCGAGTGTGCGGCTCCAGCACTAATTCCGTGCGCGCGTTTCCAAATTAATGGGTTTGGTTGCTTGAGTCTACACATGCAACTAAACCCGTTAATGTATCTGTAGACAATCATATCTCCAGTCTACTACCATAGTCTTCCATTATCTTAATATCAGAAAGAAAGACAGGCATCCCATCTACATGCGCCTTCAGAGGTTCAGCGCCTATTGTGAAGATGGATGGTTCAAATTACGAACTGTGGGCAATGCAGTTCATGAGTATGATGAACCGGTAAGAAGCGCATTCTTACCGAAGAAGAGCCTGCTGAGAAGATTGTGGTCAATGCCTCATGGGAGGCAGATGATGCATATGCCAAGGTTTCTCTATCAGCCCACTGCAAAAGCAATGTGGGATATTCTGGCTGCTACATATTCTCAGGCAAAGAATGAGACGAAGATTCTGCAACTCCAACATGACATATTTACTATCAAGCAGAATGAACGACGACTACACTCATTATACACATCTTTACGAGGAATGTTTGAGAAGCTTTACAGCTTCATGCCTCTCACAGCCACTCCTGAGCAATAGAAGACCTACCGGAATGCCATTATGGTTGGTGTATTTCTGGAGGCTCTAGATCCAGAGTACGAGGTTGCACCCACCCAGATCTTGGCGAACTCCACCATTCCTCCGATGGAGGAAGCATTTCACAGACTGAGTTGTATTATTGTTCCTTCATCTACTGCAAATCAGACTGCCTCAGCCATGGCAGCGAATCGAGGTTGTGGAGGACATCATCAGTCCCGTGGTCGTGGACCTCAGGGTAGAGGGGGTCGTGTTCGACCATCATGCACTTTTTGCCACCGTTCTGGGTATATTGAAGACACATGCTACTCCAAACATGGATTCCCTGCTTTCGCACGAGTAGTTGAACATATTGAGCCTACATCTGCTTCATCTCTAAATCAGCGCTTTGATGACCTTGTAGCCCATCTAACGGGCATTATTCCTTCATCTGGCCCAGTTGCATCAGTACCTGCTTCTGATAGTCACCCCAATGTTACTTCTTCTGCATCCACCAGTACCTCAGGTAGCACTTATGCATTTACTAGCAGTAGTGGATCAGATATTTAGAGTGGATTATGGACTCTGGTGCCACACACCATCTGTGTGGTGATCAAGACCTACTTACAACCTACCGACAGGCCCCTCCAGACCGTACTGTGGTTATTGCCAATGGGACGCATTCTCCTATCACTGGTCAGGGGGATTAGTCTGACACCTTCTATGCACCTCAAGAACGTGTTGCATGCACCTGATTGCTCTATGAATTTATTGTTCATTAGCCAACTTACAAAGGATTTACATTATCGAGCAATTTTTGATCCATCTTCTCTCATTTTTCAGGACATCCTTACGGGAAACGTGATTGGATGTTGCTATGAGCAAGGTAGCCTATATCGTCTCAGTCGGACCCTTATGCCAAAGCCTCCTCTCTACCTACTGGATCTATCTCCCCATTACAGTGGCACTTGCGCTTTGGACATCTACCACTTCAGAAATTGTGTCGTGTGTTACCTCAAGTTTCACCTCACACGTCCATCCAATGAGAAACTTGTCAGTTGGGAAAGCACCATCGGTCTACCTTTCCCAGTCGTCAGTGTCGGAGTAGTATCTCCAAGTTTGAGCTGTTTCATGTCGATATCTGGGGTCCCAGTCATGTTCTTGATCATCGGGACATAGGTTTTATATAATTATTGTGGATGATTTCTCTCATGTGTCTTGGGTTTTTTTGTTAAAGAATAAATCTGAAGCGGGGGTTATCATAAATTTCATCAATGAAGTTCGTAATGTTTTTTTCTGCATCTTTAAAGATTGTGAGAAGTGATAATGCCTTGGAATTTTGTACTCATACTCTCTCCAATTATTTTTCAACTCAAGGGATTATCCACCAAACATCATGTGCCTATACTTCCCAACAAAATGGGGTTGCAGAAAGGAAACATCGTCATTTATTTGATGACACCAGGTCACTTCTCATATAGAGTCATGCCCCTCATTCTTTCTGGGGCGATGTTGTTCTAACGGCGTGCTATCTCATTAATCGTATGTTGTCGTCTATCTTAGGTGAGAAGATTCCTTTCTCCCTTGTTTTTCCAGACAAAGAATTGTTCTCTCTTACTCATCGTGTGTCTGGCTCGGTTGCCTTTGTCCACCAGTTGTCTTCAGGAATTGATAAGCACTCTCCTAGGATTGTCAAGTGTGTTTTCGTCGGGTACTACATAACACAAAAGAGGTACAGGTGTTATGATCCATTGCGCAGGAGATATCTCGTTAGTGCTGATGTTACCTTTTTCGAGTCTGTTATGTACTTCTCTTCTACAGGTGATCAGTTGGTATCCTCAGGCACTACTGAAGCTAAATATACATGCCACCACCATCACCACCTCCACTGTCACCACCTCTACCACTACCATTACCATCTCCACCACTACCATCCTCTACACCTCATGTTATTGTTCCTGTTTCCCCATTGCCATTCCACTATACCCATAGGCATGCTTCTGCTCATTGTCATTGCTCATCATCTAGCTCGTCTAAGGTATGTTCTGAGAACATTATCAATATTGATGGATCTGACGATTTTCCTGAGCAAGATGTGTTACAGAGGTCAAATGAGGAGGCAGGTGATTTGGATCTACCTATTGCACTTCGGAAGCAGAAGTGCAGCTGCGCGTCATATCCAATAGCATCTACTGTGTCTTTTGATCGCTTAACAGGAGATTTCAGGAGCTTTGTCATTGCACTATCGACGGTGGACATTCCACGGAATTACCAAGATGCGTTGAAGGATAGTCGATGGCGTTTAGCCATGGAAGAAGAAATGGTTGCTCTTCAGTCAAGAGGTACCTGGAGCCTTGTTACTACACCTACTGATGTGTCTACAGTGAGCTGCAAGTGGGTCTTTACAGTTAAGCAGAATGCAGATGGAAACATTGACAGATACAAGGCGCGCCTGGTTGCTCGTAGATTTACATAGACATATGGGGGGAATTATCTTGATACATTCTCGCCGGTTGCTCATCATTCCACCCTACGAATCCTCCTCTCTGTTGCGATTAGTCGTGATTAGCCACTATACCAATTAGATGTCAAGAATGCATTCTTATATGGTGACTTGCAGGAAGAAGTCTACATGCAACAGCTACCTGCTTTTGATGTTGAGGGGAGTGTTCTAAGGTGTGTAGACTTCATAAGGCTATCTATGGCCTTAAGCAGAGCCCCATAGCATGGTTCCAGAAGCTCTCAAATCTGTTTGAAAAACAGGGGTACAAACGTTCTAATGTATATCATTCTTTGTTTGTACAGAAGACACCCAGAGGTATTATTGCAATTATGGTGTATGTAGATGATATCTTGATTACAGGTGATGATGAACAGGGAATTCAGACGGCGAAAGAAATGTTGGGTCGTGAATTTGCCACCAAGGACCTTGGAGCTGGAATTCGCCAGAAATCCTCATGGACTGGTAATGACCCAGAGGAAATATGTCACTGACCTGCTGAGTGAAACAGGAATGCTCGGTTGCCGACCTGCCACTACACCATTGGATCGCAGTATGAAATTATGTGATGACGACACTGATGAGGTGGATAGGAGAAGATACAGAGAACTGGTGGGAAAGCTTCTCTATGTTACTATTACCAGACCCGATATCTCCTTTGCTGTGAGTCGGGTGAGCCAGTTCATGGAGCAACCACGTCAGGTACATATGGATGCTATACATATGATACTCAGGTACCATAAGTCTTTTCCAGGTGCAGGTCTACTGTTTAAGAAAGACAAGGAGATTACTATCTAAGCATGTGCAGATGCAGATTATGCAGGATGTCCTAAGGATAGGAAGTCCACCACTGGATTTGCTGTGTCTGTCGGAAACTCTCTGGTCTCATGGAGAAGCAAGAAGTAAACGGTTCTAGCAAGATCCAGTGCTGAGTCTGAATATAGGGCTATGCTCAGGTCAGTACAGAAATGATGTGTGAAGGTCGTGCTTACAGATATATATATATAAGTCGCTCTTCCTATGGCTCTAGATTGTGACAATCAAGCTGCTCTATTCATTGCAAATAATCCAGCATTTCATGAACGAACCAAGCACATTGAGGTTGATTATCACGTCATACGGGATATGATTTAGAAGGGGTTTATTTCTACATCCCATGTTAGCTTAAGGGACCAAACTGCAGACATCTTTACCAAGGTGTTACTTCGAGGGCCGTTCCAGAAGTGTTCGTCCAAGCTGAGCATGATTGACATCTATGCTCCACCTTGAGGGGAGTGTAGAGATATATGTTATTCTCTTTTGTACCTTTTCGTATTTTCTTTTTCCCGTTGGACTCTTTATGTATTTTACTCATAGGCTACTCTCCTATATAAGAGAGCCTAAGGCGTATGGAATAAACAAGTTTCTCATTTTTCCCAACAAAAATCAATTTTTATTTTTGTATTTTTGCGGCAAAGGCTATGGACAGGCACGTAATAGAATTGTTTATTCACCGTATGCCTAGAGCTCTCTTATATAGGAGAAAATCTTTATAGGAAAATTACATAAAGTAGATAAAAGAATGTGAAATATAAAATAAAGATTGAGAGATACAAGTATCTCACCACTCACCCTCAAGCTGGAGCATATATGTCTAACATGCTCAGCTTGGAACAACAACGATGAAAAGAATATCTAGCAAGGGCCTTGGTAAACATATCTACAGTTTGGACGCCTGACGCAACGTAAGAAGTGGAGATAAGACCCTTTTGAATTAGATCTCGAATATAACGACAATCCACCTCGATGTGCTTGGTTCTTTCAATGAAGGCTAGATTATTTGCTATGAACAGAGCAGCTTGGTTATCCCATTGGAGGTGCATGGGAAGTGGCACCTCAATAGTCACATCAATCAGGAAGGATCTGACCCATATCATTTCCGTGCTCTCTTATGTCATGGCCCTATATTCTGACTAAACACTAAATCTAGCCACAACTGTTTGTTTCTTACTCTTCCATGAAACCAGTGAACTCCCTACAAGCACTAAGAAGCCTGTTGTGGTTTCCTGTCCTTGAGGCACCCTGCATAATTTGCATTAGCACATCATGTAACGATAAGAGGCGTATCTCTTCTGAACAAGAGTCCTGATCCTGGAGAAGACTTCGGGTATCTCATAATCATGTTAACTGCATCCATATGGACCTGCCTGGGATGCTCCATGAACTGACTGACTCTACTAACAACAAATGATAAATCAGCCCTGATGATAGTGACATATAACAGGTTCCCTACTAGCTCTTTATATGGTCTCTTCTCAACCTCCTCAGAATCATCATCATCATAGATCTTAGCATTAGGATATATGGGAGTAGTAGCAAGCATGGACGGCCATATCGCGATATATCGTCGATATATCGACGATATATCGGTATCGACAGGTCACCGATAAATCGCCGATATGGACGATATCGGGTATCGACAGGCCAAAAAAGCACAATGGATACTGGATGTCGGCGATATGCGTCGATATATCGCCGATATATCGGCGATATATCGGTATCGACATCGTATCGATATGATGTCGATATCGATATGTCCTTCCATGGTAGCAAGCCTACATCCTGCCAAGCCCGTTTCAGTTAGAAGATCAGTCACATACTTCCTTTGTCGTCGCCAAGCCATCCCGACTCCTTGCAAATTGAAGACCAAGAAAATAACGAATATTGCCAAAGGTCCTTGGTTACAAACTATTGTCCAAGGAAATCCTTAGCTGACTGAATACCCTTCTCAGCATCCCCTGTAACAATGATGTCGTCCACAAAGACCAGAATAGCAATCATACCTCTCTAAGATTTAAAGAGAGTGATCTACAGTAGATTTGACAAACCCATGTTGTTCAATCAACTCTAAGAGCTTCTGAAACCAAGCCCTTAGATTCTGCATATGCCCATAAATAGCCTTGTGCAGTCTACAAACCATATAAGACTCTCCCTCAGCAGCAAACCCTGGAGGCTGCTAGCCTTCTGCATGTAGACTTCTTCCTGAAGTCATCATACAAGAAAGCATTCTTGACATCTAACTGAAATAGTGGCCAGTTGCATACCACGGCGATACAAATAAGAATCCTCAGTGTGGTGTGACGAGCGACTGGTGAAAACATATCCAGATAATCCACCCCATACATCTGGGTGAACCCACGAGCAACAAGTCTGGCCTTGTATCTATCAATTGTACCGTCAGCACGGTGCTTCACCGTAAACACCCACTTGATCCCAACAAAAGATGAATCAGGGGGAGCATGTACAACACTCCATGTGTCATGAGACTGTAACGCAACCATTTGTTCCTCAATAGCTAAACATCAAAACACACCAAGATACAAAAGACCAATCCAAAACAAGATCCTTGCTATGTAGGATAACCTTTCAAGATAAAATCCCTGATCAAGAAAAATGAGTTAATTTATGGCACACCAAATTACCTAAAGAAGTGCAAAGGGCATCGAAGAGTCGTCTAGCGAGTAGCCATGACCTGAACGCAAGGAACTCAAAAAGTCTGCTGAAAATCCCATCCTAAGCTAAGAGATACCAAAGCACTCCCATAGTGAATGCAACGAAAAAATAGATGCTCCATGTCCTCTGATGCTTCCTCACACCTTGAATACAGTGTGTCCCCATTTGCAAAATCTTGTCCCTATGAGCCTTCCTTAGCAGTCGACCATGCCTCACCAACCACAAAAAACCCTTATGCATCGATGTGTCCTACTCTTCTAAATCAAGCCCTACATCCCAAACAGGGCCCGAGCAAGTCCAATAACAACAACAACAAAGCCTTTTCCCACAATTAAGTAGGGTCGGCTACATGGATTCTTCGCCTCCATTCAGATCTATCTTGGGCCAATCCCGGGCTTATATCCACAAAACTAAGATCCCTTCGTATAGTCTCTTTCCAACACTTCTTGGGCCGTCCTCGCCCTCTCTTAGCCGGCCCAGCATCCCAACACTCGCATCTCCTAACTGATGCATCAGCTGATCTTCTTTGCAAATGTCCAAACCATCTTAAGCGGTTTTCTCGCATCTTATCCTCGATCGAAGCTACGCCAACTTTCTTTGTAATTGCATCATTTCGAATCCGATCTTTACATGTGTGTCCACACATCCACCTTAGCATTTTCATTTCTGCTACATTCATTCTCTGCACATGTCTATGGTTCACAGGCCAACATTCCGATCCATAAAGCATAGCAGGCCTCACGGCTACTTTGTAAAACTTTCCTTTAATCTTTAAAGGAATTTTCTTATCACAGAGAATAGCAGAGGCTCCTCTCCACTTTAACCAACCTGCATTTATTCTATTAGTAACATTTCCATCAATTTCCCCATCATGTTGCAGAATAGATCCCAGATATCTAAAGGAATCTCTCTTCTGAATGTTATCGTCACCAATCTTCACCTCGATTCCTTCACCATTGCTTCCATTAAAGGTGCACTCCATATATTCCGTCTTAGCCCTACTAATACGAGATCCTTTAGTCTCCAACCCATGTCTCCAGACCTCAAGCTTCTCATTTACCCCATCTCTAGTCTCATCAATTAACACAATATCATCAGCAAATAACATACACCAAGGTAACTCATCCTGAATGTGACTGGTCAACTCATCCATAATCAAAGTAAAAAGAAACGGACTCAAAGCAGAACCTTGATGTAAACCAATGTTGATGTCAAAATATTCACGTACAATAACAACTATCACTCTAGTATTGGCATGGCACCATTCGAAGCTCTATACGGGCGGAGATGTCTTACACCTCTCAGTTGGCGGGAGGTAGGTGACCATGCTCTCTACTCCGTAGATCTCTTGGAGGAGACTGCGAGAGCTGTTAATCTTATGAGACGGAGGCTTCTGACGGCACAAAGCCGCCAGAAGAGCTAGGCAGACCGTCGGAGAAGAGATTTGGAGTTCCAGGTAATCCAATCTTCCCTCTTCATCCATTCAATTATAACATATGTATGACATCTTAATAATCACATACTAATGACATCCCTGTAAATTACAGGTGGGAGATTGGGTATTTTTTCGTGTATCTCCCATGAAGGGAGTGCAGAGATTCGGTGTTCGTGGCAAGTTGGCGCCACGATATGTTGGACCGTTCGAGATTCTTGCTCGTGTGGGGAAGGTGGCCTACCGAGTAGCCCTTCCTCCACATCTATCAGCGATTCACGATGTCTTCCACATATCCAACCTGAGGAAGTATGTACACGACCCTTGACACGTCATCAGCTAGAGAATCTTGACGTGGAGCCTGATTTGACATACGAGGAGAAGTCGGTCCAGATACTTGATCGTGTTGTGAAGAAGCTTCGCAGCAAGGAGATTCCATTGGTTAAGGTGTTGTGGCACCGACATGGTGTCAAGGAAGCGACGTGGGATCGATCTAATGGGAAAAAAGGGGAATCGCAGAGAGGTCAGGCTTAAGTAAAAATTATTGCGTTAGACAAAAAAGATGCCCTCCAACCTATTAGCTTCTTCTCCAATTTGTCAATAAAACCAATCCACAATACCAACGGAAGGACCAAGTACATAACCGGGAGGGTAAAATTCAGGCAGCGAAGGATCATAGCAATATTATGTACCCACAACTTTGAGAGACCAAAGGGCAGGATGTCGACTTCTCTAAATGGATCTGAAGGCCCAAGAAATGATAGGATGACACCTTTTGAATCTGATGAGGAGGATTAGATCCCCCCTCCGCCTCTTCCTCCTACTCCTACCATACCTTCTTTGGTACATATGTTGCCTAGGTTTGATGTACGCAGACCCATCACTACTGGACCCCCCACGCGTGTTTCCCAGCATTGAACACACCCTAGGTAAATCATGAACGCTTGGTTTCTACTACAGGCATTGTTGATGTTTCTGTACAATAGGAGATTGTATAGGATGAGAGTGCATCTACTCAAGAAATTACCATACAAGAGGTGGATCCGTCTGAGGACCTAGGTCATACTATTGCACCCGGTTTCCAATAGAACCCGAACTCGATCCGATTTAGGTCCGATAAACCCAATAAAGTTGTTGGTCAATGTCAAACAACTTAAAATGTTCAATTGACCGTGAATCTAAAGTTGTTCGGGTGAAATCGACCAAAAAAATCGGTCACTTCGTAATGCGTGTCGCGAAAAAGCCGCGACACAAATTCGGAAATCACGAAACAAACCGAGACCATCGTGAAATCCGATTCGACAAAACAAAACCAACGGAATCGACCGTTCGTCAATCGGAGGTCGTTTCGTATTTTAATATCACGAAATTTAATCTTAAACAAAAACCGTATCCGAAAATTTCGGGTATTCAAACCGGACCGAAAGTATATCAATATTATACTCATTTTGATCGGCGTTCCGAGACGGTCAAAACAAGATATTTTGCTTCAAAATCCGAAGCTTGAGGTGCATATGCGATCAACTTTTAGTTTGTCAATAAAAGAGAGTTCAGTAAAAAAATAAATAAATATAAAATTTCTGCTGATGACGGTATACATATTACACAGGTAACAGATGGCAATTAAATCCCCATCCACTTGGCTTATTATTTTATACACTTGTCCAATTATTGGTTTCCCACTTCCTCTTTCTTCTCTATATATATCTCCTTCTCATTTCCAAACGAAGCAACCTTCCATCCTCTTTTCTTTTTCCCATTTCCCCCAAAAATCCCCAACGAAAAGGCCCTCTGAATCCTCAGACGAGGAGACTCTGCAGCAGCTTCCTTTCCAGCCTACTGGAGCCTCTCGATGCAGGAATTACGACTGGCAAGAAAAGCCACTGCCGTTGTTCTTTCTTCTCCAGCAGTTCCTGAAGAAGCTGCTACTGCATGCAGTAGCAACCATTGCTGCTACTAATTCCAGACATCTTCTCTTCAAATTAGGAGACCCTAAAAGGTACTTCCTTCTCCGTCATTTGCTGCCATGCATGCACATTAAACATGATCAATTGTACAAATCCCCAACCCTCTTTTGTTGCCATGCATGAGAAACCCACTGCCCTCTTGCTGATTTCACGATCAATGTGGTCATCTTCTTGGGTATTATAGATCTGTAAATATAGATATAACAATGATAAGTCTAAACATTTTCATAACAATTATAAAAAAAATCCTTCCAGTTTGCATGATCTGTTGCCTCTCGTGCTTGGAAATTTTGAGAGTTTTTCTTGATCTAATTAATGGGTCAAGAGAAATTTGCATGAAGCAAAGCTTGGATTTGGAAAGTTAATACTCTTACATTGAGATGACCTTTGAATTTCCTTTCATTTATTTTCAGTTGAGAAAGTATAAACTCGTGAATAATGGCATAAAATCAAATATCATTTTATTAAAAATAATTCTTTGATCTGGAATTTATAAATATACATTTTTAAACGTTTGAAGTTTGAAGAGGACATAGTCTGCTACTGAATTAACGATACTGTTTGATTGCAATGACACTGTCTGTGTTGCATTAATATCAATGTTAGAATATAGTTTGTTAAAATCTGGAAATTTACAAGATATAGTCTGTTGTTGCTCAAATTAATATATATAACATATAATACTTAGTTGACATTAAATTAGTAATCTGTAAGTTTTTCCATGTTACAGTTTTTCATGTTCTTTCTAGCGTGTCTCTGGTATTTGATCCACGAAGTATTTTTCTTATTAAATATTTTCTATTTCCTTATTAATAATACCAAGGCTACTAAATTTCGTTGTAGGTTTGGGTTCTATTTTCTTTCACTTTGTGTGCTAAATTCATTTGCAGGCCTTAGACTTGTAAACAGATCCAGTACATCTGTTACAACTGCAGTATCATTGCTTGTACATTTTATATTCAATAACTTTAATGACGGGAGCGGGGTTGCTTTATAAATTGAAATCATTATAAGAGTGGTAAACCTATATCTAGACTTTGCACGATTTTTAGTAGATTCAACCTAGAGCTTGTTGATAACCAAACTCCATTATTAAATTAGTTGTTTCATAACTGGAAGTACTGAATTCCATGTTAATCAAATTAGACTTTGTTTAACAAACAAAGAGTATCAAAAATTAACCACCAGTTGGAGTTTTGTGTGGGTAATATACATGCATAAATAAGATATTTCTCTCTGGATTCCGTTATAAATTGTCTCTGAAGGAACCTATTAAACCTACACACCTCGTTACTATGAAAGAATTTTGCAAGACATTCTTATTAGATTAAGAATATTCTTAATATTGCAATTCTCTTTTTATGGTACCCGGGGACAAAATATTCAAAATTTAAACCACAGTTCATATCAGGGATTAATCAAGAACACCTATTGCTAGATACAAGACTAGTTTAACAACATTTGTAATCTATCCAGTAGGTTTCTAATTTATAGTATCCCTAGTTTTCTCTACAGCCTTTTACCTCTGCAAAGATAAACTCCTAATTTATGACTCAAGCTTACTGTGAGTAACCTAGCACTTCCAACTTGATTACGAAAAGTAATGATCATCTTTATCATATGCCTGTAGTATCAGAATTCCTCACTAAAGGCAATAGTGATTGACTTTTATATAATTGATCTAAACCCAAGAAGAACATAAGATAGATCTAATTGAAGGCACAAAATACATGGAGATGACTGTACTTGATATTATTGTATTAAGCAGGAAGTGTGTACTGATGATTTTATATAAATTCTTGAGTCACATCTTTCCATTTCTCTGTTTACTAAGTAGAGTAGATTGCTTAAACAAGTGGTCAAGTAAGTGAAGAAATGGTGAAACTAACTAATTTTGAGTGCCGGTCATGGTGACCTTTACACTTGACCGTGCGAGGGCGCGGTGACCCTCAACTGGGCGGAGGAAAGGAAGCCCAGTTCGGGCAGCGGCCGCTTAATACGCGGGTCTAGGATCCCAGTCCTCTTTCGGTTTATACGCGAGCTCGCAATGTTTTTACGCCTCGTTGGGATCCCGATTTTAGACCAGTTCCGCTGACCCTGTTTTAGGATACCCAGGCGGGGGATCCTGGTTTTTCAGTTTTACGTACGAGCTCGGTTGCCCGTTACCGGTCGGGCTGTTTTTCTAGAGTGACTTTTCCGGGAAGTCCCTCTCACCCGTCTCAGTGGCGTAGTTTGGGAGTAGACCTATCCCTCTATTGGACCGTCCTTCCAATTAGGGGGCGAGACGGAAGAGCCCTTTTGTTGGCTTCTTCACCGCTTGAGTTTTTCTTTCGCCAACAGACTTGGCGATTCTACATCCAGATCATCCATATCTATATCTACATCATCTTGAGTTACATTGAGACTGTTGTACTGAGGTTTGAAGGGATTGATTCTACATCCAGATCATTCATCTCTATATCTACATCATCTAGAGTTACAACTGAGACAGTTACACTTGAGGCTTTAAGGGATTACAATTAAATCGAGTAAATGGAAAAGACTCTAATCCAATTCGAAATCTTATTAAGCTAGTGGACGTGTTGGGAACTTAGTTAGGATGCATTATACAACACCGCATGCCTACGGAGGCACCCCAACCCTAAGACGTTTCCCAAGTCTTAGAGTCATAGTGTGAGGTTTCACAAGAACCAAGACCACAGACTATCCACTAGACTTAAGAATTTAATAAATCATTATATCTTCTCATCTCATCTTTCCCATCATCAAAATTCACAAATATGATCTCTAAGTAATATGAGAATAAAATATACGTACTTATGATCAATGAGTTACCGTAGACATATGCTTATGTGGGAAATGTGGGGATAAGGGCTGATCATGAGATGTTCTTACTAAAAATTTGGAAACCTTTTACATTTGCAAGTAGAATTAAGTTTTAATTTGAGTTGCTCATGCCTCTCTACTTGCTTTCTTTTGTAAATAATAAATGCCTGTTATTTTTATATAAACTTATGGGAAGTACCAGCACCCACTGACGCCTTTTCTTCCTTGCACGCATGGCAGGCAAGGAGCCTTTAGCACAGTAGCGGGTTAATGATTTCAGGAGATAAATTTTATACCCAATGGTATGGTTTATTTTGTGCCAATTTTTGTTCAATTTATATTGTATTATGTTTCTTTCTCTTCAGTCAGATTTTTGGGATATACTGTATGTACTGTCAGACTTTGTACAAGTGAAATATATGGAAGTTAATGAAATAAGATTTTGGTGACAATTGTTCTAATAACTTATGGTTATGATTGTGAATGTCATGTGGAAAATTATCCGCGCGAAAAATTTCCCTGTTTTTCTGTCACTTAATGCGATCTCATGTAAATGAATTATTGCGAGATGCACGTAAACGGGTACCCGGATCCTCGGGGGTTCACAATTTGGTATCAGAGCAGTGGTACCCCGATACGCACATTCGCATTATTTCTATTCCGATAGCATTGAGTTCTCGGATAGCGGCAATCTTCCGACTTGTCGTGAGTCCGAGAAGGGAAATATGACATTCATATTCAAATACCACAGTTGTCATCAATTTCATTAATTTTCATATTATGTCCCAAGAAGAGAAAAAGCATATAAGATAAGTTTCTGCAAGTGGCATTTTTATGACTAAAAATGCTTCTCATACAGAACCATGGCATCTCGACCAGGCCAGGAGACGACTGACCAGCTAGCACGCATACTGACTGCTCTTATAGAGCTTTCCACGTTCTATTTGATTCTGGTGTGACGCATTCTTTTCTTGCTTTGAAACTACTAGTTTCTTTAGGTAGAGTCGCAGAGACTCTCTCTTCTCCATATCACATCCGAGGGTCAGGTGGCCAGTTGTTCGTCATATCCCTGATAGTCAGGCAATTGCCCATACTGATTGGCGGTCATGAGATGATCGCAGACTGTCTACTCCTACAGCTTGATGAGTTCGACTTGATTTTAGGCATGGATTGGCTATCTACTCATCATGCATTAGTTGATTGTTTTAGGAAGACAGTTGTCTTCAGGATTCCAGGGTTACCCGAGTTCACCTTTGAGGGTACCATACACGACTCCACCATGGAGTACATTTCAGTGTTGCAAGCCGAACGACTTGTCGATCAGGGTTGCGATTCCTACCTTGCATTTGTTCGGGAGGTGTCTGATCAAGAGCAGATGATACAGGACATCCGAGTAGTATCAGAATATCCAGATGTCTTTCCTGATGAGCTACCAGGATTACCTCCTGAGAGAGAGATCGAGTTCGAGATCACATTGTTGCCAGATACACAGCCGATCTCTATGGTACCATATCGCATGGCACCGGCCGAGTTGAGGGAGCTGAAGGTACAGTTGTAGGAATTACTAGACTTGGGATTCGTGAGACCGAGCACTTCACCTTGGGGTGCTCCGGTTCTATTTGTCAAGAAGAAGGATGGATCCATTAGACTGTGCATCGATTACAGGCAGTTAAACAAGAGAACGGTGAAGAACCGTTATCCTTTGCCGCGCATCGATGATTTATTCGATCAGCTCCAGGGATCTTCGGTTTTCTTGAAGATCGATCTTCGCTCAGGCTACCATCAGCTGAGGATTCGTGAGTCGGACATTCCGAAGACAGCCTTCAGGACTCGCTATGGAGACTACGAGTTTGTGGTGATGCCGTTTTGGCTCACCAATGCACATGCAGCTTTCATGGATATGATGAACCGTATCTTCCGTCCATACTTGGACAAGTTTATAGTGGTGTTCATCGATGATGTACTCATTACTCACGGAATGAATGGGATCATGCAAATGATCTACGGATTATCTTAGATACATTGCGGGAGCACGAGCTGTATGCCAAGTTAAGCAAGTGTGAGTTCTGGTTATCACAGGTCTCAATTCTCGGGCATATCATTTCTAGAGCAGGCATCGCAGTTGATCCTGCAAAGATAGATGCAGTTATGTCTTGGGAGCAGCCCAAGACTGTCACGCAGATTCGGAGCTTCCTTGGACTAGCAGGTTATTACAGACGCTTTGTCAACGGATTTTCACGCATCGTTCGTCCTCTGACACGGTTGACGCAGAAGGGAGTTCCATTTATTTGGGATGATTCATGTGAGCATGCCTTCCAGACACTGAAGGAGAGGTTGACTACGACGCCTATTCTTGCTCTTCCTTCGGGCACTCAGGACTATGCAGTCTACACAGATGCATCTGGAGAAGGTCTAGGAGCAGTGTTGATGCAGAGAGGATAGGTGATTGCTTACGCATCACGGCAGTTGAGACCGCACGAGCGGAACTACCCCACGCATGACTTGGAGTTGGCGGCAGTTGTCTTCGCCTTGAAGATCTGGCGTCACTAGCTATATGGGGTGAATTTCGAGATCTTTACAGACCACAGGAGTCTGAAGTACATCTTTGATCAGAAGGAGCTGAACATGAGGCAGCGCAGATGGCTCGAGCGACTGAAGGATTATGATTGCAATATCTCTTACCATCCTGGTAAGGGAAACGTGGTGGCTGATGCACTCAGCAGGAGAGCGCATGCTGATGGTACGGCAAATTGGCTATATACATGGGATACGCTTGCCGCTTTGATTGATTGGCATCCTCAGGAAAGCACATCCATTTCTACCGCCGTGCCTCCTCGATACAGCAGCCTTTGGGATCGTATTGTAGAAGGCCAGAAGACCGATCCTTGGATCTGAGATAGATACATGCGCGCTGTCAAGGACGAAGTTGATGATTTTGTCGTAGCAGAGTCTATTTTATGGAAGGCAGGACGGGTCGTTGTACCCAATGACGAGCAGCTTCGCAGAGACATTCTCGATGAGGCACACAGTTCACGGTTATCTATCCATCCAGGCAGTACGAAGATGTACCGTGATCTGCGTCGACATTTCTGGTGGGATGGAATGAAGCGTGATGTTGCGCTACATGTTAGCAGATGCATGACCTGTCAGATAGTCAAGGCCGAGCACAGGAGACCAACAGGATTACTGCAGTCTCTCCCCATTCCCGAATGGAAGTGGGAGAGCATTTGTATGTATTTTGTCACGGGATTGCCGAAGACATCGGCTGGCCACGATTCCATTTGGGTCGTTATTGATAGGTAGACCAAGTTAGCCCATTTCATACCTGTCAACACGATTTACACTCCATCCAGATTGGCCAAGCTCTACGTGCAAAACATCATCAGACTACATGGTATACCACGAGAAGTGGTGTCTGACAGAGATTCGAGATTTACATCTCATTATTGGCATCAGTTCATGTCAGCACTACGGACAGAATTGAAGATGAGTTCTGCATATCGTCCACAGACCGACGGGCAGAGTGAGCGCACCATTCAGACGCTTGAAGATCTACTTCGCGCTTGCACTTTGGAGTGGAAAGGGTCCTGGAAGGACCATCTGCCGTTAGTAAATTCACGTACAATAACAACTATCACTCTAGTATTGGCATGGCACCATTCGAAGCTCTATACGGGCGGAGATGTCTTACACCTCTCAGTTGGCGGGAGGTAGGTGACCATGCTCTCTACTCCGTAGATCTCTTGGAGGAGACTGCGAGAGCTGTTAATCTTATGAGACGGAGGCTTCTGACGGCACAAAGCCGCCAGAAGAGCTAGGCAGACCGTCGGAGAAGAGATTTGGAGTTCCAGGTAATCCAATCATCCCTCTTCATCCATTCAATTATAACATATGTATGACATCTTAATAATCACATACTAATGACATCCCTGTAAATTACAGGTGGGAGATTGGGTATTTTTTCGTGTATCTCCCATGAAGGGAGTGCAGAGATTCGGTGTTCGTGGCAAGTTGGCGCCACGATATGTTGGACCGTTCGAGATTCTTGCTCGTGTGGGGAAGGTGGCCTACCGAGTAGCCCTTCCTCCACATCTATCAGCGATTCACGATGTCTTCCACATATCCAACCTGAGGAAGTATGTACACGACCCTTGACACGTCATCAGCTAGAGAATCTTGACGTGGAGCCTGATTTGACATACGAGGAGAAGCCGGTCCAGATACTTGATCGTGTTGTGAAGAAGCTTCGCAGCAAGGAGATTCCATTGGTTAAGGTGTTGTGGCACCGACATGGTGTCAAGGAAGCGACGTGGGATCGATCTAATGGGAAAAAAGGGGAATCGCAGAGAGGTCAGGCTTAAGTAAAAATTATTGCGTTAGACAAAAAAGATGCCCTCCAACCTATTAGCTTCTTCTCCAATTTGTCAATAAAACCAATCCACAATACCAACGGAAGGACCAAGTACATAACCGGGAGGGTAAAATTCAGGCAGCGAAGGATCATAGCAATATTATGTACCCACAACTTTGAGAGACCAAAGGGCAGGATGTCGACTTCTCTAAATGGATCTGAAGGCCCAAGAAATGATAGGATGACACCTTTTGAATCTGATGAGGAGGATTAGATCCCCCCTCCGCCTCTTCCTCCTACTCCTACCATACCTTCTTTGGTACATATGTTGCCTAGGTTTGATGTACGCAGACCCATCACTACTGGACCCCCCACGCGTGTTTCCCAGCATTGAACACACCCTAGGTAAATCATGAACGCTTGGTTTCTACTACAGGCATTGTTGATGTTTCTGTACAATAGGAGATTGTATAGGATGAGAGTGCATCTACTCAAGAAATTACCATACAAGAGGTGGATCCGTCTGAGGACCTAGGTCATACTATTGCACCCGGTTTCCAATAGAACCCGAACTCGATCCGATTTAGGTCCGATAAACCCAATAAAGTTGTTGGTCAATGTCAAACAACTTAAAATGTTCAATTGACCGTGAATCTAAAGTTGTTCGGGTGAAATCGACCAAAAAAATCGGTCACTTCGTAATGCGTGTCGCGAAAAAGCCGCGACACAAATTCGGAAATCACGAAACAAACCGAGACCATCGTGAAATCCGATTCGACAAAACAAAACCAACGGAATCGACCGTTCGTCAATCGGAGGTCGTTTCGTATTTTAATATCACGAAATTTAATCTTAAACAAAAACCGTATCCGAAAATTTCGGGTATTCAAACCGGACCGAAAGTATATCAATATTATACTCATTTTGATCGGCGTTCCGAGACGGTCAAAACAAGATATTTTGCTTCAAAATCCGAAGCTTGAGGTGCATATGCGATCAACTTTTAGTTTGTCAATAAAAGAGAGTTCAGTAAAAAAATAAATAAATATAAAATTTCTGCTGATGACGGTATACATATTACACAGGTAACAGATGGCAATTAAATCCCCATCCACTTGGCTTATTATTTTATACACTTGTCCAATTATTGGTTTCCCACTTCCTCTTTCTTCTCTATATATATCTCCTTCTCATTTCCAAACGAAGCAACCTTCCATCCTCTTTTCTTTTTCCCATTTCCCCCAAAAATCCCCAACGAAAAGGCCCTCTGAATCCTCAGACGAGGAGACTCTGCAGCAGCTTCCTTTCCAGCCTACTGGAGCCTCTCGATGCAGGAATTACGACTGGCAAGAAAAGCCACTGCCGTTGTTCTTTCTTCTCCAGCAGTTCCTGAAGAAGCTGCTACTGCATGCAGTAGCAACCATTGCTGCTACTAATTCCAGACATCTTCTCTTCAAATTAGGAGACCCTAAAAGGTACTTCCTTCCCCGTCATTTGCTGCCATGCATGCACATTAAACATGATCAATTGTACAAATCCCCAACCCTCTTTTGTTGCCATGCATGAGAAACCCACTGCCCTCTTGCTGATTTCACGATCAATGTGGTCATCTTCTTGGGTATTATAGATCTGTAAATATAGATATAACAATGATAAGTCTAAACATTTTCATAACAATTATAAAAAAAATCCTTCCAGTTTGCATGATCTGTTGCCTCTCGTGCTTGGAAATTTTGAGAGTTTTTCTTGATCTAATTAATGGGTCAAGAGAAATTTGCATGAAGCAAAGCTTGGATTTGGAAAGTTAATACTCTTACATTGAGATGACCTTTGAATTTCCTTTCATTTATTTTCAGTTGAGAAAGTATAAACTCGTGAATAATGGCATAAAATCAAATATCATTTTATTAAAAATAATTCTTTGATCTGGAATTTATAAATATACATTTTTAAACGTTTGAAGTTTGAAGAGGACATAGTCTGCTACTGAATTAACGATACTGTTTGATTGCAATGACACTGTCTGTGTTGCATTAATATCAATGTTAGAATATAGTTTGTTAAAATCTGGAAATTTACAAGATATAGTCTGTTGTTGCTCAAATTAATATATATAACATATAATACTTAGTTGACATTAAATTAGTAATCTGTAAGTTTTTCCATGTTACAGTTTTTCATGTTCTTTCTAGCGTGTCTCTGGTATTTGATCCACGAAGTATTTTTCTTATTAAATATTTTCTATTTCCTTATTAATAATACCAAGGCTACTAAATTTCGTTGTAGGTTTGGGTTCTATTTTCTTTCACTTTGTGTGCTAAATTCATTTGCAGGCCTTAGACGTGTAAACAGATCCAGTACATCTGTTACAACTGCAGTATCATTGCTTGTACATTTTATATTCAATAACTTTAATGACGGGAGCGGGGTTGCTTTATAAATTGAAATCATTATAAGAGTGGTAAACCTATATCTAGACTTTGCACGATTTTTAGTAGATTCAACCTAGAGCTTGTTGATAACCAAACTCCATTATTAAATTAGTTGTTTCATAACTGGAAGTACTGAATTCCATGTTAATCAAATTAGACTTTGTTTAACAAACAAAGAGTATCAAAAATTAACCACCAGTTGGAGTTTTGTGTGGGTAATATACATGCATAAATAAGATATTTCTCTCTGGATTCCGTTATAAATTGTCTCTGAAGGAACCTATTAAACCTACACACCTCGTTACTATGAAAGAATTTTGCAAGACATTCTTATTAGATTAAGAATATTCTTAATATTGCAATTCTCTTTTTATGGTACCCGGGGACAAAATATTCAAAATTTAAACCACAGTTCATATCAGGGATTAATCAAGAACACCTATTGCTAGATACAAGACTAGTTTAACAAAATTTGTAATCTATCCAGTAGGTTTCTAATTTATAGTATCCCTACTTTTCTCTACAGCCTTTTACCTCTGCAAAGATAAACTCCTAATTTAGGACTCAAGCTTACTGTGAGTAACCTAGCACTTCCAACTTGATTACGAAAAGTAATGATCATCTTTATCATATGCATGTAGTATCAGAATTCCTCACTAAAGGCAATAGTGATCGACTTTTATATAATTGATCTAAACCCAAGAAGAACATAAGATAGATCTAATTGAAGGCACAAAATACATGGAGATGACTGTACTTGATATTATAGTATTAAGCAGGAAGTGTGTACTGATGATTTTATATAAATTCTTGAGTCACATCTTTCCATTTCTCTGTTTACTAAGTAAAGTAGATTGCTTAAACAAGTGGTCAAGTAAGTGAAGAAATGGTGAAACTAACTAATTTTGAGTGCCGGTCATGGTGACCTTTACACTTGACCGTGCGAGGGCGCGGTGACCCTCAACTGGGCGGAGGAAAGGAAGCCCAGTTCGGGCAGCGGCCGCTTAATGCGCGGGTCTAGGATCCCAGTCCTCTTTCGGTTTATACGCGAGCTCGCAGTGTTTTTACGCCTCGTTGAGATCCCGATTTTAAACCAGTTCCGCTGACCCTGTTTTAGGATACCCAGGCGGGGGATCCTGGTTTTTCAGTTTTACGTACGTGCTCGGTTGCCCGTTACCGGTCGGGCTGTTTTTCTAGAGTGACTTTTCCGGGAAGTCCCTCTCATCCGTCTCAGTGGCGTAGTTTGGGAGTAGACCTATCCCTCTATTGGACCGTCCTTCCAATTAGGAGGCGAGACGGAAGAGCCCTTTTGTTGGCTTCTTCACCGCTTGAGTTTTTCTTTCGCCAACAGACTTGGCGATTCTACATCCAGATCATCCATATCTATATCTACATCATCTTGAGTTACATTGAGACTGTTGTACTGAGGTTTGAAGGGATTGATTCTACATCCAGATCATCCATCTCTATATCTACATCATCTAGAGTTACAACTGAGACAGTTACACTTGAGGCTTTAAGGGATTAGAATTAAATCGAGTAAATGGAAAAGACTCTAATCCAATTCGAAATCTTATTAAGCTAGTGGACGTGTTGGGAACTTAGTTAGGATGCATTATACAACACCGCATGCCTACGGAGGCACCCCAACCCTAAGACGTTTCCCAAGTCTTAGAGTCATAGTGTGAGGTTTCACAAGAACCAAGACCACAGACTATCCACTAGACTTAAGAATTTAATAAATCATTATATCTTCTCATCTCATCTTTCCCATCATCAAAATTCACAAATATGATCTCTAAGTAATATGAGAATAAAATATACGTACTTATGATCAATGAGTTACCGTAGACATATGCTTATGTGGGAAATGTGGGGATAAGGGCTGATCATGAGATGTTCTTACTAAAAATTTGGAAACCTTTTACATTTGCAAGTAGAATTAAATTTTAATTTGAGTTGCTCATGCCTCTCTACTTGCTTTCTTTTGTAAATAATAAATGCCTGTTATTTTTATATAAACTTATGGGAAGTACCAGCACCCGCTGACGCCTTTTCTTCCTTGCACGCATGGCAGGCAAGGAGCCTTTAGCACAGTAGCGGGTTAATGATTTCAGGAGATAAATTTTATACCCAATGGTATGGTTTATTTTGTGCCAATTTTTGTTCAATTTATATTGTATTATGTTTCTTTCTCTTCAGTCAGATTTTTGGGATATATTGTATGTACTGTCAGACTTTGTACATGTGAAATATATGGAAGTTAATGAAATAAGATTTTGGTGACAATTGTTCTAATAACTTATGGTTATGATTGTGAATGTCATGTGGAAAATTATCCGCGCGAAAAATTTCCCTGTTTTTCTGTCACTTAATGCGATCTCATGTAAATGAATTATTGCGAGATGCGCGTAAACGGGTACCCGGATCCTCGGGGGTTCACATTTGTTGGGAGCTCACTATCTCATAGAAAAGCAAGAAGCAAATTGTTGTTGTTAGATCGATTGTTAATATACATACAAAACCACGGAGTTTAGGTATGTCTTGACTAACTTAGCTATTGATGCATCTCTTCCCGTGCAACTACTACCTGACAATCAGAATACATCGCTCATTGCCAACAATCCAGTACTCCATGAGAGGACCAAACACATCAAGATGGACTTCAACTATACAAGAATCATGATACATGATGGCTTCATCTATACATCCCATGTTCCCGAAACATATAAGCACTAGCCCAAAGGCCATTCTAGAAAGGTTCTTACAAAAAGAGCATAATAGATATCTATGCTCCAGCTTAAGGGAGACTGTTATAAGTAACCGTGTTTATGTAATTGTTTTGTTTTCATTTTATGTAATTTTCTCTCTGATATTTGACCTTTTTGGTTTCTCTTCTATATAAAAGAGCCATGGGTGATCTCATCTCATGTAGGGCATGAGAACTTATAGATACACCAGCATACGAGGTGGTTAGATCCAAAGAAGTTCTTGTTGTGAAGTACAATTTCGAGGTGGTTGATTGTTGGATATAAAGCCAAGAAGATAGCCAAAGGTCTTAGGGAAAAGTACTGGATCGATTTCTTTGATACCGTCTTCCCCGTAGGCCCTAGAATGGCATTTTTTACAGAATAGATACATTTTTCTATATTAGGACAGCTTGATTGACCTCCTGATTAGCTTGACGTGAAGAACGCCTTGAGTCATCTATAGCAATCCCCTAGCTCATGGGCTCGTGGCGTTGGGTTTCAGAAGCTATCAAGAGTTCTTGATAATTTGGAACATTCCATAGCTTCATCTAACCATTCGATTTCATGGTGAAAAACAAGGAAATCCATCGTTGCAATGTTTGTATATGTGGATGGCATCGTCCTTGTGGGTGTTGACTTGGAAGCCAATGTAGAATAAAAGAAACAACTAGCAGATCAATTAGTAATCAATGATCTTGGATTACTATTCTACATCCTTAGGACTGAGATTACACATTCTAATGAGGTCTCATTATGTCCCATAAGAAGTATGCTAACGACCTACCATAGGAGATGAATATTGGGATTTGAGCGATTACATTGGAGACTTGACACGAGGAGGGTAGATGCGTGCATATGATGCGATGAGACTGACGACATATTCACCAAATCTATTGCATGCACTCAGTTTAAGAGATGTAGCAAGATGAGCATGATTGATATATATACTCCAGATGGAGGGGGAGTGTTGCATGATGTGAGTTGTACCCCTTCAGGGTCCTTTTGCTTTTTATTATGTTATGATGTAACCATAACACTAACCTCTCGTCCATAAAGTGGCATAGGATTCACACTCTTGATAACACAATAAATTCTCCAACCTAGCTTGTCTCATAGTGTATCACATAGTCAGCAATCTAAGAAATGGCCCCACTCCATAGTCAAGCACATACCATATCATTCTCCTTACCCCACATGGAAAACTTTAGTGGCTTAGCATATAGTTTCGTTTTCCGGTGTTGTTTGGTTGTATACTATTTGTATGAGGCTCCATTCTTGGGGCTACACATTCCTCCTCAGAAAAAAAAACTTATGTCTTACTAACTCATAATGGGTCTAGAAGAAGACATAACTTCCTCTTTCAACAACTAACATCAGGAGGATACCTAACTATTAGTCATAGTTGATCTTGTCTAGCTAGATGATTTGATCATAAATGGATTCTTCATATTACATGTCCATAGGTTGCGATGTCACCTCAGATTTTGAGATTGACAAAGTCCGGACATCTTCTTTTATGACAGAGCCACACACCAAAAAAACCAGATCTGAAAAAGTCTGCATGCGTTATCCGCTGCAAATTGGATTCTAAGCACAAACCAATAGACATAGTGACTCACTGAGTCGTGCTGACTCGCAGCAGACAAGACCACACATGCATGTACAGTGCACACCTCCAAACCCGCATTAACTAGCTGCACAAGGGGAAACCTAAGGAAAAGGCTTCGCTCCCTCGCTCGTTAAGTGGACAATGCATAGAGTGCAAGAGAATTCCTTTTCACAGTGGAGGCTTTCCCCCACGGGCTCATCAGTCAAGCATGGAACCGGAGAGTGTGTAGTATCTACGAAGCAAAGCTTCCTCATCTTGCTTCCAGCAAATGTGGCATGTGGTTTCATAACATGGGAGTGTGTTGCAGGCACGTTTTATATAAACATTTGTGAAACCTACCTCTGTTTCTGCATGCATATTTTAAAGTAATCATGATAATAACAATACTGACTTTAAATAACAATAAATGATAACAAAACGGCTAAGTAGGAAATCAACTAAACTGGTATGGTGGTTGCAGTATGCCTACCAGCTAAAGGACCAAGATTCAAAGCTTACAGTTATGAATTCCTCAAAAAGAAAAGGCTGCATAGACATTGAACATTTAATAAAATAATTCCCCCTTAAGAATTTGAATCAACTATAAAAATGCATTTTATAACAAATTAGACAGATCAACCATTTATTCAAGGTTCATTGGAAACCGGCTAGAAACCAACAATGAGACAAATTCAATGATTGCTTCGAAAGAATATGCAGGCATTTAAAGAAAACTAACCAACAGAGGGAATTTCAAGTAAATCTGGATAGCGAAAATTTCGAGATACTGGCGGACAGCTGGTAAGTTGTTTCTCTGTATCAATGAAACAAGAAAAGATAATTTAAATTACCGATTTAGGAAGTATATATACAAATATATCATGAATGTGTCACAATAATTCGAGCCACTCCATTGTGTCACAACTCACAAGTAAAGAACGCTTTAAAAGCAAAACTAACAATGCCTACAAATTCAACTACAAATCCGAGAGCTCAAGAAATATGCTTGTATCGCCCAACATCATGTCAAAGCATACAACTAATTATTTATTAGAATAATGTGCATATTAATAAGATTATTTATGATAAAATAAGGTTATGACGGTAGTGAGTAATTTTTCAATGGTTTCAATTGAACAGTTTATTTTATTAGTTGGTCTACAGGAAAAAGGAAACTGGCCTCAGGCAGGCTAATTGGACCACTGTTCAACTTGTTTGCGGTTCAAGCACAATCTTGAATAACGGATAGATATTTTGTGGAAAAAATAGAATAACGAGTTTATTATGAGGGTCTTAGGGCTCTCTTATATAGAGAAGAGAAATCATAGATGATAAATTACATAATAGAGATGAAATAAATAGGCAAATACAAAATAATTCTCAATAGTTCCCCTCAAGATGGAGGGTAGATGTCAATTATGCTCATCTTGGATAATACCTCCGGAAAGGCCCCTTGGATTGGGTCTTAGTGAACATATTTGATGTATATTCCTCTGATCTGATGTAAGAAATAGAGCTAAAGCCCTTCTGTATCATATCTCATGTTTAATGGCAATCTACCTAAATCTGTTTGGTTCTCTCATTGAAAGAGGGATTGTTGGTAATGAAAAGAGCAACTTCGTTATCACAAAGCAATTGCATCAGAAGGGGCATGCCAAAAGCAAAGTCTATGAGAACGGATCTGGCCCACATCATCTCAGTGCTCCCCTGCACCATAGCTTTGTATTCTGACTTTGCACTAGATCTAGAACCCACAATCTACGTCTTGTTTTTCAAGAGACCCAAGAACTCTCAGTGAAATCTGCAAAACTAGAGGTAGACTTTCGATCTTTAGGGCATTCTGCATAGTCAACATCTGCATACGCTGTCATGGCAAGAGAAGTACCTCTGCCAAAAAATAATCATGTACCTGCAGAAGACTTCAAATACCTTAAGATGATAAGAACAACATCCATTTGGGCTGTCATGGATGCTCCATAAATTGGCTGATTATACTTACTGCCAACGAGATGTCTGGCATGATAGTAGTCACAAAGAGAAGCTTCCCAACGAGTTCCATGTCCACCTCTTGTCCAACTCATATGTATCATCATCATAGAGCTTCATGCTAGAGTCGATGATAGTACTGGCAACTCTACGGTCTGCCATCAACATCTCTAGAAGAAGATATGTAATATACTTCCTCTATGTCATCACCAGACGTTGTTGATTCCTAGCAAACTCAAGCACAACGAAGTATCTTAGTTCGCCAAGGTCCTTGGTAACAAACTGACACCAAAGGAGTGCCTTAGCCTCATTGATGCTCAGTAAGTCATCTCCTGTAACGATATGTCATCAACATAAACCAGAATGACAGCAATTCCTCCCAGTGTCATATGTACAAAGAGCAAGAGATCTGCAGCTCGTGAAGCCTTGCTACTCTATCAAGTCCAATAGCTTCAAGAACGATGGCATGGGACTTTGCTAAAGATCATAAATTAACTTATGAAGTCTACATGTCTTCTGATACTCCCCCTTAGCAGCAAACCCAGATGGCTACTGCATACGAATCTCCTCATGCAGGTTTCCAAATATTATTGACATCAAGTAGTGAAAGTGACCAATCCTGCACCAGTGCAATCGAGAGGAGCATCTTAAGTGTAAAATGATGTGCCTAGAGGGAAAAGTGTCATGATAGTCCACCCATATGTCTAGATGAACCCACATGCCACAAGCCTAGCATTGTAGTGATTAGCAGTACCATATATTCCCTACTTTACTACAAAGACTCATTTGCAACCAACTACAGAAGCCCCTTCTAGGGTTGTTACCAAACTCTACGTTTCATGTGCCTAGAGTGCAACCATCTCCTTCCCCATAGCAAGACACAAATGATTGTCTTTCATAACCTCACGATATGTGTTTGGGATATCTACGGTTGATAGACCATCAAAAACCTCCTGGAATCCTCTGAGAGATGTTCCAAAGAAACATAGGTTGCAAGAGGATACGTAACATATATACGCCTCAGCTTCCGAAAAGCAATGGGCTAGCCAAGATCCTCTAGACTATATGTTTCATGTAAAGCAGCCTCTTGATGTGTTATCTTCTCAACCTAAAAAGTATCGTGTCGTGGAGACAAACCACTAGTGCCATCAGTAGAAACAAAGTGCTCAGAATATACTAGGAGTGTGATGGTCAACGGGGAAAGCACTGGAGCACAGGGGTAAAGTTCGTGGCATGCCGATGTAGTACATAGGCAAAGTATGATCCACAAAAGGAGGTGGAGGATCCAAAGGAGTAGGAACCAGATGAGGAGAAGGTGGTGGAGAAACCACAGGTGGTGGTGGAGGAGGTGGTTTCAAAGGAGGAGGAGAAACATAAACCTCTTCACCCAACGCAGATAGGGCCATCCTATCACCAGTAGGAGAAAGGTACATGGCAAACTAAAAGTAAGTGACGTCAGCACTAATATAGTTATTATGTCTTACAAGATCAAAGCAACAATACCCTTTCGGTGTCTGGAATAGTCCATAAAAATACACTCGACGGCTCAAAGGGAGAGTTTGTCACGATAAGGAATTAGGTAATGAACAAAAGCTACAGAGCCAAAGACACGAGATGTTAGAGAGAAAAGGTTCGTATCAGGAAAAGAAATCTAGAAAGGATCTTTTCTCCTAACACGGAGGATGACATACAATTGACAATGTAGCAGGCAGTAAGGACAACATCAACCCAGAAAGATTGGGGAGAACGACTAAGGGTCCTGGTAACATGGACAAGATGATGGTGTTTGTGCTCAACAACACCATTCTGCTAAGAAGTGTAGGCAGAAGAGGTCTGATGTAAGATGCCAAGGGATCTGAAGAAGTGAGAGAGCTAGATGGTACAAAACTCTAAGGCAATGTCGAAGTGAACACACTTAACAATAGCAGAAAAATGTTCACATTTCACTAATCACTTATCTTACATAATAAAAACCCAAGAAAGTCTAGAATAATCATCAACAGCTATAAGATAGAATATGTGTCCATGGTGGTCAAGAACATGATTACGACTCCAAATATAAAAATAAACGAACTCAAATAAAGAACAACTACTACAATTTCGACAATCATGAAAACCTGGATTGGTAATGCATCCAAGCCAGCATCCTTGCATTGAAAAGTAGATCGAAAAGGAATCTGCATGACTCCACACAGCTTCTGCAGAGAGAGCAGATCGAACCGAAGATGCCACATGGACGTGGAGATTGACCTAGTTGAAAAGGAAGAAGTGTTGGGGCTAAATAATACACATCAAAGCATGCACGAACAAAGACGGTCATAACATGAAATACTCAAGTATTTTATCCCCCAATCCTTGTGGCAAAGTAAAAAGTGATTCCTGATTCACTGCTTCCTCTCTTATCTTTCTCAATTGAATGACACACATATCTCATCTAATTGTTATAAAATATGAAGAATGCGGAAGCGAACATGGAAAAGATAAAGAACAAAATAAGAACGTGGGATTTTAACGTGGAACCCTACTCCGTGAGGAGCGGGATGAAACCACGGGAGAAGCCCCTGAATTGGGCGTGTTTTTCTATTGATTTTCTCAATGAGTACAGGAGGTCTGGGGCTCCTTATATAGTATTCCCAGGGCCTCCAAGTCCCACCACTGGTCCATGTGGGACTAAACACTGGATGGGGTAAATGGATCTTCTCCAGGATCCATTTACCCTGCTACAACTCAATAGGTGCACTACCAAATACTCCAACACTCCCCCTCAAGCTGGAGCATGCAATGCTCAGCTTGGACAAACAAACAGAAAGAAACTCAACTCACGCTACAGGACACTACAGACAATATCAACCCAACGCGCACATGCTGCAGTCGAGGACGTTGCTTCTCATGCCGTGCAGGTGAGGAGGACGAACAGACTGGAGTGTGAGTCAACTGAAGACTCGGAATCTGACCATCGAGTATGAAACTGCACCTGAAGTCTCCTCGTCGGAGAACTGGGTCTATCCCATCTGGCTCAGAGAATGGTGCACTGTTCTGGTGTACCTATGATACCACATGAAAACCCTTGCCCTCAAGGGAATGGTCCTCTGCTCTGGAGTCCCTATGGCTCACATGAAAACTCTGGCCTAACAACAACAAGAATGATGGGGACCTCTGACAACGATGGCAACTTATGCTCATCTGACAATGACCGCACACTCATGCGTGTCTAAAACTGGAGACTCGAAACCTTCTAACGTCGAGTCTGAACAACTGAATCTGTAGAGTCTGAACAATGTGCACTGGCCTGGAATATGAAGATCTGACATCTAGAGCATCTGAATAGACCTGTGACTCTACATATACACTCCCCCTTTCTCCCATACTTGTCAGAACATGAACATCGACAAAGTTGGGAGAAGACAAGATAAATAGGGGGTAAACAACAAGAACATGCAGCTTTTCTTTTTTTCATTTCTTTTTTTATAAGTTGTCTGATTTTTTTTCTTTTAAGCCGTTCCATTTTTTTTACGGCTTTGCACCATTTTTTTTAAATCCCTTTTTTAAAATTGCGTGTGGCTCTTTTTTTTAATGCACGCGCCTCTTTCAAACACTCTCCCTCTTTTTTTTCGTCATTTCCTTTTACAAACATCTATCTCTCCCTTTTTTTTACATCCAACTCGCAGCCCCTTGCAATTTTTTTTAACTGGACTGCCCTCAATTTCCAGCCCACTGTTGGGCTTAAATAAAAAAAATTCTTTTATAAGCAGACCTTCGGATCTAGGTTCCCATCGTGGGAACCCCGTCTCTCAAACCTACCGCCCCCACGTGGGGTTTCTTCCCTGTAGATCTGCGCAAGAGAATCGCAGGAGGAGGCCGCCGCTAACTTGGATTTGCGCCACCATATGCGGTTGGGATTTGCCGCCTTCGCCTGGGGGTTGATGCGCGCGCGGCTCGCGCGGAGGAGAGGAGGCAAGCCCGGCTTGGATTGCATTGTCAGGATGAGGCGGAGGTGCCTGAGGAGCCCGGCGGGAAGGCGCGGAGGAGCCTGCCGCCTTCGCCTGCAGAGGATGTGTCGCCCGTAGGCGAGGATGGCTCCTCCTGGAGCCCTTCACGAGAGGGGGAACAGTCTTGATGTCGCGCCTGTGCGCGCGTAGGGCTGTGGAGGCGTCAAGATGGGAAAGCGGCCTTTGCCGCCTGGAGAGGATGCGGCTGCGAGAGATCGCTTCTCTCGCAGGCTTTGGAGCCGCGCGAAGGAGGAGAGCTGCAAGTTCTTCTGCGGGGATCAGGAGAGGGCCCGCTCCTTGGATCTCTGGAAGGCGATGTAGGACTGCAGGGATTCCCGCTGCGGGGATCTGGAGGGCGCGGAGTTGTGCGCGGCTGTGCGCCTGCCGATTTCACGGCAACTGCAGATCGGAGCTTCTGGACAGGAGAAATCGCGCCGCCAAAATTAGGGTTCTAAAAGAACCCTAGAACTTGAATCAAAAATTAATATGCTCTCAACTCTCCAAAAAAAATCACGAAATCAACCGAGAATCAAACCCGCTCTGATACCATGTTATAAAATATGAAGAATGCGGAAGCGAACATGGAAAAGAAAAAGAACAAAATAAGAACGCGGGATTTTAACGTGGAACCCTACTCCGTGAGGAGCGGGATGAAACCACGAGAGAAGCCCCTGAATTGGGTGTGTTTTTCTATTGATTTTCTCAATGAGTACAGGAGGTCTGGGGCTCCTTATATAGTATTCCCAGAGCCTCCAAGTCCCACCACGGGTCCATGTGGGACTAAACACTGGATGGGGTAAATGGATCTTCTCCATGAACCATTTACCCTGCTACAACTCAATAGGTGCACTACCAAATACTCCAACACTAATTTTGAAAATAGCGTATTACATCTAGTCCCTTTAGCTAAATTTTATTCAAAGCTTTAAATTTTGCGGAGAGTTACCCTTTATTGTGCTTGCATATCCATATTTACTTGACTCCTTACAGATTTATAGTCCAAAAAAAAGATTTATATAACAATTTGGATGTTTAAACCATGATGTAAGTCTTGAAATGTCATGGAGTTATGTATTAATCATAACTATTAAACTTCTAGAATTTGAAAATTGTAATTACGATTAATTATGTTTTATGAAAAACTTTCTTTCACGACTAAGGCTTACGCCTTGATACACTGGGAAAACGCATCGATACGCCTCACGCTTTATAAAACCTTGGTGGAGGCGGCATCGGTCTGATGGAGGTAGCAAAGTTTGAGGTGGCCAGATGAAGGCGGTGATGTTGAAGGCATCACCTATGGAATCACTTGCAGTGGGATTCAAGAAAAAAGAGTTTGAGTAAACAAGAATATTTTATGAATAGGGGGGAGTATCTGCTTCAGCAGTGAATGGTCTTTAGGGCTAACATGGGTCATGTGCTTCGTACTTGACCCACTTAATAAGGTTATTTGTAAGGCATAAGCATCACACACTTGCCTCAGCGCCCAGCACATTGGCTCCGCCTCAATCATCTCAAGGATGAAGTCTAAGGCTTAAGCCTCGAAGCGTTATCGATGCATCTGGCCTCGAGACATACAACTCACATGTCGAGGTGGCAGTTCTTAGAAACACAATATAAACAGGGATAATTGTAATGTTTGGAGATGTGTAGGCCATGGCACATCGGTATGGTGGTGTCCGATAAACTTAGAATTTCAAAAACATTACTTTATTTTAACATCCAAACTAATTGATCATTTTAAAAAAATTTCCTTCATTACTTGGCCAAATTCATTGAAATCAACCAGGTTAAGCATTAAAAGTCACTGCAAATGTGATTGTGCATCAAAACCTCTGAAAATTAAGGATCTTACATCTAATCATTATGTAAGGAAAAAACGTGATAAATATTTCTATAAATATGTCTTACATAAAGCGATAAATGCAACATAGATGTGACTTGCTCGACAATATCATCGTCAACATAGCAAGACAACACACATATCATCTGCCAAGCACGAACTTTCCGCCTATGAACCTGAAAGGATGGAATCCAACATCCTAAGTCAAAATGTAAAAAGATCCAGATTACGGAAAGAACAAAGAGATATATAAAGATAACTACTTACCCCGCTATATTTTTTATAGAGCTCCTTGGCAATATCTGTATCATTAATCTGACAAGTAGATCAGATAACAGACATTAGTATCACAAGAAATTGTAAATTTTTTGTGAGAATGCATGCCATAAATCCCTAAAAGAGATGATGTCCACAATCTCTAAAAAATTGGGCCGATAAAAAGTGCGCAGATGCAGAAAAGGCTGCATAAAATACCATACATGCAAATAAGGGAGTTTCATTAATTAGAATGTGTAGAGTACATATAAGTGAATAACTAGGCAATTGATGGTGGAGAGACAAGGCAACTGGATTAACCATAGATCAAGTGTTCCACATGTTCGGTTGACAATCAGATATCAAAAGTGGACTTCGGGTTCCTGTCCCACTGAAGGGAGCGGTAGTTAAATCATAACAAAACAAGCACAGGTGCAAACAAAGAAAAGTACTTCAAAGCATAGATGGTTAAAAATAAGCAACCAGAACATTTTAAATGGACAAACCTTCCACAGCAAGGGATAAAGACAGGCAGCATACAATACTCGGAAGCAGGTCTATTTCACAAAGTCAAAACAACAAACTGAAGTGCGAGTATAATAATAAACAGGTGTGGAGTGATAGGATCAACACTCAAGCTTCATCTCCAACAATACAATTCGACAACATCTCAAATTTGGAAGATGTCATACACACAACCAATAAGCTCCTCAAACTGCAAACACAAGGAGCCAAAGTGAATATGCACAAAGCTCGGATACCAAGTCTGATGTGCAGGTCAAAGGGAGAAAATCAATATGTTCATAAATGAATGGACCAAATTCCACATGTTCTTCGGAAAGCAAAAGGATGACTATTAGAGGCTAAAGCTCCCCATACATTATACAATAATAAAGAATCCGGGTGTTGGCTATTTAATGGGTGCTATGGTGTCAAAAATAGATATCGATGGGAATTTTAGGAAGAAGAACGAAAAACTACAATGCATTCCGTCATATTCAGCTCATCATTGACCTTGCATTAGTACATCCAAAACTAAATGTAAATTCAATTTATATTTATTAATATATAGTGTAAATCCAAATCACATAAACATTAACCCGTGAATCCAATTCACAATCAAGTCTTAGAAAATAATGTGGATCATTTTCACACTATGCCGGATTATAGGGATAACACTGTACACATTAATCTCATCTAGGATAATTGAATCAAGATTAGTTATCTTAGATTCCTCTCTGCACATAGCCAAAAAATAATGTGAACCTTATCCACATCATTCTTGGAGTATTGTGAATAACATTATCTAGGAAAACATTATTCATGATAATTAAATCTAATTTAATCATTCTAAATTTCATCCTCTTACACAGTAATTCAAACACCACTAAACAGTCACAATACTCAGATCTAGCTCTCAAGAAACATCCATTACATTCCTTAAATTCTTTTAAGGAAAATGTGCATTCTCCGTGGATACTTGGACATCATGGCAAGGTGGTTGTCTATGCCATATTGGATAATGAGATCCAATCGCATATCCAAATCTAGAAGACCTCTCAAAACTGTCTGATTATATCAGTCAGTGTATCAAATCATCCCATTGTATCTGAACAGAATTCAGATTAATATCCAACCATTTGACCCGAATTGGATAACTAATCTCGTGAGTAGATTCACTAAAATCCAAACATGTTTCATCACTCCATCGGAACAGAAGCATCAAGGTCTACAAATCGCATAACATTCCTCCAATATGGTATGGATGGTCCACATACATCATTATGTATGAGGTCCAGAATATCTCGACATCTTACACCATTTTCGGAGAAGGGTGCCCTGAACACTCCACTTTGAATGCAACATTGACAAGTAGATAAGTTCTAACTTTTAGACAATTTAAATGTCCATCACTTACTAGTTTGTTGATCTTATCAATAGACAAATGTCCAAGTCGTGATGCCAATCGAATGATCTACATTCTCTTTTTGCAATTTAAAGAGAGTCATTTTCCTTTAGAAGTTATCAGTAGTAATGAACCATTCATCAATATTCCAATTTTATAAAGTCCGCTAAATGTAAGATTACCTTCTGAAATATATTCATTATAACTCTTTACGACAAGTTCTTTTCAGAACGCATGCATATATCTAATAGGTTTAGTAATCGAGAGCAAATCCATTTTAACATAGAGATATCCTCTAAAACTAAGGGTTGTCTAATTGGAATATGGTAGTCTATCTATCGAATGATAATGGTTGCGATAATTGCATCAAATCCCATGTGGATGACTACCAACCTCTAGGTCATGTTTTCTAATCTTCTAAAACATGTGCAACCGAATGCTAGCAGAAGTACAAGATACAAATATCTAACTTTCTCCTCGTCAAACAAATAAGTCAGTTTCAATGATGATATATAGATGTAGGATATGTCGATGTACTAACCAAGTCCTTCTCAAAGAATTATAGATAGTTTGTATAGTCATACTTCCATTATATTTGCTTGTTGTGGTATTGGCAGTCATCCAACTATTTGTATTTGGATGTCATAAGTTTGAATGTCACAGGAGTACAGTCAACTTTTTTACTTTCCTTCTTATGGGTTAGGACTCAAGCTTCCATTACACTTCCCTAATTCTAAAACAACCATTGGCCAAGGTAAAAGATCTCTCAAATTGAACATGACCTCAAAGGGCTTCAATCTAAGAGTATTTCAACATTTATACTTGCTCCATCCCTTTCATACATTACGAGATTGAAGCGTGTGAAGGACCTGGGCAAAGAGGATAGAATGATGATAATCATCATATCCACATCCATGTGCTTTGTGTATTGTTGGGGAGGAAAATCATGACCATCTCTTCTACTCTTGAACTCGAGTACATGAGGTTTGGGAGGAGATGGGCATCTTGTAGGTGAACATGGATTCGCAAGCTGGCTTTAAGAACTCACATGTGACTAACCAATTCAAGTCAATGGCAGAGTTGCTAAGCCCACTCATTGTGATTTGGGCGATCTGGCTCTCACGTAATAGACTGATTTTTAGTTCGCATAGATTTTATGTTGAGAATGGTGTCCACTTAGCTAGATCTCTGCTCAAGACCGGGTTGTTGTAAGTTTTCTAGTAATCCTTATCTCTTAATAAAATCTTGGTGCGGATACCTCGGAAGTGTTCCCCTCTTTTTTTACTCAAACAAAACATATCCACATACATCTTGACTTTAGGACTTTGGTTCAGTCAGGTAGTCAAATATTTTGAGTACATCATCTCCTACGGAGTCATCATTTTACATAATGCAGTGAACCATGTCCTTCATGATCAACTGTTGAGAGTGTATATCTTTGTCAAAAACATCTCCTTCCGATCTAGAAGGATCATGACAATTACGATTTGCATAAACATGTAACTTTCAAAGCATATTCGTTGAGGGATAAAGACTGTAGTGATATACGAACCCATAATCGTTGTCTTATTTCCTATTTAATTGTTTATCATTATCGTTAGAGGAAAGTTGCATATTATAACTGTTGAGAAAAATGAATGACTTGTTTTATTCATGAGACCCCCATCGCTCTATTATATAGGAGAAAAACCATGGGTAAGTATCAAGAGAGGTATATAAAAAATAAAATAAGCAATAACACCAAGGATGTACGATAATCTCAACACTCCCCCTCAAGCTGGAGCACATATGTCTATCATGTTCAGCTTGGAACAGCATCTTTGGAAAGGGCCTCTATATCAGCAGTCTCATCTCCAGTAGAAACATGAGAGGTGGATATGAGACCCTTCTGGATCACGTCTCTGGTATAGTGGCAATCCACCTCTATACGCTTTGTACGTTCATGGAATGCGGGATTATTTGCAATAAAAAATGTTGCATGATTGTCACATATAAGTTGCATAGGAAGAGGTACATCAACTGCAAGATCTATCAAAACTGACCTCAATCTCATCATCTCTGAGCTTCCTTGACCCATGGCCATGTATTCGGATTCTACACTAGATCTAGCAACCACTATCTATTTTTTGCTTTTCCATGACACGAGTGAGCTGCAAACAAATATAGCATAGACAAAAGTAGACTTCCAGTCCCTAGGGCATCCTGCATAATCTGTGTATGCCCACGTTGTTACATCACGAGAAGTGCTTCTGCTGAATATAACACCACTTCCTGGAGAAGACTTCAAATATCTCAAAATCATATAGACAGCATCCATATGAACTTTCCTAGGTTGTTCCATGAAGGGGCTCACTTTTCTTACGACAAAGGATATATCTGGTATGGTGATAGTAGCATATAGAAGTTTCCCAACCAGCTCTTTGTATCTCCTCTGATCAACCTCCTCAGTATCATCATATAGCCTCATACTCGGATCCATAGAAGTAGTAGCAGGCTTGCACCCTGTCATGCATGTCTCTGGAAGATCAGTAACAAACTTCCTCTAGGTCATCACAAGACCACGCTAGTTCTTGGCGAACTATAATCCAAGGAAGTATCGAATGCCAAGTTCTTTGGTCACAAACTGCTGACCTAGGAACTCCTTGGCCACATGAATACCCTGCTCATCACCACACGTGACAATAATATCATCAACGTAGAGGAGAATAGCAATAGTACCACTTTGTGTCCTATGGACAAAAAGTGAGTGATCCATAGTGAACCGGGCAAACTCCTGATGCTATATCAATTCTGAAAGCTTCTGGTACCAAGCTTTGGGACTCTATTTTAGGCCGTAAAATGCTTTGTGGAGCCTATACACTTTCTGAGACTCCCCCTCAGCAGTAAACCACGGTGGTTGCTGCATAAAAACCTCCTCTTATAGATCACTATAAATAATTGCATTCTCCACATCAAATTGGTACAGAGATCAGTCCCGTGAAACAGCAACTGAAAGGAGAATGTGTAGTGTTGAGTGTCTGGCCAATGGAGAGAAGGTATCCTGATAATCCTACGTAAAGATCGGATGGATGTAGCAAAAATGAAAATGCTAAGGATTATGTGTAGACACATACGTAAAGATCAGATTCGAAATGATGCAATCAGAAAGAAAGTTGGTGTAGCTCCGATCGAGGATAAATGCGAGAAAACATATAACATGGTTTGGTCATTTGCAAAGAAGGTTAGATAATGCACTAGTTAGGAGATGCGAGTGTTGGGATGTTGGTAAGGCTAAGAGAGAGAGAGGACGGCCCAAGAAGTATTGGAAAGAGACAATACAAAAGGATCTTACTTTTTTGGATATAAGCCCAAGATTGACCCAAGATAGATCTGAATGGAGGCGAAGAATCCATGTAGCCAACCCTACTTAATAGTGGGAAACGGCTTTGTTGTTGGAGGTGTTGGTATCATAACAAAAAAGCTACATATTTTCTTTAGATTCCCACGCATGCTTTTAACATTCATATATAGATATTAAAAAAGGGACCACGATAGAAAGTTATGTATTTCCTATTAAAATATGTTCCCACATGCACAATATTCAAATATATAAACCACCTAAACATAAACATATATAAAGACGAGGCCTCAAATTTCAGCGAAATTCGGTCGAATTTCTGTCAAATATCGATATCCTGTCGAAATCAAAATTCGACTAAAATGGCCGAAATGACCGAAATATGGCGGCCCTAGTAAAAAAATGACCAAAATTTCGGTCGAATTTCGACCGAAATTCCAATTCGATCGGTCAACGAAATGGTGACCAAAACCGATATTTAGGGCCTTGTATAAAGGTTGTAGGAAAGGTGTCTTCTCGACAACATACCCCCTCTTTCCTCAAAAATAAACCACCTAAAATTGACATAAAAATTATACGTTTCGAAATGTATAATTTGATTATAAAAAGTAATCCAAATATCCAATTAGATAATTTGATTACAAAACCATAGGTCCCAGCATGACATTTAAAAAATTAGTTCACGATTTATACATTTCGAAATGTAATAAATGTCAATGGACCATGGTGAATACACAATAGTTATAGGTTTCTTAACCTAAACATGAACCAGAAAAGAGTTTATCAATCTACAAAATATTCTTAAAATCCATTTATCCATTCCAAAATGCTCCTAAATGGTTAATTGTATTATTGCAGCAACCAAAATATAACACAATATTCTTAGCACTTAATTTTCTAACAAAAGAACTAGAAAAACCGCCTACTTTCACCGGGTGGCTAGTGGTAGACGTCGCACCAATTCCATCTGCTCTATTTTGCTCAATGGCTCCTTCATTTCTGGTGACAGGGAGTTGGGCGATGCCTTTGTGGGGCACTTCAAGAATGCATTTGGTTGCAGGTCGCCTCGCCACTGGCGTTGGCTGGGGAGGGGGGCCCCATCGATCTCTGAATCCGATGCTTTGTCATTGATCAGGCCTTTCTCCTTGGAGGAGCTGAAAGACGCGGTGTGGGACCTTAATGACGACGCCGCGCCGGGCCCTGATGGGTTCTCCATGGCGTTCTACCGCAACTTCTGGGACCTGGTGGCTGGCGATATTTTTGTTGTAGCATTCGACTTCTTCACCGGCAATCGCGGGTTCGACAAGATTAATAAGGCCCTGATTGTGTTGATCCCCAAGACTCACCCGGCTAATCGCATTGAGGATTTCCGTCCGATCTCTATCTCCAATTGGGATTTATTTAATAATCGCTAAGGTCTTGGCCAGGAGACTTGCTCCACTTCTGGCATCGCTTATTTCGCCTACGTAGGCGGCTTTTATCCGTGGCCGACATATTTCTGATTGTTTTGATGTGGCGTCGGAGCTCGTGGCGGCGTGGAAGAGATCCAATTCTAAGGGGATCCTCTGGAAGATTGACTTTGCCAAGGCGTATGATTGCCTTGACTGGCGTTTTCTATGGTCGGTTTTGAGGCGAAGGGGCTTTCCTGCGACGTGGATTTCTTGGATGCGGCGATGTGTTTCGACGGCCTCTCTCTCCATTTTGTTGAACGGTTGCCCAGTGGGGGGCTTCTTCCAACCGAGGAGGGGGGTGCGGCAGGGGTGTCCTCTCGCACCTCTTTTCTTTGTGTTGGTGGCTGATGTCCTGCCTCGGATGATTGATGGCGTGGCTGCGGCGGGCCTGACTAGGGGTTGTTATATTGGGGAGCTCCATGTCCCTTCCATTCAGTTCGCAGATGACACTTTGTGCTTTGTTGAGGGGGGAACCGATGTGGTGGCTGGTATGGCCACCACTTTCAATGAGGCTTCGGGACTGGTCATTAATGCGTCGAAGTCTAAACTGGTCCCTTTCGGCATGTCGGAGCGGGAGGTTCGGGAATGCGCGCAGATCCTGGGGGTCGGCCCCTCTTCTCTCCCCTTCGACTATCTTGGGCTCCCTCTTACTGTCGGTCGTTCTCGGCTCCGCGATTGGAAGGTTGTGGTCAAGAAGATGGAGGCCCGTCTCGCGGGATGGCGAGCGGTTTTATTGTCCAAAGGAGGGCGGTTGGTTCTTCTAAAAGCGGTACTTTCATCTATTCCAATTTACTTTTTCTCGGTTCGGGGTATGCCAAAGGGGATTCGCCAACGGTTGGAGAGGTGTATGCGTGGGTTCCTGTGGGGCCGGAAGGGGGAAGGTTGTAGGAGGGTTCACCTTGTGGAGTGGGAGGTAGTCTCTCCGCCCAAGAGGTGCGGGGGCTTGGGGGTCAGGCGCCTGGATTTGGTTAATGAAGCTCTTTTGCTTAAGTGGGCCTCTCGACTGTGGGGAAATGAGGAGAGCCTTATGATTAATGTCCTGCGGGAGTTGTTGGGCGCGGATTTGTTTGGATGCCTTAGGGGCGATTCGTTGGGCCGCTTATCTCCATTCTGGCGTGGTATAACCACTGTTTTTAGGCATAATTGCTTGCTTTTTAAGCCACTGTTGGGCAACGGGAGATCCTTTCGCTTCTGGATCGATGACTGGACCGGAAGGGGTGCTTTAAACTTGATGTTCCCGCGTTTTTTTTGCTTTGGTCGACAACAAGGACGCGTCAGTGGCCTCATGCTGGGAGAACGATTGCTGGAGCCCTACGATCGCTGCTTCCCTGTCCGATCATCGGGTGGAAGACTTTTTATCGTTATTGGCATGCTTCTCGTCCCAATCCTGGCCGCGACCACTGGGCCTGGAAGGATGCCTCTTTCTCTTCGCGCAAGGCGTATTCCGCTATTGTTCCTGCCCACAATGACGATGACGAGATTTTGGTGCGTGATTGCAGATTCTTATGGGGATTAAAACTTCATGAGCGCATTGGTATATTCTTATGGCTTCTTCGTCGAGGACGGCTTTTGACTCGTGATCGTTGTGCAATTATATTTCAGAATGTTGGTTCAATGTGCGCTCTCTGTGATGCGGAACGGGAGACAATTCCTCACCTCTTCTTCGAGTGCGGCCATGTTCGCAGCATGTGGGATGATCTGCCTTGGGCTAACGCCATTGCGAGAGCTTGGTTATTTCAAGGGGTAGGGAAAGGAAGACTCTACTGGATCCAATCGCAAGACTGTGGAGTATTTGGCTGGGGAGGAATGAGGCAATTTTTGCGGCTCAACGGTTTTACAAGGAGAATATATTATTGAGTGCTAAGCATTTTCTGGAGGATTGGTCCTAGGGTTGGCTTACTTTGGTTTTTTTGGGGGGCTCCAATGCTTGTGCCTACCCTCTCGGGTAGGGCTTTTTTTTGTACCTCTTCTCTGTTCTTTGTAAATTTTCTTTCGTTTTTTTATAATATATTGGGGTGAACACCGTCGAGTGTTTCCCCCTCTTTTGAGCTTCAAAAAAAAAGAACTAGAAAAACAAAAATCAGAATAAATCATTACCAAAGAATAAAAAGAACCAACAAATATTGAAGAAAATATATTATATATTGTGTAGGTTGCCCAGGAAGAGAATAAGGTTACTGAAAACTGTCTAAAAACCCTATCTAACATGTATTATCAACATAATATGGCAAACAAAGAACAAAATAAGAGAAAGAGGTGTTTTACAAACCTTCATAATTCATGGAAGGAGTTGGTAGTGGTTGCGGAGGATTCGCAGTGGAGGGGTCGCGAGGTGGAGTTGCAAAGGAGATGTTGCGGTCTTACGGAGGTGGAGGCGTTGTGGCGGAATAGTCCCAACAAAGGCGGACAAGTTGCAGAAGAGTTGCTAGCATGCTGTGAAGTTGAAGGCACTAGAGTGGAGGAATCACAAGGTTGGCAGAGGCATTGGGGAGGAGGAGGCTTTGTGCGGAGGTGGCACGATGCGGAGAAGGCGGAGATGCAGTGAAGACGTGGCGAGAGGACGGGGAAGATGGGTTTCTCTGCTTGCTGCTGAAAATGTTTTGAAATTAGGGAATTGGGAGAAGCGAAGGTTTGGCAATCGGATCCTTAACCAAATCCAGAAATCGGTCAGACCGCATATCCACCCTATATGCAGCCGCATATGCGGTTTATACGGCCCGAATAAGCTTTCGGTCCGCATGTGACATGCAGTTCGGTTGGCTACCAGCATATGCATATGCGGCTGCATGGACAGCATTTCTAAACATTGGTGGCAACAAAGGCCCCTACCTTCTACTATGTAGTGTTAAACTAAATAAACGTTAATGCAGTTTCATAATTGCATTTCATTAGCAACAACATTAGTGAAGTTCATCCTTGCACCATGAATGCTCCATGAACTGCAACTAAAGCATAAAGAACAAGGTGCATATCGTGACTCAAGCCCAAAGGGGACACCATCTCCAGCAACCAACGTTTATATCCAGATAACGTACTTGAACACTGTAAAATGCTACATTTGTCTTGGCTAACCGTACGGTGATTATTGATTAATATAGATAGGTTTGTCTTTAGAGATGCTAAAAGCAACTGCAATAATTGGCACATTCTCCCGAAAGGAGAATGCAAATAGAAGCAACAGAAGCACGGCCCAAGGTATCAAGTTGCTTTACTATCACATAAAATTAGGAATAAATCAGCCAATACGAGCAAAATTTTAAAGATGTAAACATTGGAAGCCTACTTCCCTACCCATACCACTGTTTCTAAACTTTTAAATGCAGAAATCCAGAGAGGATCAAAAGTACAACATTCTATATAAACCATTTAAAAAAAACATAATTCTGATATCCAGACAAGTTGATTCTATAGTACAAATGTTGCCCACGGTCAACATCTTCCTAATGCCCCACATGTACACTTCCCAGGGTATCATGCCTCCTACAACCTGCCGCCTCTTTTTCATCTCTTTCTCCAGGCAGAAAGCATATCATTGAATTTTTTTGTTCCCACCTTCCAATAAGCCTGATAATGTTGCATACACGATAAGCTGTTCCACTCAACTCACAGCCACAATCTTCCAACAAGTTAATGCACCTTCCTTCGTCTCCTAGGGTAAACCATGTCTCACCTGCTCTTATTTGTTAGGTCTCAATTCATATTTCATTCCCTCCCAGCCTAAGAAGCATGGGCTTGTAGCTAGTTTAAACGTTGAGAAGCCTCAAGCTTCCATAAAATAGACAGTAAAAATCGCTACATAGATAACCACCATCCATTAAGAGATTGGTCCATGCTTCTTGTCAAAATTCCCTTGAAGATAAAAATGATTGTTGTAAATTTTCCTTTACGAAACATAAACCACCAGCACAAAGGTGCTAATATTAATACGCAAGGGCTTACAGCAGAAGTTAGCATTTCCATTAGAAATGCCTTCCCACAAGAACGAATAGAAGCCGCATCTTCTTCACAAGCACAACCATTTTCCTTATTTGCCACCTTCGCAAGTTTGAAGAAAAGAATGGCAACAGATACACGAGCATACATCTCTGTGTTAATGAATGCCTGAAACATACAGCTCGATAAATTATGACGAATGGATTGTAATCATTAATCAGGAGTTCATGAAGTAAATAAGACAATAAAATACCAAGAATAAAGAACCTTTCCACAAATATATAGAAAAAATAATATCACTCATCATGCTAAATTCAATTAACATAATATCATTCAAAAAAAGGTATCAAATGCAGTGACATACACGTAAAAAAAATACGATATACTAGTTACCAACAGTTACTCATGTATATCCTGAGAATGCTGAAAGATGATGATCATGATAAAATACAAATTAAATCTTTTTCTCTAAAAATGCCAATATAGACATGATTGTGTGTACCTCATCGGCAATTAGGGGTGCATACGGATCAAATAAAATCCGTAATATGATCCAATCCAATGTGATTAGACTGGATTGGTTTTGTTTTGTTATTCTAACGGATTGGATCGGAATGAGATTTTGAAAATCCGTTAAATCATAGATCGCATTGGATAGCTATCAAATCCGTTAATAATATATACGATAACTATTAAAATATAAAACCTTCTATCTTATACTACCTGATGATTATACCAACATCTTCCTTAGTCAAGTGGCGCTTTAATTAGAATTTAACATATAACATCATGTCACTAATAAAAAAAGAAAATTTTAGGATTAAAATATAAAAAATTCAACTATCTTAGTCTACTTCTCACAAGCTAACCTCACAAATTAACAATGCAAGAGTTTGTGATGTAGATTGAAAATTTGCAATGATGGAAAATAAATTTTGATGGTGGAAAATATTTGGTGGAAAAAATAGAGAGGAGGAAGAAGAGAAAACTCGCCGGATGCGAGGGATTTGAGGACGAGAATCGCGTCGATCACGTCGAGGGAGAAGAGATAAAGGAAGGAGATATGAGAATGCATAATCTCAATTTTAATTCAACTTCAACTGTCTTAAAATAATAGACTACCACCTCTTTATATAAGAGGGATCGGATTACATAATCCGAAAGAAAATTCAAATTTGACTCTATCTTATCCTAATTGACTCTAACCGACTAACTAATTGATTAGAAATAAATTCAAATCTTTAATTTATCCTAATTGACTCTAACTAATTAAATTGAGATCACACGCAATCTCTTTATTTAAAAAAATACAATGACTCAATTATTCGTAAATAAAATTAGACTCGAATTAACGGAAAGAAAAATAAAAAATGATGCCCTATTTATTTGTTTTGTGCTGCATCAGTTTTCCTCCGCTTGAATAATTCATCTCCCGATGAATTGCCTGATCTGCAGGCTTGAAGCTTGATAATTTTAATCCAGCGTTCTCGATCAGGCCATGGAAGAACTGATGTGGAGCAAACGGCAGAATCCAGGCGTATGTGGTGCGATGGTTGGAGCCGTTAACTTCGTGATGGAAGAGCATGTGTAATGCAAATGCGGGCGCCCACTCGGGTTTTGTCCCCTTGATGTGATGCTTACAAAACTGATGAAGCATATTCGTATCGGGTGTCTCGGATTTTGAAGATCCCATAGCAAAGCAATGGCACAAATTTAATAGAGGAGGAGATGGAGGTAATGCACTAGACCAAGGGGCCTTTACATAGATAAAGCCACCATTACTAATCCAACTTGGAAAAGGTAGACGCCCAAATATCTTTCTTTCGACACTTCCTTTTCAATATTCCTGCTCCAGAGTGGTGGAATGAAATTTCCGTACCCCTTCCTATAAAAGATCTCCTCTTAAATTCCCCATAACTTTACCAAAGGTATTAGGTAGAGGGAGGTACCTGTAATTTTTCCAAAGCCACTCTAAATCCCTAATTTTAAGGGACTGGATCCTTGTTGGAGAGAACTCTGGAGTCCAAGGGACTTGTTCCTCCTACCCTCGACGTAGGTGGCATCGAACCCTACGTCTAGGGTTCCAACAGCTTTGGTGGCTCGATATCGAGCAATGGCGGCGACGGCAGAACAGGGTTGACGAGAGACTGATGGAGGTGTGTGGGGGTAGGCATTGACGGGGTGGCGATAAGGGATGTGCGATAGGGTGGTTGAGAGAGAAGGGGAGTGGTTGGCGTGCACTGGCGGCAGTCTAGAGGGACAAAGCGACGGTCGTTGGAGAGCTGGCAGGTGGCGGGTGGGGTAAGGGAGGGTCAAGGGATGGGAGGGCGGGCGGTGGCGTAGGTGGGGGGAGTAGGGATGGGAGAAGGGATCGGCGGTAGCGCAAGGATGAGGTGGTGGGCAGTGGATATGGATAGAGATGGGAAGGGAGGAGGCGAGGGGGGAACCGGAGGTGCGAGGACGATAATCGGGGTGGCAGGAAGGGGAGTTGGCGCTGGGGGATGCACTGCAAGAGGTGCGGGGGTGGCGCAAGGGGCGTTGAGGTTGGGAACTGCAGTAGCACTGCAGGAGGTGCGAGAATGGCGGGACGGGGCACTGGGGTTCGGGAATATGCCGCAGGAGATACTGAAATGGCAAGGAGGGGTTGCAAGGCGACTCACCTGGTTGTTGGAGGGGCGAGGTTGGCAGAGTGGGCCTGCGAGAGGGTCGTGGATGGCTCTAGAGTCGAGTTCTCCGGAGGCTGCAAGTCTGAAACGGTCTGGGCAGCGAGCGAGCTATTGTTGACTTCATTTTTCCCATCTAAAACGGCATGGACAGCGAACAGATCGTCGTTGACGGCAAATTTTTTTCTTCGTCAACTTGTACCATAAAAATATCAATATTGTACCATGAATCTATCCATTGTTGAACATTGATGCTTGTCTAGAGGCGATTCTTGAATTTTTGTTGACACGAACGCGCATGCGAGCCATGAGATAGGTGGCTTTGATCGAGCATCATCTTCCAATATCCGACAGGACCATGGAATCGTGACAACGATTCAATTTCCAAGCTCTGATACCGATTGATGCAAACTGAAAATTTGCAATGACAGAAAAAAAATGTTGATGGTGGAAAACATTTGGTGGAAAAATTAAAGAGTGGGAAGAAGAGAAAACTCACCGGATGCGAGGGAATTGGGGGTGAGAATGACGTAGATCGCATCGAGGGAGAAGAGATAAAGGAAGAAGATTATGAGATAAAACTCAATTTTAATTCAACTTCAATTGTCTTAGAATAATAGACTTTCACCTCTTTATAAAAGAGGGATGGGATTATATTGTCAGAAAGAAATTTAAAATTTAAAATTTAAAATTGTCTCTTTCTTATCCTAATTGACTATAACCGACTAACTAATTAATTTGAAATAAATTCAAATCTTCAATTTATCCTAACTGACTCTAACTAATTAAATTGAGATCACACGCGATCTCTTTATTTAAAAAATTTTGCAACGACTCAATTATTCATAAATAAAATTAAAGAAAAATAGAAATTGAAGCCCTATTTATTTGTTTCGTGTTGCATCAGTTTGGACATTGCATCTCCTTCTCAAGTGGAGCTAACTTCAACACAAATTAATTACATATGGTCCAATCTCAATTCCATAGGGTCACCTTCATTGACTATGTTCTTTGTTTGGAGTTTGTTTGGAGATGTGGGATACAATTCTATTTCGCATCTCATTTTCTAACCACAAAATGCAAGGTGTAGTGACTTAAAAAATGCAAAGCATACATGAGATGCGGATACTATTGCCTTCTAGGTCAAGTTCTTCTCCAGTTGTGTGCTATATTTTTGTCACGTACTTATCGATCGAAAATCAATAGTATATAATTTGATATATTTCTTTCATAAAGTATTTATAATTATTGTAGTTGAATTAATAATTGGGATAAATCGATTGTAGTAAACGCTCTTTTTTACATCAATTCAACATAAAAAGTTATCGCATATTAAGTGTTACTAACATGAGGCTAGGCCATGAGGGGGAGAATATACAAGGATCAAAAACCCTATCCAATCCGTAATATGGTGGATTTGATTGGTTTGGATTTGAATATTTAATGGATTGGATCGGATCGAGAAAAGTTATAATCCGTTAAGGTTGAATTGGACATGTATTAAGGTAAAATCTGATCCAATCCGATCCATGTGCACTATGTTGACAACCACATTTGCAGTCTTGATCACATATTGAACCCCATACCGAACTTGTCCACAACAGTAGATTGCACAAACGACCAAAATGGACAAGTTTTCCAAGAAAAATTGGAATAAGGTGAACTGCCCATAAGGAAAGGCTGGAAAAGAAATCTAATGCTTCCAAAACAAATTATCACACATCCCTACCATGAATGAAAGCCTTCCAAAAGATCAAAAGCTTACAATGCTTCTCAGAGAAACAGTTGATGTCACATCAGGGAATAATTTAAGGTACCTCAGCAAATTCAGCATGGGGGCTTTGAGACAGGAATGAGACTTCCAGTTTCGCATCAACATTTTCTGATAGTTCAGCCTCAAAATCCTCATCAAAGGCAACTAACAAATAAACGGGAAAAAATGTAAACAAATAGGAAATATGACTATCTTCAGAAAAATTGTAAAGGGCACAACCATACCAGATCCATAAAGCGATAATAGCTTCAGCTCTTTCATATAGTACTTGATAGTCATCGGAAATAAAAACCACAACCCAGTTAAATGGCAAGCCGCAAGGTCTAATGGTCCGCGGACTTTTTGTTCCCTCTTCAAGAAGTTGCTCAATGAACTGTAGGAGAAGAATATGAACAATTTTTTTATTCAATGAATATTTTAAACTCACATTGAAAAGTACAACAGGACAATACATATTACAGTTTTCAATACATTATACATTCCTTATATCATCTACGCAATTACAAACAGAAAAAACTATACCCACAGCTTATTCGATATTTGCTCGTTTGTGAAATCCTAGAAAATCGTGACTAGGCACAGTTTTCCCTCCATGGCTCTTAAAATGTCAGTCTTCAGCATCACCCTTTAACCCCTGCATTATTCATATCATGCCTTTGCAGTAGGGGCCGGCATGGCTTATTAGACAGGAGTATTCACCTGCTCAGTAGAAAGAACACGGCCGACTTTTGTCCCAAACATAGGGTAGCCACCACCAGCCCCTGCACGGGCCCTCCGGAGCGTCAAAGTCCCCGCGCAAGGCTGCCCATGCCCCTTTCCTCGAGCAGTCAGGGCTACTACAGCCTAGGGCAACACCGCTACCTCCGTCGAGGCTGCTGCTGCTACTTGGTTGAGGCCTCCCAAGCCTCCGCCAGACCTCGCTAGGGCCTATGTGGCCATCCTCAGGCACCCATCAAGCCACTCTTGCATTTGCTAGGGCCCCAGCGGGTCTCAATAGACCTTCGCCAGAACATAGGAGCCCCGTTAGGGCTTCAATCGGTCTTGAACAGCCCCACTAGGGCTCTAGAGTCTTGCTAGGGTCCATAGGATATTCCTTAACCCCCTGCCAGCACCGCCAAACTGCACCACAATCTTCACCAAAGTCAATTTGTGGTGACACAACCACAATTTACCACTATAGAAACCCGAAACAGGGCCAAAACGGTGAATTAGGTCACCCTTATGCCTGATTAAAACAATTGATCTTTTTCTGATCACTTTTTCTTCACCTTTGTGACAACAATAACGTTCATTGAAACCACGCCCATGTATTCGACTTCTTCTATGGTGGTACATGACACTTTTATCAAATTAAAAGGCACAGAAAATTAAGTGCTCTTGTTTCGATCCTTAAAGATATCCGTCGGTGGTCAGCGCAAAAACTATATTCATATCGAGGAACCTCTCAAGGAGACGGACAAAAACTACGACATATGTTGTGATGACAATTGCCAAGTTATCACTTGGATATCCAACAACCACAATCAAAACATTGCAGCAAATCTTCTTTACAAGGATTCTGTAAAGGTGGTGTGGGAGAATCTGGAACGAACCTACTCCTAGAAGACAACCAAGTCTCGACTCAGAAATCTGCACGCGGATCTAGTCAGCGAATCAAGGAGATTCAAGTCTTATCGAATACTATAGGCTACTAACTAGTCTTTTTGAGGAGCTCATTATTTTCCAGCCAGCATGTTGTGATCAACAGGTTGGAGAGCGTGTTGATTGGCAAGTTTATTGATTCCTCTCTAGACTGCATCAACGATACAAGCCTGTGAGGGATCAATTTTTGACGGATGATATTCTGCCATTGATTAAGATCATCTTTGGTCGTCTGCAGAAATTTGAGACACATGTTGAGCGCCCTTCCACCATACCATCTACAGAGACTACAGCTCCTTATGCATCGTCACGAAGGACCTTAATCAACATCATTACTACCTTGACATAGAAGTGACACGCACTAAAGACGGACTTCACCTTTCACACAGGAAGTATTGTTTCGACATCCTGACTGAGGTTGGATTACTTGGATGTAAGCCTTCACGTATTCCTACAGACCTGGGGAAGCACTCAACTTCAGTTGATCCTATTTTTGAAGATACTACATGATACAAAAGCCTGGTGGGCAAATTCTTTACCTTATTGTCATTAGGTCGGATATATCTTAAGTTAGGAGCAGAGCCATCCAACACATGGAGCAACAACATTACAGCCAATGGCAGGATGTTCTTTAGATTCTGTGCTATTTGAAGGAGTCAACAGGACGAGGCCTCTTCTATGGGATAATTGGTCACACCGATGAAGCTGCATATGCTGATGCAAATTATGCGAGTTCGTATGAGGATCGCTGCTCCATTACAAGATATGCCATGATGATTGGAGGAAATCTTGTCACTTGGAGATGCAAGAAGCTGACTGTAGTCTCGAGATCCAGTGCAGAGGCAAAATATAGGACAATAGATCATGCTACTTGTGAGACAACTTGATTACTCTCCTTTCTACAGAACTTAGTATTGTTGTCACTACTCGTGTTCTTCTATATTGTGACAAAAAGTTTGCTACATACATTGCTATGAACCCCGTGTTTTATGAGTGTACCAAGTACATAGAGATCGACTGCCACTTTGCCCGCGGTGTCATACGAGAAGGGAAGACTACTACCCCCACATCTCAACTGATCTTCATCTTGCAGACGTATTCACAAAGAGCCTACCAAAGAAGCGTCTCTTGTGGATAGCTTCCAAGTTGGGCATTATCGATAGATTTGCTGCAACTTGAGGGGGAGTGTTGGAAACGATATTATGTTTCATCTTTTTTTTTACTTTTTTTAGGAAAAACGGTGGGATGGACCTCCTTGAGGTCCATCCAATCTTATTTTTTTACTTATACAAACTTATATGATCTGGTGGTAGTGCAGTGCGCCAACCACCCAAAAGACCAGGGTCCAAATCCCCTCTTGTAGGGATGCGTTAGGTAGAAGACAGCCAGTGTAAAAAATTAGCGAATCTTTCAACATGGATTTGAGCAGGAATCCATATAGTCGACCTTAACCTTACTAATAGTGGAAGAAGGCTTTGTCATTTTTAACCTTTTGAGGCAATTTATGTAATCTCCCATTTATGAATGCTCTAGGGTTTCATCCTATATAAGGACTCCTATACCTCTTGAATAAAACAATTCATTGCATTCTTTCATCAATCTCTGCACTACATAGCATACACACGCAAAATAAAAACAAATATATCAACATCCTCTGGGAAGAAGCAACTTTCACCGTCTCCATAGAGATTGTAAGCTCTCCTCTCTGTGAGATAGTACAAGGGATAAGTTGTAACAACATCCTTGGTTACTTTTGTAATTAGGTTGCATCAGTGATGATCTTTGTACTAGGTGTTTGAGGGTTGTTAAAAGAGGAGCACGCCTCTATAAGCCTAGGGTTCCTGGAATAATCATCTCTATTATTTTTCTTCCAACATGGTATCAGAGCGTCGGTCTTAGACCGGAGCACAGATATCCAAAACCCTAGACCCCACCTTCCAACCCCGCACTCCCCCTCCCCACGCCTCCGCACACGCCCTCCACTGCCCTCACGCATCCTCGTACGCTCCCATGCCACGCAAATACCCAGCATCATCCCCACACAGCCCTTACGCACCTCCACGCACTCCCGTACTGCGCACAAAACAAGCACGCACTCGCGTGCACAACCCAATGCGCAACACCCCTAGCAACCAGAGCCCTGCTCACGTGTGTAGCCTCCGTGCGCAGCCCGCGCGTGCAGTCTTGTGTACGTTACCTGCACGCGTGGAGTTTCCTGCACGCCAGCGTCGGTCCTCTCGTCCGGTTGATGGGTTTGAGTGCATAAGTCTACATATGCATTCAAATCCGCATATATATGTGTAAACATTCACCTTTAGATCTTCACAAGCCCTAGTCTTCTACCTCCAGCATCATGTCTGAGAACAAAGAAGATGAACCCACCACAGGCACTTTCAGAGGTTCGCGTCTATTGTCAAGATGGACGGGACAAACTATGAGCTCTACGCTATGCAGTTCATAAGTCGGAGCCGGTGGAAAAGACTAGAGTAAATTCTTCATAGGAAGCGGACAACGCTTATGCCAAAGTATGGCTCTCGGGTACATTGACAATTGAAATCGCCATGACGTGTAACATCAACCTACTGCAAAGGCGATGTGGGATATCCTCGCAGCAACATATTCTCAAGTGAGGAATGAGATGAAGATCCTCCAACTCCAGCATGATATATTCACTATCAAGCAAAATGGACGGCCCCTGCATTCCTTGTATACATCCTTGAGAGGGATGTTTGAGAATTATATAGTTTCATGCCTCTCACTGTCACCCCCGAGCAGCAGAAGACATAGGGCTCGTTTGGATACGGGGTTACCCCTGGGGTAACCCAGTTTATCCTTACCCCTAGGGTAACCCAGTTTATCCCTCGTTCATCATTGATTTGCTTTTCCTAGACGTCAGAGTCGGAGCAATAGCTCTCTTTTTGAGTTATTTCATGTAGACATTTGGGGTCCGAGTCGTGTTCCTGATCACTAGGGACACAGGTTTTATCTTGTGGATGTGGATGATTTTTCTCAGTTGTCAGGGGTGTTTCTTTTGAAGCAGGGAATGTGATCAAAACTTTAATTAATGAAGTGCAGAATGTATTTTCTACCTCTGTGAAATTTGTGCGAACTGACAATGCTTTGGATTCTATACTCATATTATATCACATTTTTTCATCTCGTGGAATTATTCATCAAATATCATGTGCTTACACTTCTCAACAAAATGGTGTTATTGCGAGAAACCATCATCATCTTCTTGATGTTACTCTAAGTCTTCTCATTCAGAGTCGTGCTCATATTCATTTAGGGGTGATGCGGTTCTTACAACATGTTATTTGGTGAATTGTATGCCATCATCTGTCCTAGGTGAGAAAATTCCCTTCTCTATAGCTTTCCTAGAGAAAGAGTTATTCTCACTCACTCCTCGTGTGTTCGGCTCTATTGTGTTTGTTCACCAGTTGATTCCTAGTCTTGACAAGCTCTCTTCTAAAGCTGTCAAAGGTGTGCTTGTTGAGTACTCCAGGATCCGGAAGGGATACCGCTGTTATGATCCTTTGTGCAGAAAATACTATATCAGTGCTCACGTCACATTTTTTGAGTTTGTGATTTATTTCTCTCCTACAAGTGAGAAGTTGGCTTCATCAGAATCAATTGATGATGTTTACATGCCACCCCCTCCTACGGGCTATTCACCACCTCCTCTTGTGCATGTGGTCCCACCACCACCACCATATCCTCCTCCCCCTCCTACTACCCTGTCGAATGTACCAACAGTTCCACATTACTTAAATTCCATACCATCATCCTGCTTCTACTCATAGTCACCGCCCGTTTTCCAGTATGCCCTAGGTTTATTTTGATAACATGATTTATAATGATGGGTAAGGAGATATATATGTATAGGAATCTTTGCAGGAGAATGGCCAACAGATGGAGGAGGTTCCCAATGACCCGGATATTCCTATTACAGTTCGCAAGCAGAAATGGGTTGGGCTTCTTACCCCCTTGCTTCTCATGTTTCCCTTCATGGTCTAATAGGGGACTTTAAGAGATTTGCAGTCGCTCTAATTGCAGTGGAAATTCCACGTATCTAATAGGAGGCATTGAAGGATAGTTGTTGCTGCTTGGATATGGAGGAACAAATGGTTGCGTTGCAGCCTCGTGGTACATGGAGTTTGGTGTCTGCTCCTCCTGGGGCGTCTGTAGTCAGTTGCAAATGGGTGTTTATTGTTAAACATCATGAAGATGGCCTGATCGCTACAAGGCAAGGTTAATGGCGTGTGGCTTTACTCAGAACTACGACGTGTATTAGTTGGACACTTTTTCTCCAGTAGCTCGTCACTCTACACTACGTATCCTACTTTTAGTAGTAGTGGTACGTGATTGTCCTTTATTTCAATTGGATGTTAAAAATGCATTTCTGTTGGGAAAAATGAATGGTTTGTGTATTCCATGAACCCTAGGCTCTCTTATATAGGAGAGTAGCCTATGGGTAAATTACACAAAGCATACTATGAAGAAAAACAAAATAGAGAAAGGTACAGATACTACAATTATTGTATACGTTAACACTCCCCCTCAAGATGGAGCATAGATATCAATCATGCTCAGCTTGGAAGCACACTTCTGAAATGGACCTCGTAGCAATGCCTTTGTGAATATGTCTGCAGTCTGATTCTCTGAAGGAACATGAGATGTAGCAATGAATCCTTTCTGAATCATATCACGTATAAAGTGACAATCCACCTCAATATGCTTGGTCCGCTCATGGAATGCAGGATTGTTTGCAATAAACAAGGTAGCCTGATTATCACATTCTAAGTTCATAGGAAGTGGTACATCTAAACATAGATCTGTAAGCACAGCTTTCACCCACATCATCTCTGTAGTAGCCTGGGCCATAGCCCTATATTCGGATTCAGCACTAGATCTAGCTACCACAGTTTGTTTCTTACTCCTCCATGAGACTAGGGCATCTCCAATATAGACAGCATACCCTGAGGTGGACTTCCTATCCTTAGGACATCCTGCATAGTCTGCATCTGCACATGCTGAGATAGAAATCCCCTTTCCTTTCTTGAATAGCAGACCTGCACCTGGAGAAGATTTGAGATATCTAAGTATCATATGTATTGCATCCATATGCACCTGGCGTGGTTGCTCCATGAACTGGCTCACATGGCTCACTGCAAACAATATATCTAGTCTACTGATCGTGACATACAACAGTTTGCCTACCAGTTCTCTATATCTTCTCCTGTCCACCTCCTCTGTGTTATCTTCATAAAGCTTCATGCTGGGGTCCATTGGTGTCGTAGCAGGTCGACACTCAAGCATACATGTTTCACTCAACAGATCTGTAACATATTTCCTTTGTGACATGACTAGTCCATAGGAATTTCTGGCAAATTCAAGCCCCAGAAAGTATCTAAGGACCCCAAGGTCCTTAGTGACAAACTCACTACCCAGCATTTCTTTCGCCTGCCTTATGCCCTGCTCATCATCTCCTGTAATCAAGATATCATCAACATAAACCATAATGACAATGATACCTCTCGCTGTTTTCCGTACAAACAAGGAATGATCAGCATTGGAGCGTTTGTATCCTTGTTTCTCGAAGAGATCCGAGAGCTTCTGAAACCATGCTCTGGGGCTCTGCTTAAGGCCATAGATAGCCTTATGCAACCTGCATACCTTGGAGCACTCCCCCTCAACAGCAAAACCAGGTGGCTGTTGCATATACACCTCTTCCTGCAAATCTCCATATAGAAATGCATTCTTCACGTCCAACTGATGGAGCGGCCAGTCTCGAGCAACTGCAACTGACAACAAGATCTTTAGGGTGGAATGACGTGCCACAGGAGAGAATGTGTCAAGATAATCCACCCCGTATGTTTGTGTGAAGCCACGTGCCACCAGACGTGCCTTGTACCTATCAATAGAGCCATCTGCATTTTGCTTCACATTGAACACCCACTTACAGCTCACTGGGTTCACATCTGGAGGTATAGAAACCAAAGTCCAAGTTCCTCTGGACTGAAGTGCGGCCATTTCTTCTTCCATTGCAAGCCGCCATCTACTATCCTGCATAGCCTCATGATGATTCCGTGGAATATCTATGGCTGAAAGTGCCATAGCAAACGTCCTGAAATCACCAGATAACCGCTCAAAAGATACAGAAGCTGATAATGGATATTTGGCACAACTCCTCGTCGACTTCCATAAAGCAATTGAAATGTCCGAATCAGTTGTAGGCTCATCTGGCACCTGTAACACATCCTGCTCAGAAATGTCGTCAGATCCATCAACCTTAATATTCTCATTACATACCATAGGCGAGCTAGTGGACGAGTCATGACCATGAGCTGGTGGAGGAAGCCTGCGGGTATAACAGAACGGGAACGGTGAGATAGGCTGTTGTGGTGGTGGTGGCGGTGGTGGTGATGATGGCATCTGAGGTGGTAGTGGTGTCATGTATATGGCATCAGGTGGTATAGGTGGAAGCTGGTTGTCTCCAGATGCTGAAAAATACATAATAGATTCAAAAAATGTAACATCTGCACTAATCATATACCGCCGACGCAATGGATCAAAACACTTGTACCCCTTTTGAGTTCTGGAGTACCCGACAAAGACACACTTGACAACCCTAGGAGAGAGCTTGTCAGTACCCGGTAACAACTGATGGACAAACGCAACCGACCCAAACACACGAGGAGTGAGAGTGAACAGATCCTTGTCAGGATAAATAAGTGAAAAGGGAATCTGTTCATTCAAGACAGACGAAGGCATCCGATTAATTAGGTAACATGCAGTAAGAACTGCATCACCCCAGTAGGAATATGGAACATGACTCTGTATAAGTAGAGATCTAGTGACATCAAGGAGGTGACGGTGTTTTCTTTCAGCAATCCCATTCTGTTGAGATGTATGGGCACAAGATGTTTGGTGAATAATTCCTTTTGATGAGTAGTAATTAGCAAGAAAATTAGTGCACAACTCTAAAGCATTGTCACTTCTTACACATTTCACAGATGTAGAAAAAACATTTTGGATTTCATTCAGAAAGTGAATAATTATATTTCCGGCTTCAGATTTATTTTTCATCAGAAACACCCACGACACTCTAGAAAAATCATCCACAAATACAATATAATATCTGTATCCCTGATGATCAGGTACAAGACTCGGACCCCATACATCAACATGAAATAACACAAACTTGGAGGTACTACTCCGACCAGGACGACTGGGAAAGGACGACCTGTGATGCTTTCCCAACTGACATGCCTCACACTGAACAGATGTGTAAGGAAGACTATACAGCAATACTCGACGCAACTTCTGAAGCGATAAATGACCTAAACGCAGATGCCACAGTAAAGGGGATACTTGGCCAGAAGGAGATGATGTGGTTCCAGCAAATAGGGTCTGATTCAGGCGGTAAAGGCCTCCTTGCTCATAGCCACGACCAATCACGTTGCCCGTATGGATGTCCTGGAAAATCAAAGAAGATGAATCAAAAATTGCCCGACAATGGAGATCCTTCGTAATCTGACTAATTGACAATAGATTCATTGAAAAATCAGGTGCATGTAGCACATTCTTGAGCTGCATACACGGTGTCAATCTAATCTCCCCCTGACCAGTGGTGGGGGAATGTGTGCCATTTGCAATGACAATTGTCCGTCCTAGAGGGATCTGGGTATAACCTGTAAGTAGACTCTGGTCGCCACATAGGTGATGTGTAGCGCCTGAGTCCATAATCCATGGCAATGTATCAGGACTACTACTGTGAAGCGCAAGTATACTACCTGAAGCACTGGTAGACGTGGAGGCAGAAGCAGCCGCATCAGAATGACTCTCTGTAGTCGGTGCTGGACCCGATGGTGGGATAATGCCCCTCAGACGGGCAACTAGATCATCAAATCGCTGATCCAAGGTAGCAGCAGATGGGGGCTTTATCTGCTCAGCAGCTCGTGCGGATGCAGGAAATCCAACTTTGAATAGCATGTATCTTCATTATGTCCAACTCGGTGGCAGTAGGTGCATGTTGGCCTAGTGCGGCCACTCCTCCCACGGGGTCCACGTCCACGGCCCTGGTAATGAGAGCCACGACCTCTAGTTGCTGCCATGGCTGAAGGATTCTGACTTGCAGCAGTTGAGGGAACTGTAATCCGACTCAGTCTATGGAAGGCTTCCTCCATTGGAGGAATTGTAGAGTCGGCCAAAATCTGTGATCGTGCTGCCTCGTACTCAGGATCAAGTGCAGCTAGGAACACTCCCACCATAGTAGCGTTCCTATATGTCTTCTGTTGTTCTGGTGTGGCTGTCAAGGGCATGAAGCTATATAGCTTCTCGAACATCCCTCTCAGTGACGTATAGAGAGAATGTAAGGGGCGACCATTCTGCTTGATGGTGAAGATATCATGCTGGAGTTACAGAATCTTTGTCTCGTTCTTCGCCTGGGAATATGTGGCCGCCAGAATGTCCCACATATCCTTCGCTGTGGGTTGGTGGAGGATATCATTGGCAATCTCAATTGCCAACATGCCAGATAGCCAGACTTTGGCGTATGCGTCATCAGCCTCCCAGGAGGCATTAGTTCCAGTCTTCTCAGCAGGCTCTGGTTCGGTAAGAATGTGCTTCTTACCCGTAGACTTCATCATGCTCATGAACTGCATTTCCCACAGTTCATAGTTGGTATCGTCCATCTTGACAATAGGCGCTGGACCACGGAATGCGCCAATAGATGGGATATCTGCCTTGCTCTCCGACATATTGAATAATAAAGACTGGAACGATTGACAAACAATGTGTCTACAATACCATAGATGGGGGTAGTTGCATGTGTAGACTTCAAGCAACTATCCCCATGAAGATCTTCGTGTTAAGCCCTACGCGCACGCAAGATGCACAGGTGATCACGTGCAGGAGCCCACGGTCACGCGCAGGTGACTGCGCACAGGATCGCTATGCGCACAGGCGCTATGTGCGCTCTGGTGCTGCAAGACGCGCACCCGCACACGCCACGCTATGTGCGCACGCGCGCTGTGTGATGCGCGCAGATGTGCTACACGCATAGGCGTGCTACGCGCGCAAGAGAACGTGGCGCACGCGCAAGCAGATGCGCACAGTCGTGCGCACAGGCGTGCTACACGCTCAGGAAGATGCGCAGCAGTAGAGCGTGGCACACTGGAGAAGGCGCGCGAGCAGCAACACGCGCAGGAGAAGGCGCTGAAGCAGCTACGCACGCAGGAGGAGCGGCGGCGTGGAGGCGGCGCCGATCGAGAGAGAGAAGAAGAGGGAGAGGCCGGCGGGTGGGGTGGGTTAGGGTTAAGGTTTCGAGAACTCCGGTCTAGGACCGTCGCTCTGATACCATGTTGGGAAAATGAATGGCTTGTTTATTCCATGAACCCTAGGCTCTCTTATATAGGAGAGTAGCCTATGGGTAAATTACACAAAGCATACTATGAAGAAAAACAAAATAGAGAAAGGTACAGATACTACTATTATTGTATACGTTAACAATTTCTGTATGGAGATCTACAAGAAGAAGTTTACATGCAGCAGCCTCTGGGGTTTGCTGCTGAGGGGGAGAGTCAGCAGGTATGTAGACCCCATAAAACGATATATGGCCTTAAGCAAAGTCCAAGGGCGTGGTTTCAGAAGCTCTCGGATTTGATTGAGAAGCAGGGGATCAAGAGGTCTAACGCAGACCATTCGCTTTTTGTGCAAAGGACACATAGAGGTACTGTTGTCATAATGGTCTATGTTGATGATATTCTTGTTACTGAAGATGATACGCAGGGGATAAAGACGGAAAAAAGAGTTTCTACATCGTCAGTTTGTTACTAAGGATCTGGGCACTCTAAGGTATTTCTTAGGATTGGAATTTGCTATGCGCACAGGCGCTATGTGCGCTCTGGTGCTGCAAGACGCGCACCCGCACACGCCACGCTATGTGCGCACGCGTGCTGTGTGATGCGCGCAGATGTGCTACACGCATAGGCGTGCTACGCGCGCAAGAGAACGTGGCGCACGCGCAAGCAGATGCGCACAGTCGTGCGCACAGGCGTGCTACACGCTCAGGAAGATGCGCACCAGTAGAGCGTGGCACACTGGAGAAGGCGCGCGAGCAGCAACACGCGCAGGAGAAGGCGCTGAAGCAGCTACGCACGCAGGAGGAGCGGCGGCGTGGAGGCGGCGCCGATCGAGAGAGAGAAGAAGAGGGAGAGGCCGGCGGGTGGGGTGGGTTAGGGTTAAGGTTTCGAGAACTCCGGTCTAGGACCGTCGCTCTGATACCATGTTGGGAAAATGAATGGCTTGTTTATTCCATGAACCCTAGGCTCTCTTATATAGGAGAGTAGCCTATGGGTAAATTACACAAAGCATACTATGAAGAAAAACAAAATAGAGAAAGGTACAGATACTACTATTATTGTATACGTTAACAATTTCTGTATGGAGATCTACAAGAAGAAGTTTACATGCAGCAGCCTCTGGGGTTTGCTGCTGAGGGGGAGAGTCAGCAGGTATGTAGACCCCATAAAACGATATATGGCCTTAAGCAAAGTCCAAGGGCGTGGTTTCAGAAGCTCTCGGATTTGATTGAGAAGCAGGGGATCAAGAGGTCTAATGCAGACCATTCGCTTTTTGTGCAAAGGACACATAGAGGTACTGTTGTCATAATGGTCTATGTTGATGATATTCTTGTTACTGAAGATGATACGCAGGGGATAAAGACGGAAAAAAGAGTTTCTACATCGTCAGTTTGTTACTAAGGATCTGGGCACTCTAAGGTATTTCTTAGGATTGGAATTTGCTAGGAATGTGCAGGGTCTTGTGATGACCTAAAGAAAATATGTTACAGACATGCGTGTTGAGATGGGCATGATTAAGTGCTGACCCTCCGCTACTTCTACAGATCCTAGCATGAAATTATACGATGATGATACATATGAAGTGGATAAGAGGAGATATAGAGATAGTGGGAAAGCTCATGTTTGTTACTATTACCAGACCGAATATCTCTATTGAAGTGAGTCAAGTGATTCACTTCATGGAGCAACCTCGGCAACTACATATGTGATATGGACGCCATATACATGATGGTGGATATCTAAAATCTTCTTTAGTTGCAGGATTATTTTTTCAAGAAAGAAGTTGTATTTGTGAGTGTTGACGGTGACAATGCAGGGTGTCCTAAAGATAAGAAGTCCACTTCGGGCTTTCTAGTATTTGTTGGTAGTTCTCTTGTTTCTTAGAAAAGCAAGAAACAAACAGTTGTGGCCAGATCAAGTGTCGAATCTAAGTATAGGCTATGGCGCAAGCAAGTACAGAAACGATGTGTGTTCGAGCAGTGTTAGCATATTTGCATATACATGTTCCTCGATCCATGTAGTTACAATGTGATAATCAAGATCTTTGTTCACGAAAGCGGCCCGTGCGGCCGCATATGCATATGTGGTGTCCTCGACGCACCGTTTTCATGAAACCCCCCATTATGCGCCCTGTGCGCTTATGCGGGCTGAGCGGCCGCATATGCGATCGGTGCGGCCACTTACACCTTTATTTATTTGTTTATTTGTTTGTTTGTTAATTTGTGCCACGTTTTATTATGTTATTTGTGCCACGTTTTCCCTTATTTTTTCATGTATGCCAACCAAGCATTCCATGACCATTTAAATCCATCGCCACAGTAGTTGTACTGCGAGATTAGAGTAAACAAGCAAGGAAAAAAAAGAATAATGTTCTAATAATTTAGCAAACTAATTTAATTAACTAATAGTTATTATGAATGTAATATATTATATATAAATGTTGACGCACTTTGATTTATTGTACCTCTTTGCTATTTTATTTCTCTTGTTATCCTCTCTATGTAATTTACCCATAGGCTACTCCCCTATATAAGAGAGCCTAGGGCTATGGAATAAACAACTTATTCACGTTTTCCAACATGGTATCAGAGCGATGGTCCTAGACCGGAGTTCTCGAAACCCTAAACCTAACACCCCACCCGCCGGCCTCTCTCTCTCTCGAATCGGCGCCGCCTCCTCCCTCTCTCGAATCGGCGCCGCCTCCTCTCCGATCGCTGCTCGCGCCTGTGCGCGCATCGGCTGTGCGCATATCTCGCGCATCGTCGGCGCTTGTGCGCACATCGCCGTTGATCGGAGATCTTCTCTGATCGCCTCTCGCGACTGCGAGCATCGCCTCGTGTGCGCACTGCTCCCGTGCGACTGTGGCGTGATCCTCCAGTTGCGTGTTCAAGTGCACGCGTGATCCTCCAAGTGCGTGTGCGCGTGCTCTTTGCACGTGCCTACGTGCCCTAAGTCCCAAAACCCTAGGGCACACAGCCGGTTCTACATGGGGTTAGTTGCTTGAAGTCTACACACGCAACTAATCCCGTCTATGTCATTGTAGACGAAGATTATTTTCTCTCAGTCGCTCCAGTCTTTCGTTTCCAGCATGTCAGAAAGCAAGGCTGACATCCCATCTATGGGCGCATTTCGTGGTCCAGCGCCCATTGTCAAGATGGATGGTACGAACTATGAACTGTGGGCAATGCAGTTCATGAGTATGATGAAGTCCACGGGCAAGAAGCATATTCTCACAGAGCCCGAGCCTGCAGAGAAGACTGGAGTTCATGCCTCATGGGAGGCAGATGACGCATATGCCAAGGTGTGGCTGTCCGGCACATTGGCTATTGAAATTGCCAATGATATTCTACATCAACCCACAGCCAAAGACATGTGGGATATTCTGGCATCAACATATTCTCAGGCGAAGAATGAGACAAAAATTCTGCAACTACAACATGATATATTCACAATAAAGCAGAATGGTCGCCCGTTACATTCTCTCTACACATCTTTGAGAGGAATGTTTGAGAAGCTTCATAGCTTCATGCCACTTACCGCCACGCCAGAGCAGCAAAAGACATATAGAAACGCAACGATGGTGGGTGTGTTTCTCGCAGCACTCGACCCAGAGTATGAGGCTGCTCGTTCACAGATTCTGGCGGACTCAACTATTCCTCCCATGGAGGAGGCTTTTCATAGGTTGAGTAGGATCACTGTACCTTCTGCAGCCACTAGCCAGAATCCCTCAGCCATGGCAGCCAACAGGGGCCGTGGCTCTCATTACCAGGGCCGTGGACGTACTCCCCGTGGAAGGGGTGGCCGCACTAGGCCAACATGCTCATATTGTCACAGAGTCGGCCATACTGAAGACACATGCTATTCAAAGCATGGATTTCCTGCATCTGCTCGAGCCGCTGAGCAGATAGAGCCTCCTTCTCCTGCTTCTCTGGATCAGCGTTTTGATGATCTGGTTGCCCGCCTTAGGGGCATTATCCCACCATCTGGCCCAGCACCGACGACAGAGAGTCATACGGATGTTGTTGCTTCTGCTTCTGCGTCTGCCTCTACGAGTACTTCAGGTAGTACACTTGCACTACATAGTAGTAGATCGGATACATTGCCATGGATCATGGACTCAGGCGCTACACATCATCTATGTGGCGACCAGAGTCTACTTTCAGGATATACTCAGATTCCTCCAGGACGAACAGTAGTGATTGCCAATGGCACTCATTCCCCCATCATGGGTCAGGGGGAGATTAGATTGACATCATCTATGCAGCTCAAGAATGTTTTACATGCACCGCATTTTTCTATGAATCTATTGTCAATCAGCCAGATTACGAAGGATCTCCAATGTCGAGCTATTTTTGATTCATCTTCTTTGATTTTTCAGGACATCCGTACGGGCAACGTGATTGGTCATGGCTATGAGCAAGGAGGCCTCTATCGTCTGAACCAGACCCCATTTGCTGGAATCACCTCTTCTCCCGCTGGACAAGTATCTCCTCTCCTGTGGCATCTGCGTCTTGGTCACCTCCCGCTTCAGAAGTTGTGTCGTATCTTACCTTATAGTCTTTCTCACACACCTATCCAGTGTGAGGCGTGTCAGTTGGGAAAACATCACAGGTCATCGTTTCCCAGTGGTCAAGGTCGGAGTAGTAACTCCAAATTTGAGTTGTTTCATGTTGATGTCTGGGGTCCAAGTCGTGTTCCCGATCTTCAGGGACACAGGTATTATATTGTTTTTGTGGATGATTTCTCTAGAGCATCATGGGTATTTTTAATGAAAAATAAGTCTGAAGCTGGAAATATTATTATTCACTTTCTAAATGAGATTCAGAATGTCTTTTCCACAACTGTCAAATTTTTGAGAAGTGACAATGCCTTAGAATTGTGCACCAATAATCTAGCCAACTACTACTCTTCTAAGGGAATTGTTCACCAAACATCCTGTGCCCATACGTCCCAACAGAATGGGGTTGCAGAAAGAAAACACCGTCACCTTCTTGATGTCACAAGGTCTCTTCTCATTCAGAGTCATGTTCCGTATTCCTACTGGGGTGATGCAGTCCTTACTGCATGTTATCTTATAAACCGTATGCCCTCGTCCGTCTTGAATGAACAGATCCCCTTCTCTCTTGTTTATCCTAACAAGGATCTGTTCACTCTTACCCCTCGTGTGTTTGGGTCAGTCGCATTTGTCCATCAGTTGTCGCCCGGTTCTGACAAGCTCTCTCCTAGGGCTGTCAAGTGTGTCTTTGTGGGGTACTCCAGAACTCAAAAGGGGTACAAGTCTTTTGACCCTCTGCGTCGGCGGTATGTGATCAGCGCAGATGTTACATTCTTTGAATCCACCATGTACTTCTCAGAATCTGGGAACATGCAGCCACAATCTATATCCCCTGATACTGTGTTCATGGCACCACCAACATCTCAACCACCATCACCACCATCACCAACACCACCACCATCACCACCATCACCAATGCCATCAATAGTACCTCCATTACCATTTCATTACACCCGAAGGCCGAATCAAGCTCATGGTCCTGACCAGTCAACTAGCTCGCCTATGGTATGTAATGAAAATATTAATGTTGATGAATCTGACGACATTACACAACAGGATGTATCACAGGAGCATGCTGATACCACAGACGACCTAAATGTTCCAATCGCTCTACGCAAGTCAAAGAGAAGCTGTGTCCAGTATCCAGTTTCAGCAGTGGTGTCGTTTGAGAGGCTATCTGGACCTTTCAAGACGTTTGCGTTGGCACTTTCAGCTACAGATATTCCAAGGAATCACCATGAAGCCTTGCAGGATTCTCGATGGAGGCTAGCAATGGAGGAAGAGATGGCGGCACTTCAGTCCAGAGGAACATGGAGCTTGGTTACTATACCTCCAGATGTCAACCTGGTGAGTTGCAAGTGGGTGTTTACAGTGAAACATAATGCAGATGGCTCCATTGACAGGTACAAGGCACGCCTAGTTGCAAGGGGATTCACACAGACATATGGGGTAGATAACCTTGACACGTTCTCCCCGGTGGCTCGTCATTCCACTCTACGGATCCTCTTATCTGTTGCAGTCACTAAAGACTGGCCCCTATATCAACTGGATGTGAAGAATGCCTTTCTGTATGGCGATTTGCAGGAAGAGGTCTACATGCAACAGCCACCAGGTTTTGCTGTTGAGGGGGAGTGTTCCAAGGTTTGCCGATTACATAAGGCTATCTATGGCCTTAAGCAGAGCCCCAGAGCGTGGTTCCAGAAGCTGTCAGACCTCTTTGAGAAACAAGGATACAAACGTTCAAATGCTGATCATTCCTTGTTTGTACAGAAAACGGCAAGAGGTACTGTTGTAATCATGGTTTATGTTGACGATATCTTGATTACAGGTGATGATGACCAGGGCATTAAGCAGGCAAAGGAAAGGCTAGGAACCGAGTTTGTCATCAAGGACCTGGGAGTCCTTAGATATTTTCTGGGGCTGGAGTTTGCTAGAAATCCGTATGGACTAGTCATGTCACAGAGGAAGTATGTCACAGATCTACTAAGTGAGACAGGTATGCTAGGGTGTCGACCTGCTACGACACCTATGGACCCTAGCATGAAGATGTATGATGATGACACAGAGGAGGTTGACAGGAGAAGATACAGAGAACTGGTAGGCAAACTGCTATATGTTACCATCACTAGGCCAGATATATTATTTGCAGTGAGCCGTGTGAGCCAGTTCATGGAGCAGCCACGCCAGGTGCATATGGATGCAATACACATGATACTTAGTTACCTCAAATCTTCTCCAGGTAAAGGTATGCTGTTTAAGAAAGGAAAGGGGATTTCTGTCTATGCATGCGCAGATGCAGACTATGCAGGATGTCCTAAGGATAGAAAGTCCACCTCAGGGTACGCTGTCTATGTCGGAGATGCCCTAGTCTCATGGAGGAGCAAGAAGCAAACTGTGGTAGCTAGATCCAGTGCTGAATCCGAATATAGGGCTATGGCCCAGGCTACTACAGAGATGATGTGGGTGAAAGCAGTGCTGACAGATCTATGCTTAGATATACCACTTCCTATGAACTTGGAGTGTGATAATCAGGCTGCTTTGTTCATTGCTAATAATCCTGCATTCCATGAGCGGACCAACAATATTGAAGTGGATTGTCACTTCATACGTGATATGATCCAGAAAGGATTTATTACCACATCCCACGTTACTTCAGAGAACCAGACGGCAGACATTTTTACCAAGGCATTATTACGTGGCCCATTTCAGAAGTGCGCTTCCAAGCTGAGCATGATTGACATCTATGCTCCATCTTGAGGGGGAGTGTTGACGCACTTTGAGTTATTGTACCTCTTTGCTATTTTATTTCTCTTGTTATCCTCTCTATGTAATTTACCCATAGGCTACTCCCCTATATAAGAGAGCCTAGGGCTATGGAATAAACAACTTATTCACGTTTTCCAACAATAAAGTTTGGTACTTTTGATGGAGGATCGGTAATAAATATAACGACAGAGATAAATGACATTATATTCAACAATAGAGGTATTTTATGCACTAACTTTTCTATTTTGTTGATTGTTGTCAATTATTTTGTGTGCTAACCATTCTATTGAAGAATTGATATTTGATTAATAGAGATTGTTTTGAACTCTATATGAAAGTTATTTTTCTTAGATCTTCTGTTGGACCACAATTATACATAAATTTAGTTCTGTTGTAGTCATTTTTCTATATATTTATTTTTAAATAAAAAACTAGGAAACCGCATAGAATCGCATATGCCCCCGTATACCGCTTAAGCGCTATTTAGTGACCTGTCCGGACGCATATGCATACCGTTTTCCTGAACCTTGATCAAGATGCTTTATTCATTGCAAACAACCCTGCATTCCATGAGAGAACAAAACATATTGAGGTAGACTGCCATTATACGAGAGATGTGATCCAGAAGGGCTTGATTTCTACCTCCCATGTTAGTTCAAGAGAATAGACAGCACATGTCTTTACCAAGGCATTACTCAGGGGGTTATTTCAGAAGTGTTCGTCCAAGCTGAGCATGATTGACATCTATGCTCCATCTCAAGGGGGAGTGTAGAGATATTTCTATGTTTCTATATACCTTTTCGATTATTTTATTTCTTTTTGTTTATCTTATGTAATGCACACATAGGTCTCTCCTCTATATAAGAGAGCCTAGGGTTCCAGGAATAAGCATCTCTATTATTTTTCTTCCAACAAGTGCCAATAACAGAGGGAACAAGACTACCGGAACAAGACTACCTTCTGGATCATCGAAAAATCAAAAAGACAAATACATTGTTGAAGGGGTGCATGCAGTGTAGTTGGTAACTCATGTCGGCAAGTTGAATGGCAACATGAATATGATTTATGTGCTCTGCATAAATGGAAAAGATTGATTTTCCCATGCCCATCCGTGAATTAGGAGATGGGAGTTATTAACATATCCTCTTTGGCATATCTTGATTTAAAAAGTTCCCGAGAAGCTTCAAGGCTGGTTGAGAAAGGGTGCACTTGCTGCTTACATTTCCATGCTTTAAGTCACATCAATTGAAGTGATAGTATTGGTGGCACAATGATGGAGTAAAATTGTATGAGGGAGTGGGATGTGGCTTCCAACCTTATGACTTCCCTTTTAAATCAAAGACGGATTGTTTAAACAGCGAATGGAATATGTTGAAAGGGTAAGCTCTAAGGTAAAAGAGTGAGGAATATTTAGCAGTGGTAGGTGGAGAAGTCCCTTGCTTCGTGACTGCAACTTTTTGTGGGCCTTGAAGCTCCCGGAGAGGGTTGGTATATTCCTCTGGCTCTTTCGTAGGGGGAGGATTTTAACGAGGGATCGATGTGCTAAGTTGCTCGGCTCGGTCTCGGAGGATTGTGCTCTTTGCGGCAACGACGTGGAATCCTTAAACCATCTTTTTTTACTTGTCATGTGATTGTGGGCGTTTGGGAGGCGGCGGCGTTGGTTTGGATTGCTACTGATGACTCGGCTTCTTTATGGGATTCTGTTTTGTCCAACAAGGATAGGGATCGCAGGGATCTCTTGCGTCCCTTGGCGTGCATTTGGGCGATCTGGTTGGGGCGGAACGCCGCAATTTTTAGGGGTCAGCGTTTTTACAAAGAAAATGTCTTGTCTCACTCGGCCAGTCTAGTTGTCGACTGGTTGCTTTTGTAGCTCACGCTCGGCTGTTGAGGTGGGTTCTATGTGGACCTGTCTCTCTTTTCTTGCTTCTTTCCCTGTATATATTTTTGGCTTTTTAGCTTAATAAAAAAGGGGCAAACACCACGGCGTGTCTCCCCCGAAGTTTTAGACTTCAAAAAAATTGCTAATAACAGGAGGGCCAAGACTACCTTCTGGTGAAGTGGTGATCATCGACAAATCTATATGGGGTGCATGCACAATGTAGTTGGTAACTCATATTATCAAGTAAGGGGAGTGGCAACATCAATATGATTTATGTGATCTGCATAAATGGAAAGTTTGTTCTCATGTCCATATGTGAATCAGGAAACGAGAGTGGTTGGAATATCCTCTTCGCCATATCTTGTGTTGAAAAATTCTCGAGAAACTTCAAGGTGGGGACAAACGGCAGGCATTAGTATGACATAGAACATGCTCACGTCAAGGCTTTGCTTTCAAAGTTATACAGATCTTGTCATTACACATTTACAAATGAATTTGGTTAGATTCAGTGTTGCAATAGTCGGCCGACTATCCCGAATAGTCGGTCAGACTATGAGGTGCGGTGGGGTACCCGACTGAACAGACCTCCAGTCGGGCAATAGTCGGCCCGACCGAATAGTCGGTCGATTATTCGACCGACTAGCCCAACTATGAGGCCGACTAGAGTTTGACTCTTAATATTTTTATTTTTTTATTTTCAATTTTCAATATTTATGGGTTACATTTTACCACGGTATCGCTACAAATGTCAAATTCTATATGTCTATTATGTTGATTGGTACTTTTAACTTGGATTCATGTTAAATAATGACCATATATGTATAAAAATATAAGAATATATGTATTATAAAGAATTTTTATGTTAAAAAATACAAAACCGAATAATTCCAAATAGTCGCCCGAATACCGATTATTCTCTATTCAGTGACCCCTCCGACTAAATACCGAATACCGTCTTCTGCAACACTGGTTAGATTGAACAAGAAATATACCACGTAGAGAATGTTATTTAATCACGGTACCAAGGAATTCAAACTCATTCATGGGTGGTCTCTTGCAATGGCCAAGGGTGAGTTATGTGTAGGCGAGCTATAATAAAACAATTTATCAGCAATACTTCGATAACTACCTTTCAAGTAGTCATCATTTGGATTTTAAATAAAAAGAAAAGCATGCCCCTCATTAAAACAGCATATACACATCTAAAATTAAACGATCATACAACAAATAGATAAATAAATAGCAAAGATGACATATAGACACACCCATTTCAGTGGGCCTTTTTTGTTTCCATCTGCCAGATGCAAGCTGCAATCATGAAAAAGAGTGGGATGCAAGACAGCGGACAAAAGCGCAGCAATTGGAGCAACACGGCGTTTGTTGCGGTTAACATGTAATACCCAAGAAGAGTGGACCAGCTTCTGTATTACCTTCTTTTAGCAAAAAGGAAGACGTGAAAACATGAAATAGAAGTTCCATGAAGGAATTATAAATAAAGGCAAAAATACCACAATTATTCAGATGGAAAATACCAGATATTGATAATGAACAGAAAAATAAACCACCACCATTCCGCCTCACTGTCCACAGGCTGGATCCATCCCCCAAAAAGAGTACAAGGTTGAACTACAAAGTTGGCCTTCATTGATATCATAGCAGAAGATAGACCACAGTACTTTATTATGTAAGAATGCGTCACCTTTGCACAATTCTCTTATTCTATTGATAGCATGCAAATTCTTGCAGGACTCCTCATTTCCACACTACCAATGACATCACAGATTCCCAAGTTGTTAAATTACAAACACTAACGCACAATGGCCCCCAGGAAGCTAGAATGGTTTTTGTTTGGCACATCACTAACCCAAATCAAATGTAGCATACGCACAATCATCTTGCTAAAGCTAAACATTTTTGTTGGTAATAGGATACTAGTAATGGTAAGTCATATCACGATATATCGGTATCGACAGGTGACCGATATATCGCCGATATGACCGATATATGCCCTTCCAAGGACATTTCCTTCACAAAATCGGGTCGAAATCGGTGATATGGCATCGATATATTCTATCAACATGATACCAATACCGATATTACCTACTTTGGATACTACACACCCAGCAACAGATCCCCAGAACACTGATTTGCATTGCCCAAGCAGATCCAATAAAATAAGCTATCAACACTTCAACACATGCTGTGGCTGCAGAAGACTTTTACATGACTAGGCAATATTAACGAGCTATCCATGTAGGCATGCATAGCTCTCCACTCCGAAGGCATAATCCTCGAGCAATCAGTCACAAAACTTTGGCATTAAACCTTCTGTAAGTAACATGGAAGCCAACCCATATGGGACAATAATGCACTCAGCATAAGCTCACTCAATTACCAAACTAGCATGGAAGATTTAACCATGAAAGCCACATGACAGGCAGGTAGACCATGTTTTGCATTCTAAGAAAACAAACAAAGAAATAATCTCATGTAATATGAGATTGATAAAATGAAAGGATTGCGTTTATCAGGAAGAAACAAAGTCGTGCACATACCAAGGAGCTCCTAAACACGCCATTCCAAGCTTATATTTTTCAATCAAATACCAGGCTTGCATTAAATTACTATATGAAATCTTGACTATTCCAAATAATCATCTTCATCAATCATTTGCTAACCCACAATGTTCTGCGTATAAAAACATCTCCAACATTGACAAAAAGGAGTGTACTGCAAGCTGGTCGTTTGCAGATGTCAAGGGTGAATCTCCCTTCAATCCAACCACAAGTCCGTATGAGGTGATCACGTTGGGGTTTTTCAATCTAACCACCAGGATTTTGGAGATGCTTCGAACATGGTTCTTGAGATGCTAAAGAAGGACTTCTATAATCTTCCTATCCTCGAAGGCAAGGAGTTATGCATGGGGGGTCTCTCTTCTGCCGCCCGTAAGAAGTTGCTCATTTGGAGATGCCTGGAATCTTCGGACCTTGTGCATTGAGAAGGGTGCTAAAGGCATGGAGGAGTTTCGGATCTTTTAGAGTAGTTGTGCACATGGGGCAGATGTTGACAGCGTTGTTATGGAGTTCTTGGGACCTCTACCATAGGAGATGAGGTTGATGTGTGTTATAAAATATGAAGAATGCGGAAGCGAACATGGAAAAGATAAAGAACAAAATAAGAACGCGGGATTTTAACGTGGAACCATACTCCGTGAGGAGCGGGATGAAACCACGGGAGAAGCCCTCAAAGGGGCGTGTTATGCATTGCATTTTCTCAATGAGTACAGGAGGTCTGGGCTCCTTATATAGCCTCTCCAGAGCCTCCAAGTCCCACCACTGGGCGGTATGGGACTAAACACGGGATGGGGTAAATGGATCTTCTCCAGGATCCATTTACCCTGCTACAACTCAATATGGCGCATACACGAATGCTCCAACACTCCCCCTCAAGCTGGAGCATGCAATGCTCAGCTTGGACAAACAGAAAGAAACTCAACTCAACGCTACAGGACACTACGGACAATATCAACCCAACGCGCACATGCTGCAGTCGAGGACGTTGCTTCTCATGCCGTGCAGGTGAGGAGGACGAACGGGCTGGAGTGTGAGTCAACTGGAGACTCGGAATCTGACCATCGAGTCTGAAACTGCGTCTGAAGTCTCCTCGTCGGAGAACTGGGTCTCTCCCATCTGGCTCAGAGAATGGTGCACTGCTCTGGTGTACCTATGATACCACATGAAAACCCTTGCCCTCAATGGCATAGGGAATGGTCCTCTGCTCTGGAGTGCTATGGCTCACATGAAAACTCTGGCCTGACAACAAGAAGAATGATGGGGACCTTTGACAATGATGGCAACATATGCTCATCTGAAAATGAGACCGCATCCTTGTGCGTGTCTGAAATTGGAGACTCGGAATAATGATCGTCGAGTCTAAAACCACTGTAGAGTCTGATCATCTGGCTGGTCTGGAGACTGATATCTGAATATGGATTCTGGATCTAGACCTGTGACTCTACATATATACTCCCCCTTTCTCCCATACTTGTCGGAAACTCAACATCGACAAAGTTGGGAGAAGACAAGATATAAATATGGGGAGAGAAACATAAGCCGATTACAAAGTTTTTTTTTCGGCTTCACAAAAACATGGATAACATTTTGACCGTTTCATTTTTTTCGGCCTCCTATTTTTGCATTTTTTAAGCCGTTCAATCAACTTTTTTCGGCTTTTGTAACTCAAATTTTTTTGTTTTTTTTTGAAATTGCGTATGATTTTTCTTTGTACGCAGCTTCTATATTTTTTTTCAAAATACTTGCGTACGGCTTTTTAAATGTACGCACCTTTTCGCTATCTTTTTATTTGTGTACGGCTTTTAAATTTGTACGCGCCCTTTTTTTGTAAATTTTTTTTCAAAAACTTGCAACCTCCTCCTACTTCTTCCCTCTCTCTCCTTTTTTTTTACATGAACCTTGGCTCATTTGGGCCTACAATCTTTTTTTTACTCGCAGCACCCTCACTTCATATATATATTTTTTAAAAAAAAAAACTTGGGCCCACTGATTTCCCCCCGTTAGACCTTAGGGTTCCCATTGTGGGAACCCCATTTTACTTGGACCCGCCGCCCCACTCAATGGGAGCAATACTGGAAATATCCCTGGGCCATCGCGCAAGGAGAGGCATGGAGATCGGGTACAGCTGGAGGAGAGAGAGGGTAGGCGATAGGGCTTCTTGCTTCGACCTGCGCCGCCATCTGCAGTATATAGAAGGGAACGAAAGGGCTGTGCGCAGAACATCACGCCGCCTTGCGCGAGTTGGAGAGCATATGGAGGGGGCGCGGTCTCGCCTGGAGATGCGCGCCTTGGAGATCGAGGAGATGATGGCTTTCAGGCATCGCCATCGCCTGGGACGTTGCGGCGCCTGGGGATTTGGGGGTTCACGGCTGGAGCGTGGACCAGCGGGGCACGTCGCTCGAAGGTCTGCCGCCTGGAAGTTGGGATTTGCGCCGCCTGGAGATCGACAGAGGGTTGGCAGCGCTGATTTTGGAGTTCTCGTAAGCAGGAGACGCCCAAAGGTTGTTGTTGATGTGTCTCCTGGAGTTATAAAGGCACCGCCTGGAGCCATGGAAGGCTCCGCCTGGGAATAAAGGGCGTCGTATTGTGCATGTATGCCTCGGTCGATGGTGCATCGTGATGAAGACGCACGATATGGATGAAGGGCCGTTGGACCGCGGCTGAACCTTCGCGTGCCGCTGGAGGGCTGCTCCGCCTGGGCGAGACTCTGATGATTGGAGTTGTGGTGCCGCCTTCTTCTAAACCCTTGGAACATTGCTGTAGCTTTGGCCTGCGACAATATCTGGTTCTGATTCGCAATAGAACTAAAGATCTGAAGAGCAGCCAATCGAGATTTGGGTTTCAAAGAAGAAACCCTAGAACATGATGATCTCGAACATGATGAATCGAACAATACTCCTCCGACTTTAATCAAACAATCGGAAAACTGAATCGAATCTCGGAAAAAAAATATCCTCAAGAACAAATCCTCAAGAATCGAACCCGCTCTGATACCATGTTATAAAATATGAAGAATGCGGAAGCGAACATGGAAAAGATAAAGAACAAAATAAGAACGCGGGATTTTAACGTGGAACCCTACTCCGTGAGGAGCGGGATGAAACCACGGGAGAAACCCTCAAAGGGGCGTGTTATGCATTGCATTTTCTCAATGAGTACAGGAGGTCTGGGCTCCTTATATAGCCTCTCCAGAGCCTCCAAGTCCCACCACTGGGCGGTATGGGACTAAACACAGGATGGGCTATATGGATCTAATCCAGGATCCATTTACCCTACTACAACTCAATATGACGCATACACGAATGCTCCAACAATGTGTCCACTAGTTTTCAGCCCGACCACCCTCAATCTGTTGTTGGAAGTGTTGTTTCCAGCACCACCACCCGCTGCACCTGACCCAAAACGTGGCGCATCTATTGCCTCAGTGGCTGAAGAAATTTTTGAGCTCAACGTCGGCGGAGAATGTGGCCTCGGTGGTTCTTGATCCGATCGAGGAGGTCCATGGTATTTCGTTCATCCTAATTACCATGATTGATGCAGGAGTCCATGAAGGGAAGCTCAAAAACTAGAGTTGTGGCATTCGAGCTAAAGCACCCTCATCTGTGTTTTCCAGTAGAGTTCCCCACCGTGGATGTGATCCCTGTCGAGGTTAGAATTGTGCCCCCTCAATGATTTAGTTATCGATGGTCATCATCCTCCGTGGCACCTCTTATTGTGTTACCCTCCTAGAGTAGGATTTTCTCCCAACCATCTCTCTTGGACGGCAAAGTTGTGGACATCTTTCCAATGTAGAGTTGATGGATCCAGGCAGTTCTGTCACGCACCCACCCATTGCCAATTGAGGGCCTAAAATACCGTAAGAAGAGCATGGAATTTCATATTCACCCAAAATCAATGCTTCTGCTAGAAGACAAGTCCAGACTGAAGTGTTATATCTGCACGCAGGTCAAAGGCATGTCTCACGAGGCCTCTCGTATAGGGCAACCCTCTCTGTCTATCAGTTTGTGCTCCTCCAACCAATGTTTTGTTTTGTGAAGATATTACAAAAGATGTTGGTGTAGCCCTACGACAGGATACACAACTGTTTCCCGATGAAGGTCATTTCTTAGAAAATATAGGGTTTGGTTGTGATGAACCTGGGACCCGAATACTTGGCATTCCAATCCACTTATGCAATCCCACATTCGAAGTAAAAAATCAAGCTAGAAACATAACATAAAAGACAATAGAAAGTGCAATAAAATTTTTCCCATTATCAATCAACATATACTCAAATCCGAAAAATCTAACATACATGCACACCTGAATGTCCATACACAAGCATACAGTATCCCCCAAAATGGTATAAGATCGTAAAAACCACATAAGCATGTACATACTAAAAGTAACAAAAATGATAGCAGAAGAACTAAACCAAACAAGTTTCTAACAATTGTGGCTGCACCTGAGAACCTGCCAGATTCACGAAAGTAGGCCATAAGCAAAGTTGTCCCGTACGCTACTAAACAATTAAACAAGAGAACCACTAAAGGTTAGAAGTGCACAAAAATAGGTAATTGTGAAAATCCCAAACCACGTTGTAATAGACCACAAACATATCATTTATCCTTATCCTTGATCAACCCAGTAATCAGATACTCTACTGTGTGCCAAATCAACCCCACACTTTACCGTATGCCAACCACTCCATCTGTAATCGACCCATGGAATATCGTTAGTCTTGAAAACCGTCTAGATCCATCTTCTGATAATACCATAACTCCGAGAAATCCCTGCTTAAGACTTACACTAAGGATACTAATCAATGTGGTTGAAAACAAGAATCTAAGTGTCAACCTTAAGTGAAAGAAGTGAAACACAGATAACCAACCATAACTTCTTGGCACTGTACATCTAAAACAGAGGAGTACACAGGGCAAAAGGGCACTTCGGTGAACCAAGAAGCATGTCTCCAAACAAATGACTCGGGATTGTAATCATCTAAGCTTCTACCCATGGTCCCAAAGGTGCATGCCCTTCCTTTGGCGGCGCTACTCCTAGAAACCCACATGCAACTTAAAGTCAAACACTGACAAGAAATCGAAACTACTGCGGAAAACTTAACAGTTGGTCCTAAGAGTCAAAACTCATATATGAAGTGTACGTAAGATGCTCAATGTTCATCATCACCAAACCTCATCAAATCCATTAACTCATTATTTTAAATTTAAGTTACACAAGAGCCAATTTACTTGATTATCAATTTACAGATATAATACAGACATTTAACATATATATTAATATCCTAACTTCTGCATCATTTTCAAGATCAAATTCCATCAATTTTAAGATCCAAATGGGACAACAGTCCCAGAATGATCGATCATCCAACTTTATTGATCAATCATTTACAAGGGACAGTAGCCGGAACCACTATGGTGACGTCTCGTGAACTCACTCTGATCGACGATCCGATTGCACCATTATATTCCTACTATCATTCACATCAAAAAAACATAATCAGACCTTACATGGGGGTCACGGATTGGCAGGAAAATCCAAAAATGTGATGTCGATAGGTTACTCATCGCGTCCAAAATCATGAAGAATTGCGACAAAAACCCCGACAATAAATAGTTTACATCCCTCATAACCCAACAGTATAAAAACAAAGCAAATCTGACATCAAAAGGGTCAAAAACCATACCTCAAGGTCGTCCTTCATGACACTCCCTCACCTATAACGGTAGTTTTGCAGCATTTAATATATTTCTACGCCCACAACGTGATTTCCCAAGCCGAAGTCTTCGAAATAGTGTCCTTAGATTTTTCAGTTGGTCGCTGAGAATGTAGAAAGTCGAGCCACTAAAGATAAAGTATTATGATAGTCCACCCCATAAGTCTGGGTGAACCCACAAGCCATAAGCCTCGCCTTGTAGCGACCCGTGCTGCCATCTTCCTCGGTACTTCACTGTGGATGCCCACTTACATCCCATAATAGACGCATTTGTAGGAGTTGTAACAATGCTACATGTGTTACCTGACTATAGTGTGGCCATCTCCTCCTCCATGGCAAGACACTACTAATTGTCCTGTATCGCCTCCTGATATGTTTGTGGTATCTCCACGGCTAACAGTCCCACCACAAACCACTTGAAAACCTCTGAAAATCGGTTCAAAAAAACATGGATTGCAAGAGGATAGGTAGCATAAGTATGTCTTTGCTTCCGCAGAGCAATAGGCACATCAAGATCACATGCCTCAACCTGTAAAACGTCCTCCTATGAGGAGACATGTTTATCCTGTAAAAAATCATGGTGCATAGAAAAATCATTAATTCCATTAGTAGAAACAATATGCTCATTACATGCCAAAGGGGTGTAAGTTGATGGAGAAGTCCCATAAGCAAGGGGAACTGTGTGAGGCCTGCGAACATAGAAATGGGGTAACATATCGGCCAACGTGCTAGGTGGTGATGCAGAGGTAGGCATAGGAGAAAGTTTAGGCACTAGAGCTGGTGGAAGCAGATATGATGGAGGTGATATAGGAACTAGAGGTGGTGTAGCCATAGGAGAGGCACATATACCTCCTCTCTAAAGTCATATTGAGTCAACCTATCACTAATAGTATAGAAATACATAATAGACTGAAAGAATAGTACTTCTGTTGAAAAGAGATACCCCTTCTGGGTATGAGAGTAGCCGACAAAGATACACACGACAGCTCTAGGACAGAACTTGTCACGACCAAGCATTAGATGATGAAAAAGACAACGGAGCCAAACACACGGGTGTAGGGAGAAGAGATCCTTCTCGAGAAAGGAACCTTTCCTCCTAAGACTAAAGATGGCATGAGGTTTACTAAACAGTAAGGATCGCATCACCCCAGAAAGAGTTAGGAGCACAACTCTAAATCAAAAGCGTCACGATCATATAGAGTAAATGATGGAGTTCGTGTTCGGCAACACTGTTATGTTATCTTTTTGCTTAGCTTCACCTACAGCTTTTATGTTTCTTTCTTTGGTATCTTGTAGTTTGCAGTAGTTTCATCTAGTTTATCCTTATGCACAGTTTTAAAGCAAGCTCTTTAATTTTAAGCATTTCTTACACACCTTCACTACACCACCACGCTTCCTTTTGACTTAGAACTCCTCCTGTCGACTCGTATAGCATCTCTGTGGCTACCTTTCGGAGACAAGATGCTAGCACCTCCCACGTCTCCTTTGTCCTTCCATTACAGTCCCAAGATAAGTTTTTTGAAGCATTCTCCTTGAAGCTTGCTTGCTTTGATTGAAGATACCACCACCTAGTTCTAATGATCTTAAGAAGCATCCTTTTCTTTTCTAACCATTTTATTTGCACATCCATGACTAGTAATCGATGTTAAGAAGCCAAGCTCTCCTAAGATTATTTCGTATTTTTTGCAGCACAACCGATATTTTCTCATCTCAAAGAAATCTATATGTATATTAGCTAGGACACGCTAGTAAAGTTGTAAGTAAATAAATGCCCCTCCCACTTCTTGAAGAGAGTGTTTGATATGAAAACGTCATAAGCAATTACAAAATCCATAATGACTTCTCCCTCTTTATTTTTAAACACAAAACCATGCCCCCATGAAAACTACCATACCTTGAAGCATTCTTTCCCACGTGTCCATTGAAATATTCACCTATGCAAACCATCTCTTTACGTGGGATTCATTGCATACAATTATCCAAATCCTCCCAAAATTTTGTTTAATCTTTTCTTCTAAACCAAATTGTGGCGTATAAAATGAGATGATATTTAGGATTTCTTCCCTAAAAACTGATTTTAGCAAAATAATCTGACTTCAAATCTATGCATGTCAACTATACTATCCTTCAAATCCTTATGAATAACCACTCCAATACCATTTCAACCCTTCTCTTTAAATGAATATCATAATTTAAAGCGTGTCTTCTCGATCTTCTTTGCTCTCTCTCTCTCTAACCCATTTTGTCTCTTGAAGACAGACATGCAATCTGAAACTTCGATTGTTGCACGCATCCAATATAACTTCAATGGATAATGTTAGAAAATAAATATGCAAAAGCGAATCATGGAAAAAGAATAAAGATTGAATATTACAACGGGATTTTACGTAGAACCCTACTCCCTAAGGAGCGGGATGAAACCACGGGAGAAGGCATCAAACGATCATATGCTTCATTGCGCTTTCTCATCTGAATACAATGGGCCCAGGGTTCTATATATAGCCCCACTAAGTCTACACATCTCCAAATTAGTAGATGTGGGACAAAAGACTGGATGGGGTAAATGGATCCTGGAGGGATCCATTTACCCGTCTCCCTCAAAAGCATGGCCTCAAATTTCAACGAATTCGGTCGAATTTCAATCGAATATCGATATCCAGTCGAAATTGAAATTCGACCGAAATGACCGAAATATGGGGGTCCTAGTACAAAAAATGACCGAAATGACCGAAATTCCGATCGAAATTCCACCGAAATTGTGCTTTGGTCGATACCGAAATGGTGACCGAAACCGACATTTAGGGACTTGCTCAAAAGTAACGTACATAAACAAATACTCTAACACTCCCCCCTCAAACTGGAGCATGCAATGCTCAGCTTGGACAAACAGAAAAAAAACTCAACTCACAATACAAGACACTACAGAAAATATCAACTTAACGCACACAACTGTCGGTGGTTGTCGAGGACGTTACTTCTCATGTCGTGCAGATGAGGAGGACGAACGGCCTGGAGTGTGAGTCAACTAAATCTCCTCGTCGGAGAGCATGTGCTCTTTACTGCCCCTGTCAGAGTCACTGCAACAGAAATGAGTCTCCTCATCGGAGTACTCTGGCCCGCCACAACACGTGGACAACTGCTCCATCTCTGAAAGGACAGAAAAGAACATCGTTAATTATCCATACGTAGATCTATGAAGATGGGTCTCTCATAGGAACCTCGAAGTGGGTTCTCTCTCATAGGAACCTCGGAAGGATTTCGTACTAGAGTTCACGATTGCTTGAGAATGAAGTCAGAAGATGTCTCCTCGGTGGAGAACTGGATCTCTCTCATCTGGTACGGAGAATGGTACTTTACTCACGAGTCATTATGGATCACATGAAAACTTTGGCCAACATATAAAAGATGTGTGTTCATCTGAAAGAAGACCGCATACATGTGTGTGTCTGAAACTCAAGACTCGTAACCAATTGTCGAGTCTGAAACTACGCATCAAACTCTGGACTTGGAATCTGAACGTCGAGTCTGAAACTGTGCATGGAAAATCTTCATCTGCAAAACTGAAGAGTCTGAAAATCGGGTTGGTCTGGAATCTGGAGAATCTGAATCTGGAACAGACATGTGACTTTAACCATACTCCCTCTTTTTCTCATACTGGTCGGAAAGAAGACATCGACCAAGTTTGGAGAAAACAATAAAATGGGGAGAATCAAACAAATAAACTGTTACAATTTTTCTCGGCTTTACAAATCATTTTTTCAGCTACTTATTCATCAATTTTTTTTATAATAGCCATCACAATAAGACGTTCATTATCGGCTTTTTACTTCCCTTTTTATGTATGGTTTTTATACGCACCTTTTTATCATTTTTTTGAACAAAAAACTCTCGACCCAAAAAGCGCAAAAGATCTCACAACTCTTTCCCTTTTTTTCAAACACTTAGGCCCAACTGGGCCTGCTCTCTTTCACTCTCTTCCTTTTAAAAAAATAAACTGACCCCTCCCCCCCCCCACTCCTTTTTTTAACATGTGAGCCAACTTAGGCACATGACTTGCATTTTTTAAAACACGGCCCCAAAAAAATTTGAATAGCTGCAGTCGTGCTCCCCACCCTTTTAAGACTTTTCCATTTTTTTTAAAAAAGTTGGGCCCCTTAGTTAGGGATCCCCAACAGGGAACCCTTCTCACAATGCCCACCGCCACCTCCGAATGCTGGATACGCAACGCCTGGGGTGACGTGAGGCTTGGTACTTGCGGTCTTATGGATGGGAACTGTTGCGGGGACGGGGGCATTGTTGTAAAAGTCGGTCGACTAATCGAGTCGGGGGGGCTAGTCGACTCAATTAGGCCTAGTCAACCATTAGTCCGTCAACACGACTAATCGGGCCGACTACAAGGCCGACTTTTACATAGAGAATTTTTTATTATTTAGTTTGTTTTATTTTTTTAAAAGCAAACTTATTCTAATATGCTTAATGTTATATGTAAAGTCGATTATTTCTTTTATTTCATTATGATAGTATAGAAAATATACAAATCAATGTAAATATATAAGAATATATGTATACAAAATGATTTATATATTTAAAATAAATAAAAATTCCAAACCGACTAATGGTCGACTAAATCCGATTAGTCGCCTGACTGTCGATGAATTCGTAGTCAGTGATCCTACTGACCGGGTATCGACTACCACTTTCTGCAACCTTGGCTGGGGGGCATCGTCAGCGATGACGCAACGTGCCGCATGTGCATTGAATGGGAGCGGGAGGCGACGCCGCTCAAGGGGAGGTTCCTCTACCTCTAGGGGCAAAGATAGATGATTCGCCTGGAGGTGTGGCGCATGTAGCGGGTTCCAACTGGGGGCAGGGGCTGAGGCCAGGGCTCCGCTTGGGGGCTGCGGGAGATCCAAGACAAAGGGCGGCGATGCAGCTGGGAGGAGCGCAAGGAGGAGGACATGATGTTGCATATCTGTCGATGCTGCCTAGTTGATATGTTGTCGCCTAGGGTTGCGCGATATGATGCGTCAACGGAGATGGTTGGCAATCGGGTTGTGCTTTAGCAGCCTGGAAAAGGCCATCACGTTGGAAAAGTGCATCGCAATGGGAGATTTGTAGCGCTTGAAAAACCGATGGGAAAGCTACATCGAGAATAAAATCTGCCACCGCTTGAGCTGCCTGGAGGGATCTTCGTTGCGATAGATGGTTGCGGAAAGAGATATGGCAGAGGGATGAGGAGTGTCTCCTCCATACGGATAGAACATCAAATCTAGGGTCAAGGCCCTAAATGTCGGTTTCGGTCACCAATTCGGTATCGACCAAAATAGAATTTCGGTGGAATTTCGATCAGAATTTCAGCCATTTCAGTCATTTTGTGTACTAGGACCCCCATATTTCGGTCATTTCGATCGAATTTCGATTACGACTGGATGTCGATATTCGACAGAAATTCGACTGAATTTCGGTAAAATTTGAGGCCATGTCTAGGGTTCAGAAACCCTTGAGCTGAACAATCATCGAACACGAATGTGATCTTCAGGTATATAATTCTTCAGGAGAACACAAAAATAATGAACAGAAATCCCGCTTTGAATCTCATAATCGAACCTCGAACAGAAGATGAAAATAAAACTTTCAAGAACAAATCCATGTGAATTGAACCCGCTCTGATAGCATGTTAGAAAATAAACATGCAGAATCGAATCATGGAAAAAGAATAAAGATTGAAGAACACGGCAGGATTTTACATGAAACCCTACTCCCTAAGGAGTAGGATGAAACCACGGGAGAATGCCTCAATGGGCCATATGCTTGATTGTGTTTTCTCATTTGAATACAATGGGTGTGGGGGTCAATATATAGTCTGCAATGAGTCTCCACATCTCCAAACTCGTAGATGTGGGACTAGAAATTGGATGGGGTAAACAGATCCTGGAGGGATCCCTTTACCCATCTCCTTCATAAGTGACCCACATAAACAAATACTCTAACAGATACTAACGGCAAATTCACCAAGTCTATGGCATGCGCACAGTTTGAGAGATGTAGAAAGATAAGCAAGTCTATATATGGGCTAGTTAATGAAATAAAAATTTGCCGAAATTCCAAAATATTAAGACCATGTTGAAGGGTCACGTAAGATTTTGTGAGAAAATCAAAAAAGAAACACATCTACTAGGTCAATTCTCCTATGGAATAAGGCAAGCATCCAACCCATACCGAACCATGTAAGTTCATGTTTTAATATTTACGAAAAGAGACCCTATACCATACATTATATAGGGAAACCAAAAGGGTAAATTATAGAGAAACCATAATAAAAGAAGAATAAAATAAGACCTAAAATATATAAGAACTTGATCTAGCTGCAAAACTCTTAACACTCCCCCTCAAGTTGAAGCATGAAGATCCATCAAGCTTAGCTTTTTTTTTTAAGAAAAGGGGTGTGAGCTCGAGATGAGTCATGCCCTAAATAAAATTAAAAAATTAAGCAGAGTGATTATATAGACCATGCAACACGCAAAGTCTTGATGTGGATCAATGCATTCTCTGCATAGGAATGTCTTGATGGAACACAGCACCATTTCTTGATAATTAAATGACCCAAAGTACAGCAAAAGGATGAAAGTAATCCTCACGGGCATAAGAGCAATCTGAAATCATAGAACTCCAAAATCCATCAGACAAAAGCATGTCGCATCATGCTAAACTTGCTAGCACATCTCCAAAAGTGACTCAACGAAGTGGTTAAGTGAAGATACCCTCAAAAAAGATCATTAATGACAAACCTAAACCCAAATACATCATATTTCACCCAAAACAAAGCTAGAACTATCTCTTTTTTTTGTTTTGCTAAGCAACTACAAGAACACCGAAGCCAGTGTGGACTTTTTGTCCTTAGGACAACCTGTATAGTCTGCATTGTATACTATATTGAGGGACTTGCAACTAGGGGTGCACATGGATTGGGTCATATTTTAGTTTAAGATGAGTTCCAGTCCAACCTTAATGAATTAGAATGTAATTAAATCCAATCCAAATCATTAAACATCAAAAACCAATGCATTTAGTTTAATATGAATTCCACTCCAACCTTAATGGATAAAAATGTTATTCAATCAAATGCAAATCATCAAACATCAAAAACCAACGCAATCCACCGATTTATACTTCAGTTTGGAAAGGATTAGATTTTTAATTCGTATATATTCAGCCTTAAGATATATTAGTATATCAATGTTGCATCCTAGAGTAGCTTTTTAGGCTTTTCCATTAATTAACTAACTTTGTTCACTACAAAAGAAATGTCTAAATGAGTAAAATATTAACTAGAATCAAGGCTCGAACAGAATTTTAGCCGAATTTCGGTCGAAATTCGACCAAGATTTCGGTCATTTCGAACACTTTTTGTACTAGGGCCCCCATATTTCAGTCGTTTCGGCCATTTCAATCGAATTTCGATTTCGACTGGATAACAATATTCGACAGAAATTCAACCAAATTTCGCTGAAATTTGAGGCCATCACTAGAATATCCTTCCAAAAAACCCATTGTATATGATATGGCATAAATACATTTTGAGCAGTCAGCATTAAAATCAAACATTAGGATCCCTAGAGATAAAGGGTGGATGAGATCTCAATCTACATGTCTCCGAGAGAAGAATTGTAGTATAGTTTCTGTTGCACGTAATGAGTGAGGACTCTCGTAGTGCCAAGAACTCAAAGGCAATTCTTGAGTAAACTATTTTGAACTAAGTTAAAGAATTAGGAATAAATACTGAGTTGTGTGTACTCTAGAAGCGACATTGGCCCAAGCTCGAATCACTACAAAACAGCTTCAAATTCTAGGCACAAGCATAGCTCAGCAAGTTCAGCTTACTATCACTCAATGAGTTAAGCTCAAGCTTTCTGGATTCTGGATATCTGTAATGCTATTTGAAAATAATCGTCCAATAAAGTAGAAGATTGTATTATAGTGTGCATGAGACCATCAAATCCAAAAGCTTGGATAAATATACGAGATATTGCTTCCCTGAACCAAAGAAATTAAGAAAGAAGAATAAGTACCTTGGAATTCACACCGTCGGGAGAACCCCTTAATGATGCAATGCCAACTTTACTAAGAATTCCAAAAATTAACCTCAAACTTCTCAGCATAGGCAGAGCTGATGACTCACCAGCATTTTCAAGGCTGCCAATGCAAAAAAAGAGAGATAAAAGTCAAATTGCGATATTTTTCTAGATTTTTTAAAGTCAAATAGAACTGTTTAGCATGGGAAGATATCAAGAGCACACTGATACGTGATTTCCTAAAAGCCTCCTTTGAACAATATTAATTCAGAACCCGGAATGCTGCTTAATAAACATGTATCCCGGATACACACTTAAATCATTGCCAACACAGAGAAATAACAATCAATTGAACAAATTAGCTGCAAATATGCAAATTTATATAAAACTTGCCATGATTATCATCGTACAAAGCAAGTAACCACAAATATTTAACAGTCATATTACAGCTAAGGAGTTCAATAATCCATGAATATCAAGGTACAAGCAATCACAAATATCCAATATGTGTAATGATGTCATTGTCTACTAGTCACGTTACAGTAGGTTGAGTTGCTTGCACTTGGTAAATGGTTCATGGGTGATGATCCATTTTCCCACTTAGAAACTTATATGTAATTCACCCCACCTTAAGTTTGAAACATAGAGAAAAGAAGAGAAAAGAGACAATGGTTGTTGTGAGCAACATGGATCATTTCCCTCTGTGGTTTTCCCTTCCGATCCGAAGGATTTCCACGAAAATCTTGTGTCCCGTGTCTTGGTGCTTGTTAGGGTTCTTTTTCAACATAGTATCAGAGCCTTGTTGAGGTGTTGCATTGAAGTCTTGGTCTGTGGGGTTGTTCAAGACAAACGTTGGGTTTCTTTGCCCATGTATGAAGCCTTTGTACGACGTCGAGATTGGTGGGTTATTGCTGCTGCGTTTTTCGATAGCCTGATCTTCGTTCCATGTCCAGATTAGTTGGTGGTTGCTGCTGTTGTGACATTTTTGGCGTTCCAAGAATGATTTGGGCTTCGTTGGTGTTGTGAGGTAACTTCCCTGTTGCGGGAAAGCAACCGTGGTGTGGGATAAGCCCTTGAGTATTGTTGGAGTTCTTTTGTTCCTTTGTTTTGCAAGAGAAGAAGCTGTGAGTCTGTGCTCACAAGGTGTTTGTAATATTGTCTTAGAAAATAGAAAGTGCTGTTGCACTTTAGGTGTTCGACAAAGTCTCTAAAGCAAAGCATGTTGATGGAAATGCACATCAAAAGTTTGTTGAAACGCTTGAAAGCATGGTTGTTCAAAAGATAAATATGAAATCACCAAAGAACATTGAAATCAGGAATCGAGTGAAGATTGTGGTCAATGACTCTAATAGTGCCTTTCTCGTTGTCGCACAGAAGATATATCATGATTTGAATATTTATATGAACAAAGAGTGGTTTATTGATAGTGGTGTCATTGGTTATATGACGGGGGATCGCAAACTCTTAAGTGCTTATAAGTCGGCATCAGGTATGTTATCACTGATTATATTACAATGGCGGTAAAAGGAAGTGTATCCCTCACTGACAAATTTTCTCTCAATAATGCGCTTCGTGTTCCTGACCTGACTATAAATATCCATTCTGTTAGCAAGATAAAAAAAACGAAAACTAGACTACGAAATAGTTTTTCTTCTAATTATTGCATGTTGCAAAACTTTGTGACAGAGAAGAGGATTGGGATTGGAGTTATTTCTAGAGGTTTGTATCGTCAACCCAATAAAGAAGCAGAAACATTAACACTTGCTATTCGTGGAAGGAAAAACAAGAAGGATTGTCTTAGTTTGTCCTTACAGTGGCACGAACGTCTAGGTCATCTTTCATTTTCTTATTTTAAAGGATTGTTTCAAGTATTATTTGAAGAATTGAACTCTGCGGACTTAGTGTGCCCGTTTGCTTAAAGGTAAAGCACACTCGTGCAACTTATTATGTTTCTTACAGTAAAATAAGTAAAAATTTTGAGCTGATTCACTCGGATATTTGAGTCCCTCCAGTGTCCATACTCTTAATGGCTACAAGTACTTAATTACATATATTGATGGTTATTCCAGAAGCATGTTTTCTTATTTACTTCGTGATCGCAGAGAATTCGTCAGCACTGTGAAGAAGTTCTTCAACCTTATCGAAACACGAAATGGGAAATTCATTAAGTGTTTTCACTCTGATATAGCTCGCGAATATTTGTCTAAGGAATTGAAAGAATTATTTAATGCTAAAGGAACACTTCACGGGACTTCTTGTAGCTATACTCCACAAAAGAACGATGTAGCAGAGCGAAAGAATACACCTACTTGTAGTTAGCATGGTACATTTATTTCAAAGAAATCTCCCCAAAAGATTCTGGGGAGAAGTTGTTCTCACTAGTGCCTTCCTTATAAATAGGATGGCCTCAAGACTGTTGAACAAGGCAACTCCTTTTTCTATCATTCAGCCCGAGAGTAAGTCGTTTTCACTTCCCAAAGATTTTTTGTTATTTCCACAATTCCGCACCTGATGCAAAAAAGCTTAATGCACGTGCAATCAAAGGTATATTTTTGGGATACTCTCCTACCCACAAAGGGAATAAATGATTCCATCCTAAGGATGGAAAAAGTATGTGACTAAAGATGTCGCTTTTATTGAGCACGAATCTTAATTTCCTGAGCATTCCCTTCAGTGGAGAATGGAAGTAATGGTGAATGAAATGTTCAAGATGTTCTTATCCTAGATGTGTGTGATGACTCTATAAGTTCTATAGGTAACTCCAACCAAACTGATGCAAAAACATAGGGATGGAAGAATCGTTCTACTCAGTGGAATGAAAAATCTTACAGAAAGAATTATCAGCAAGAAAATATGATAAAAACTTTGCAAAGAGATATCAACCCCAACCATGTTCAAGCCCTAGAGAATCAAAGTTCATCCACTATCATCGATGATTCAGACTCTAAATTTAAAAGTGATCGGGAAAGTTAATGACAACAGTAAAGATGCGCGTGATGATGGGTTGATCATTTTGAAGAAGACTCGATCGAATAGAGACGTGGACAAAGGGAGATAAAGCCTCCCACAAGATATGTTGAATGTACAAGATACTTAATTAACAGAAATATTGGTTACTCTAAACTTAGAAAAATTTATGCTTCATTTCTTCACTTATTGTCTATGTGATTCCCAAGAATGTTATTGGAGCTGGTTTCAATTCTATATGGGTTCAGGCTATGCATGAGGAGATGGAGGCCCTTGAAAAAATGTATAGGGGGCATTGTGGATATCCCATATGGTGTGCATTCGGTTGGTTCAAAGTAGGTCTACACCATAAAATACAAACTAAATGGTCAAATAAAAAGATACAAGGCCAGACTTGTTACAAAGGGTTTCAGTCAAAAATATGGCATTGACTACACAGACTTGTACTCCTGTGGCAAAAATGAATACATTGCAGATTGTGCTTTCTCTTGTCGTTTTTAAGGAATGGAAGCTTCATCAGATGGATGTTAAGAATGCCTTCTTTAATAGAGATCTCTTTGAAGGTGTTTATATGCACTTGCCACCAAGCCATGAGAAGACAGGAAAATGTTGTAAATTGAAGAAAGCATGATATATACCGAAACAGTCTTTCAAAGCCTAGTTCGAGAAGTTTAGAGTGGTGATTATCAGATTGGGTAATCACCAAGGCAATGGTGATCACACTCTTTTTGTCAACAGAGGAGGAAATAAAATGACTCTTCTTGTTTATTTTGAAGATAAAATCATCACAGGAGACGATGAAGAGGAGATAGCTTGTCCAAAAAGAGAGATTGTGATAGTTTTTTACTTAAAGGATTTTGGGAACCAAAGGTCTTATTCCTTGTCAAAGAAAATAGATCTCTTAAAGGAGATGAAAAGTTGAGATGTAAACATGTCTCTATGCTTGTTGAGGGGAGTCACAAGTTGAGCTTCAAAGACGGGAAGTAGCTTGATGAAAGCTTCAAGAGTTGGTACCAAAGACATGTGGTAAGTTGATTATTCCTACTCTTACCAGATCCGACATTGTTTATGCTGCCAATATGGTGAGTCAATTTATGCATGCACCGACAGATATTCACAAGAAGGCAGTTGTGTGTATCCTTCGCTACATGAAAAAGGATCTTGTAAAAAGACTTATCTTTACAAAAGAAGCAAAATTCGAAAAATTGAAGGATACGTTGATGCAAATTGGGTTGGATGCATCGAAACAAGGAGATTTAAACTTGGCCACGACATAATTCTGGTGGCTACTTGGTGATTTCGAGAAGCAAACACAATTGCATTATTCAGGCGAATAAACCGAATATTATTATCTTGTGGGAAGGTCGAATAGAATAATGCTTTCGATCAATATTCCGTCTCATCCGAATATTCTCAAATATCCAACCCAAATATTCGTGTACTCTGTCAAATATTTGGCCGACTATTGCAACAGGCTGACGCTTTTTTATTTTTTAAATGTTCTCATCTATCACGCTATCATCGAAAAAGTAAAAGTTCCATATATATAACTTTTTAATTAATACTTTTACATTGGGCTCTTACTGATTGATGACGATATGTGTAGAAATATATATATATATGAATATATATTAGACTAATTTTTTATTCAAAAAAAATATTAGACTAATTTTTCCAACCCTACTTAATGTGGGAAAAGGCCTTGTTGTTGTTATATCTAGAGAGCTCTGAATTTATCATCTGCAAGTGTGATTGCACCAGTTAGAGGATGTCATATTTGGTATGTTGAGTCAATTACGAGAGGGCAAGCAAGTTCCAAGAAGTGTTGGAATGAAACTATGGATCTTAGTTATCGAGATTTAAGCTCGATGATGATACATGATAGAGCTGAGGCAAAGAATCCATGTAGTCGACCCAACTTAATGTGGGAAAATTCTTTGTTGTTATTATTAAAAAGTACTACGCCTTCTCCCATTATAAGTAGGGTCGGCTACATGGATTCTTGCTCAAATCCATGTTGAAAGATTCGACTATTTTTTACGTTGGTCATCGACTACCTAACGCAACCCTTCAAGAGCGGGATTTGAACCCTGGTCTATTGTGTGGTAGACACGTTGTACTACCACTAGACCATTAAGTGGGAAAATGCTTCGTTGTTATTATTAATTATATAATATTAATATATTAGATTAATCTGCATATCTATAATAATTAAAAATGCATAATCGAATAATTCTGAATATTCTCCCGAATACCAAATATTCTTTATTAAGTGACCCCTCTGAATGAAAACCGAATACCGACTTCTGCAACACTGGAAGCAAACGACAATCGGTTTGTATTAGGTATAGTGTTGAAGCTAAATACATGGTTGTTGCCATGGGTGTTGCTGAGATGATATGGGTCGACTATTTTGAAAGACATTGGAATAATTTTTGAGTTGCCTATAAAGATGTTCTGTGATAACAAGGCTGCTATAAATCTATCCAACAATCATGTCATGCATGATAGAACCAAGAATGCAGAGATCGATTGTCGCTTTATCAGAGACTTATAGAACTTTCATCAACAAAACATTGACAGGAATTAACAACGTTTAGGAAGGAAACTATTGTCATAATATATGAATAATATATGCACAGAGATAAACCCGAACGAATTGACTTCTAAAGAACACAGGTTTTGATATAGCTCATGAGAAAATTATTACTTCTTACGGGGGAAGTGAAAATGATAAATAAGTTATAACAAGCTCATATGATGCAGATAAGAAGGTTTCGGATTTGAAATTATAGCATATGTAGTGTTAAAAAGTTATCCTACAGCATACCTCTCTATGAGATCAATCATTGTTCTTCTCAAAGAGGCGTCAAAAAATAAAGGAGCAGAAGCCCGCTGCCTACCACCATTTACAGCAATATTGTACGGGATAGCAAGAATTGAATAAAGGCAAAGCCACTGCAATGACACGGAAAAAAATCAAAGGACCTCGAACAAAGTGAGAAAACTACGGTAAAGATAATAATAATACAGATAAAGCCTAAGTGGAGGAAAAACGGTGAACACCTTCCAGTCCATTAATATAGCTCGTCGGCTGCGTGTAAAAACACCATTTACAAGGACATTATTAATATTTTCAACAAAGCTGCATAGTAGATTATCAAGAAATGGCATATCCTCATTTTTATATGAACATTTGCTGGGTGCACATAAAATGTCAAGAACAGACAGAGAAAAAGTTGATGACAAAGCCCTGAGAACCGGTACTAAAGCCTCATAAGCTGCCAACTGAATCTCTCCTCCTGACTAAACAAGAATAAACATGCCAAAACAGATAAACTGATGTTAATATCTGGGGAAATTCATCGCTTACTAAAAATGCACAAGAAGCCAATAAGATGAATTTTTTACCTCTATGTGATACTTTGATGAGTCGATGACACTCCAAGTGAAGTTCCATAAGAACATTAAAAGAGGTGTGTGATGGGCCCCTTCATTTACATGCAAATGGCATGTAAAGACAGACGAAACAACTTCCATAGACAGAATCTGCATAAAACGAGTATCACACAGCCAATTCGGAAAAGGTCCCTAGTCAGCAAATAACGTATTATGAAGACAAAATTGTAGGATAATAAAAAGGCAAAAAAAATTGTGTCCATGCCAAACATATCATGAGAAGAAGTTTTGAGTTTCAAGAGATTTTTTATGTTTTGAAAATATTTTTATAGGTGGTTGTGCTACAAGGGAACCTGATCAAAAATAGGTGCAAATATTGAATTTAAAAGAAGCACGCAAGTGCCAGAAGTTTCTTTTTTCGGAAGCAACAGATGGCTACCCAAGGATGGCAGTCAGACCAAATCATCTTCCTGCAAAAACGAAATACACAGAAAGAATACATGATCAAATAACTCCCCAACAATCCAACGAGAATAACAATTAATTGATTTTAAGCCTCTAAAGAGCGCTTGCAAACAATGCCACCCAAAGAAGGCCAATATATGAGACTTATTATGCCAGTAAAACAACTGCCACACATTACTTCCAAGGTTGGCAGTCAAATCATTCCACATGCCGTCTCAATGAGATATATGGAAGGAACAAAGCCTCAAGTGACTCCCCCAACAATCCATAGAGAGTATACATGCAGTTGATTTGAAGTCTCTAAAGACAACTCGCAGCAAATAATTTCACCCAAAGACGGGTCAATATGTGAGACTTAATCCCCATCCCATGTAGTTTAACTGTTGTCTTGTCCTACATGTTCTTTCCAATCCTGAAAGTAATCTAAAAGTACACTTCAGAGGAATTATCAATCTACTTAAACAAGAAACTTGCACAAGATCAATAAATCAACAACTAAATGAAGACATCTCCAACTACGTTCGGGATCAGCTAACATGGATTTATTGCACCCAACAAATCTAACTTTGACAAAACCCAGACAATCGGAAAAGAACATATTACTCTTAATAGTTTTTTGAGGTATTTACTCTTAATAGTTTCCTTCCCACTTTCATTGGTTTATCAACTCTTGGCAAGATGGTCTTCTAGTTTTGTTATAGTATGTCTCACATGCATAGATAGGTAATTGGATCCATCCAAAGTCAATTACCACATCCGCAGATTTAGTCCCACATCAACTGTTAGTCGGACTCCGATCTATGGAGCAATATAAGAAGCACCACACCAATCGTATCAGTAGAGAAAATGAATAGAAGAATCAACCCTTGGCATTATCCCGTGGTTACATCTTGCTCTTTATGGAATAGGGTTCCACGTTAAAATCCAGGTGTTCCTCCACCATTCCATATCTCTTTATCTCTAATATTCTTCCACATTATTGCTATCTACAAGTTTCTCATACCTCATATTTTAACAAGTTCCCCTCTTCTTTTAGCTTATCAGACCCATAGAAGGAAATATCGCGATATGTTGGCGATATATCACTGTGAACTCCTTCGGATCCGAGTACCCGTTTACACACATTCGCACTACTACATTCGCATGTCATCGCGCCAAGTATTGAAAAACATGGGAATTTTTTTGTTGCAACATGACATTCACATTTAATGAATAAACCACAAAGACAAGAAGATGAATAAGTGCCACCAACATTCATTCATTTCCATATAATATTACATGTAATAAAAGAATGTATTACAATGTACATGTAGATCCTAAAATATATAACTGAACATATTACATCATAAACTGAACCAAAAACTGAAACAAAAGAAACGTATCGTCTGGTAAATACACGGTCACTAGAAGTCATCAAACCGCTAGTACGTTGAAGGCTCCTTGCCCGTCATGCGTACAAGGAAGAAGAGGCATCAGCGGTTGCTAGTACTTCCCATAATCATATTATTATAAAAAATGGTATTTAAAGTGGTTACAAAAGAGGTAAGTAGAAAGGCAAAAACATCTAAAATCTACATCTACTTGTAAATGTAAAAAGGTTTTCATGTTGCTTGTATGTACCTACCTTAATCGTCCATTATCCAAACATTTCTCATATATATAACATATTTATCTTGTAATTGATTGTTTATGATCTCATATTATTCATATATCATGTTTATGGATTTTGACGATGTGAAAGGTGAGATTGGAAAGGTTCATTGATATATTTAATTCACAAGTTTAGTGGATAGTATGTGGTCCTGGTCAGTGTGCGACCCCACACTATGACTCTAAAACGTGGGAATTGCCTTAGGGTTGGGGTATCTCCGTAGGCATGCGGTGGTGTATAATGCATCCTAACTAAGTTCCCAACACGTCGATTAGCTTATAGGGATTTCGAATTAAAACTTATTATAGTCACTTCCAACCAAGTCAACTTTGATTATAACTCCTCCAAACCTCAACTGCAACTGTCTCATGTGTAACTCTAGATAACTTAGATGTACACATGGATGATTTAGATGTAGAATCGTCAAATCTGCTAGCGTAAGTAAACAAAGACTCAAGTGGTGAGGTAGCCACATAAGGGCTCTTCCGTCTCGTCCTCTAGTTGGAAGTACGGTCCAATAGAGGGAAAGGTCTACTCCAAAACTACGCCCCAGAGACGGGTGAGAGAGAATCTCCGGAAAAATCACTCTAAAAAATGGCCCGACTAGTATGGGCAAACGAGCTCGTACGAAAAACTAAAATCGAGGATCCCCCGCATGGGTATTCTAAAACAATGGGTCAACGGAAAAGGTCAAAAGTCGGGATCCCAACGAGACGTGAAAACACTGCGAACTCGCGCAAAACCGTACAAGGATTGGGATCCTAGACCTGCATACTTGGCGGTCGCTGCCCTAACTGAGCTACCAATCTCCCGCCCAGTTGAGGGTCACCGCGCCCTTGCATGGTCAAGTGTAAGGGTTACAATGACCTGCACGATTAATTGATTATCATTGATTTACAATCAATTAATTATCTGAGTAAACATTCAATGTTTATATATCTTTTAAGTTTACCGCATCCCATTACACAAGAATCACCTTGGTAGAGGAAAATATGGAACCTAGTAGTTTGTTTCTAAAGGGATGCCCTTAGTGGAGCCTCATGGTAAAACAAAATCGAATATCCAACTGTGATATCATTAGCTATAAGATCAGCATTTTGTTTTTGTTGGCTCATTTTGGGAGCTTTACCTAAATAAAAAGTTGTCCGACAACAAATAGTATAATCGTAAATTCAAGAAGGTAGGTGTTAGTGTTTAGTGAACTAGCTGATACAGTCATGAATCGACTTGCTATAGATTGGATTGTAGTAAGTTCATGCTTATTGCAATGAAGACTAAGTACTTAGAGTTAAGACTATGGACAAACATGCCTTATAACATTGTGCTTGCAAATGCCGTTCAAAAGAAAATAAATAATGATAATGTATTATAATGGTAAAGGGAAATTGTTGGGAGAAGCGTTTTCCATATCATAGAAGAGACCCTAGGACTCTCTTATATAGGAGAAAAGCCCTGGGTTAATTACATAAGAGATACATAAATAAAACAAAATAGAAAACAGAGTAGTCATGAAACATTATTATCTCAACACTCCCCCACAAGCTGGAGCATAGATATCTATCATGCTCAGCTTGGTGCAACACTTCTGGAATGGACCTCTAGTAAGTGCCTTGGTGAAGATATCAGTTGTCTGATCTCCAGTAGAAACATGAGAGGTGGATATGAGACCCTTCTGAATCATGTCTCTAGTGTAATAGCAATCTACCTCTAAATGTTTAGTTCGTTCATGGAAAGCAGGATTATTGGCAATAAACAGAGTTGCTTGATTATCACATAACAAATGCATAGGAAGAGGAACATCAACAGCAAGATCCGTTAACACGGATCTAACCCATATCATCTCTGCACTTCCATGTGCCATGGCCCTGTATTCAGATTCTGCACTAGATCTTGCAACCACTGTCTGCTTCTTGCTTTTCCATGAAACAAGGGAGTTGCCCACAAAAACAGCAAAGCCAGAAGTAGACTTCCTGTCTTTGGGGCACCCTGCATAATCTGCATCTGTACAGGCAGTCACCTCAAGAGATGTATCCCTACTGAAGATAAGACCAGCACCAGGTGAATTCTTCAGGTACCTCAAAATCATCTGAACAGCATCCATATGTACCTTCCTGGGTTGTTCCATGAACTGGCTAACTTTGCACACTGCAAAGCAAATATCTGGTCTGGTAATGGTGGCGTATAAGAGCTTCCCAACAAGCTCTTTGTATCTCCTGCTATCAACCTCTTCAGTGTCATCATCATACAATCTCACACTTGGATCCATAGGAGTAGTAGCAGGTTTGCATTCCGTCATACCTGTCTCAGAAAGCAAATCCATTACAAACTTTCTCTGGGTCATCACAAGACCATGCCGGTTCCTGGCAAACTCCAGTCCAAGAAAATATCGAAGAGTACCAAGGTCCTTGGTCACAAACTGCGTACCAAGGAATTCCTTGGCAGTCTGAATGCCCTGCTCATCATCCCCCTGTGACAATGATATCATCTACATAGACAAGAATAGCAATGGTACCTCTCTGTGTCTTCTGGACAAAAAGTGTATGATCTGCAGTAGACCGTACAAACCCCTGTTGCTCTATTAGGTCCGATAGCTTCTGGTACCAAGCTCTAGGGTTCTGCTTAAGGCCATAAATCGTCTTATGGAGCATGCATACCCTTTGGGACTCCCCCTCAGTAGCAAACCCTAGTGGCTGCTGCATATAAGCTTCCTCCTGTAGATCCCCATATAGGAAGGCACTCTTCACGTCAAGCTGATAAAGAGGCCAATCCTTGGAAACTGCAACTGATAGAAGGATACGAAGCGTTGAGTGTCGGGCTACTGGGGAAAAAGTATCCTGGTAGTCCACCCCATAGGTTTGGGTGAACCCACGTGCCACAAGTCTCGCCTTGTAGCGCTCCACACTACCATCCACTTTGTGCTTGACTGTAAAGACCCACTTGCAGCTGACTACGGAGGCACCCACAGGAGCAGGCACAAGACATCATGTACCCCGCGACTGCAAGGCTGTCATCTCCTCTTCCATGGCCATACGCCACCTACTGTCCTGTAACGCCTCCTGATATGTTCGTGGGATAGTAACTGCAGAAAGTCCCACAACAAAGCGCATGTACTCTTCGGAAAGATGATCCAAACTAACATGTGCAGCAAGAAGGTAAGTAGCACACTGACGACGAGGCTTCCTCAAAGCAATGGGAACCTCCAGGTCATCATCCACACTGTCCTGTACAATTGACTCAGCCTGTGTACCATCCAAAAGACCAGCACTATCAGATGAAACAATATGCTCATGACATACCTGAGGCGTGCTGGATGATGTAGAGGGTATATGAGCAGCAGTGCGAGTAGAAGACCGACGAGTGTAAACACGTGGCAAGAATGGAGGTGGAGGTGGAGGTGGAGATGGAAGTGGAGGTGGAGAGTTTTGTGGTGGAGTGGATAGAGTTGGAGGAGAAGGAGGTGGTGGAGGAACAACCACATCCTCTTTAGAACTACCATTGGACAATATGTCACCTGTAGGCGAAAAATACATAATAGACTCAAAAAATGTGACATCAGCACTCACATAATATTTCCCTCCTACAGGATCAAAACAACGATACCCCTTTTGGGTACGAGAATATCCAACAAAAACACATTTGACTACTCTGGGTGAGAGCTTGTCACGACCAGGAGCAAAATTGTGGACAAAGGCCACGCAACCAAAAACTCTGGGAGTGAGAGAAAATAACTCCTTCTCGGGAAACGCAATCAAGAAAGGAATCTTTTCTCCTAGCATGGTGGAAGGCATCATGTTCACTAAGTAACAAGCTGTAAGAACGGCATCTCCCCAGAAAGAATGAGGGGCTCGACTCTGAATCAAAAGGGTCCGAGTAACGTTTAGAAAGTGACGGTGTTTGCGTTCAGCTACACCATTCTGCTACGACGTATAAGCACAAGAGGTCTGCTGAATAATACCAATAGATCTGAGAAATGCAGATAATTGTAGGATAGAGAATTCCAAAGCATTATCCGTACGAATTAATTTAACATTAGCGGAGAAAATGTTTTTGACCTCAATAAGAAAGGATTTGATTAGAGCACCAGTTTCAGACTTATGATTTAACAAAAATACCCAAGATAGTCTAGAGTAATCATCAACAGCAACCAAATAAAACCGATGTCCCTGATGATCAGGAACACGACTAGGACCCCAAATATTAAAATAAAATAGCTCAAACAACTGACTAATGTCACGACTCTGACGAGACGGAAAAGAAGAGCGATGGTGCTTCCCAAGCTGACAGGCGTCACAATCCAAGGGAGTACGAGTAGATAATTGTGGTAGAACACGACACATCTTCTGAAGAGGAAGATGTCCAAAGCATAGATGCCACATGAATGGTGAAACAGATCCAGAAGGAATAGTAGCGATCCCAACATGAGATGGTATGGTAAGCTTGTGCAATCCTCGTTGCCCATGGCCACATCCAATCACCATGCCCGTTAGTATGTCCTGAAACACAAGGGAAGATGGATCAAATATGGCACGACAGTGTAAATCGTTTGTAATTTGACTAATAGACAAAAGATTCATCTGAAAGGCTGGAGCATGTAAAACGTTCTGCAAATGAAAAGGAGCAAGAACAATCTCCCATTGACTAACAATAGGTAGTCGAACTCCATTAGCAATCACCACGAATCGACCAGAAGCAATCGGTCTATAAGAAGCAAACTGTGCTCTATCGCCACACATATGATGTGATGCTCCCGAATCCACAATCCAGTCAGTCAAATCAGAGCTGCTATAACTCGTAAGAGCATAAGTAGTACCTGAGGAGTTATACAAAGCTCTGGCAGTAGCTGCAGCATCAGAAGAAGTCGCAGCCGGAATAATACAAGCGGACATCATCTCGCGAAGTTTGGAAACAATATCATCCAGGCGAGCATCCTGGGATGGAGCCAAGGTAGGTTCGGTCTGTTCAGCATCTCTTGCAGATGCTGGATATCCATGCTTCTGAAAGCATGTCTTTTCAGAGTAACCAAGACGATGACAAAAAGAACATGGGCCACGCGGACGGCCTCCACCACGACCACGAGGACCACGTCCTCTAAACTGGGAAGACCCTCCCCTTCCGCGTGAGACGGCGATAGCGGAAGGATTCGGAGCGACAGTAGTGGGAGTAGTAGTAATCCGACTCAGTCACTTGTACACTTCTTCCATAGGAGGTATCGTCTCTCCGGTTAGAAGTTGTGTACGTGCTGCATCATACTCGGAATCAAGAGAGGATAGGAAAACCCCTGTCATAGTGGCGTTCCTATACTGTTGTTGTTGCTCGGTGCTGGCAGTGATAGGCAAGAAGCTGTGGAGGCGTCAAACATGCCGCGAAGATGGGAAAAATGCACATGAAGCGGGCGACCATTCTGTTTGGTCGAGAAAATGTCAAACTGTAACTGAAGAATCTTGCTCTCGTTCTTGGCTTGCCCATATGTGGCTGCTAAGATATCCCACGTAGCCTTTGCGGTAGGTTGGTTGACAATATCGTTGGCAATCTCCGTGGTGAGCGTCACGGAGAGCCAAATACGAGCATAAGCATCATCTTGCTTCCACGAAGCATTAGCCCCAGTTTTGTCCGCCGATTCGGATTTGGTGAGAATGTGTTCTTTGTTGCGGCACTGCATAAGAGTGTGAAACAGCATGGACCATAGTTCATAGTTGGTCCCATCCATCTTGACCATTGGTGCAGGTCCTTTGAATGCACCAGAAGAAGAGAACACGTCACTTTTAATGTCGGACATTGTATCAATGAAATGAACCTCGAACAACTGAGAAGTAGATCAATCGAAAAATGTCTACACAATCATGAAAAGGAGCGGTTGTATGTGTAGACTCATACAACCATCCGAATGAATTTTATTGTGATCTAGTGGCGTTAGATGTGATATGGAAGATAAAAAACACCACCAACAACCAAAATCAGACCAATATGTTTCAGAACAGGGGCTGGAATACCAGTTTCAGATCACAGAACAATCAACGGGAGCGCTCTAAGCCGTTGCTGGACACCCCAGCGAGATACAGGAGGTCGTAGGACCTTCGGCGGCAGCGGAGGGGGGGCTGGGAGTGCCCAGGCGGCAGCGCAGGAGGCTGGGGAGGGCTACCCTGCGGCGCAAGAGCCCAGGCAGCGCAGAAGGGCTGGGCGGCGGCGCAGGAGGGCTAGCCTCGGGGCGGCAGTAGGCGGAGAGCCCTGGCTGGGCTGCCGGCGGCGCCGAGATGAGGAGGGGGTGTCGACGGCACCAGGAGGAGGCGGGGGGGGGGGGGGGGGGGGGGGGGGGGTTTGGTGCGATACGGGAACCCCGGTCTAGGACCGTTGCTCCGATACCATGTTGGGAGAAGCGTTTTCCATATCATAGAAGAGACCCTAGGGCTCTCTTATATAGGAGAAAAGCCCTGGGTTAATTAAATAAAAGATACATAAATAAAACAAAGTAGAAAACAGAGTGGTCATGAAACATTATTATCTCAACAGAAATAAATTTCAATGATGTATTAGCTAGGAACTTGGGGTCTTATTCTTTCCCGAGCATATACACCAAATTTGAAGCCTCCAGTAATTATTACGGTTGTTGTTTTATCTAATCAGGAATCCATTGTGGAGATATTTTTTGAAGGGAGTAACCTTAATCCCATAATGAACTTATACTTAAGGAATACTACAAAGAAAAGAATCAAGCTTGCGGGTGCATATGTTGTCTTTGTTTCTATTGCTCATATAGACATGTTAATTTTAAATTTCTAATAGAATTTATATCCCTTTGCATAGAGAGGTACCCCTTCATTCCAACTTGAAACCTCAAATCTCTAACCCACCGTCAAACACTTCTTACTTTATTAAATGTTAATGGTCCTCTTGGAGTTCAACAATCATCAGCAGAGATGGTTGTCAGGCTACTAGATTTGCATTATTTACTATCTCCCGCAGTAGCTAAGATTGAGATGATATATTGGGCATGACTATGATTAGTTTCTACAACCCAAATTTCAGGGACGTTTATCTTATATCCAGCGATCTCACTCAACTAATATCTTTTCAACAGACAATAGGATAAATAAATGAACATTCAGATGATCATTTCAATAAATTTTAGAAATTCCAGATCAAGTAATTTATTTTTTTTCAGACACAAATTTTAATAAGATGATAGTGGTTTTATGCCGGTATTATGCATTCTCAATTGTCAATAAAATTATGAAAGAACATTCGATAGTCAATTCAATGTAAAGTTCTTAAGTCTCCAGATCAAATCTTTGTTTCATGTAAAACCCTTTTGACTCATAGCACTCAAAATTTCCAACCATTAGATAACAGACCAGACAACCAACCAAGAAGGGTTGGCATAGTTGATATGAGAAAATTTAGACTCATTAATGTTATGAGGATTAATTGCGTTAACACAGCCGACACCAATCTTTCATACCCAAGAGAATGTCCAAAATTGTTCACGGATCAACAAGAGGGAAAAATAGGGTTTCACATCCATGGCAACAAAAGAAAAGCTGAAGACCGGTACCTTTCAAGATTTCCAAAATGGAGATAGTATTTGCATGTTGGAGAAGAATTCGGGTGCAGCAAAAGGAGGAAGTGGAATTTCACATGCATGGCAGCAAGAGAAAAGGGAGGGAATGTACCTTATTAGATCTCCAAAATGGAGATCTAAGTGCATGCAAAGGCAGGGGAAATGTTGCAACAGATCTGAAATGAAGCTCCTGCACCTCAATCCCAAGCAACTATTGGTTGTTCTTGAAGAAATGCAGCAATTGGGGAAAAGGGGAAACTCCCAATTGCTGAACTGGAGCTCCAGCAGTGGGTGGACAGCAGCTGAAGCATGTATGATCCGAGATTTTCAGAGAAAGGAAAAAGGGAAGAAGAGGTTCTATCGGCTTAGAATAAAGGATGGCTTGGGGTCTTGGGGGGTATTTATAAGGGGGAAAGAGGGCCTAGCTATTTGCCAAATGGCATGGGAACAAAAACCAAGTGTTGGAGAACAAAAGCCAAATGTGTTTGTCCTGGAGAGCCAACGGCAGCTACTACTGGTGCTACAGTAATCCGAAATTTATATATATATATATTTCATTTTCTTTCTTTTAATTTGAGAAGCCAAAATCAACCGTACACGCATCTCAAGTTTCCAATTAGGGTGTATAATGTCTCGTTTTAATCGTCTCTGGACGACGATCAACATGAGTATAATATTCATATACTTTAGATCGGAATTAAACCCCCAAACTTTTGAGATACGGTTTCGGTTTGGGTTTAAATTTTGCAAAATTAAAATATGAAACGGCCTCCGATTGACAAACGGTCGATTCCGTTGGTCTTGTTTCGTCGAATCGGATTTTATGACGGTCTAGGATTGTTTTACGGTTTCCAAATTTGTGTCGCGGCTTTTTCGGGCACGCATTACGATGTGATCGATTTTTGGTCGATTTTGCCTGACCAACTTTTGATTCACGATCAATTGATCGATTTGAGTCATCTAATGCCGACTGACAACTTTATTGGGTCAAACGGACCCTAATCGAGTCGAGTTCGGGTTTAATTTAAAATCGGATGTTACAATCGTCGATATATAGATATCGATATGAGACTGATATCGCTATGCGGATATATCCTTCTTTTCAGACCATTCATTCACAAAAGATCGTCGATATGGGCGATATTTCGGCGATATTTCGCCAATATTTCATTGAAATATCGTATCGATACGATATCGAAATGATATCGATATTTCCTTCCATGCTCAAACCTTCTCTTTTCATTAAATGGCCTTTCCAAATGTCAAACCATCGTTAAACAAGTTTTTTATCTTCTGTCAGTGACACATCGGATCTTGGATCAGATCTATTTGTCTTCCTATAATCATTCAACCCATAATCATATCAGACATGTTTTTCATGTAACAATTGTATAAAATTCATTTTACTTTACAAGTCCTTTCATAAGAGAGAACATCAAACCTCCTCTCCACTTCAACCACCGAACATTAATTCTATAAAGGAGGTCTCCATAACTTCATGATCATGTAGAAAGATTGTTCCCAAGTATCCTAAATGACCTTCATCATAATGCAACAAAATCTAAGCTTTACGTCATTCACATCCCTAACCATCACATCTCATCATAATTCATTTTTGAATCATTTTTTATCGTGCAGATTTTTTTATACGATTCCATTTTTTACGCATACGAATTTTTTTCTATTTTTTTAACAGTTATTTCCCTTTTTTGTAATTTTCCAGGCCCATTTTGAGACTAAAGATGCGGCCTCCCTCTTTTTTTTGAACCACAGACCTTTGCTCTCCCTTTTTTCATATATTTTTTTATAAATAGAGCACGCCTACTTGCGGCTAAAACAAATAAACCTATTTAGGGTTCCCCCGTTTGGGAACCCGTTAGGCAAGTGCATCGCCCCCAATAGGAGCCCTACTGCTGAGGGTGTCGCAGCAGCCAGGAGTTGCAAGGCTCGGTATGTGCGAACACGTGAAGGTGGAGATGGATGAGGCGTGAGCTCTGTGCTTCATATCGTCGCCTCCATCCTGAGTCGTTGCCTAGTGACGAAGGGGATGTCTTGCCGCTTCCACGTGAAGGTGGAGATGGATGAGGCGTGAGCTCTGTGCTTCATATCGTCGCCTCCATCCTGAGTCGTTGCCTAGTGACGAAGGGGATGTCTCCCCGCTTCCACTGGAAATGCGTAGATCATTGCCACCAGTGCAATGCGAGAGAAGGGGACCACCATCGCCTGAGATGAAAACAGTGTCGCCATATTTTACGCGTGACGGAGATTAGGATTTTGACGCTTGATGTGTGGGGATGCGTGAAGGAGTCAAGGCAATTCATGCGCATGGAGAAGAGCGGGAGGGCGTCTCCAATCGTTCTCCACCGTGTGGGGATTGGGAGTTCCTCCAGGGCATCATCTTAGTAGCATCCCGATTCCATCCTGAAAACGTTGACCCGTATTTTTGCAACCTGTCAATATTCTTTTGTAGGAGATTCATTGATGCAAGAGGAGCCCCGCATCTGAAGATCCATAGAAGGAGGTCGTCTTGGAAATGGGCATGCACGATGGACGATGCACCTCCTTGCGTGAGTGTTTGGAGAGAGGGCTCGCACGAAGACTCGCGATTAGGGTTCCTGGAGAACCCTTTTGTGCTGGAGAAGATGCCTAGAGGTTCAGCGTCGTTTGCATGTGATTTAAATAAGAAAAATGCCCATGCCGTTGGATTAGGTACCAGAGATGGAACCCTAATTTTTTTCGACGAAGATTGCAGATCTAAGTTCCAATGAACCCTAAAATTGAATCTCAAATGTCAAACCATATACGAACATGAATGATTTTCAAGAATAACAACATCAAGATCGAATCTCGAACAAAAAAAATATAAAAGATGCTAATATCAAGAGAGAATGGCGGTGGTCGGGTAGGGGAGCCGCTGTGCTCCCTCAGGCGGATGCTAATATCCTTTCTCGTCAGATCTCTTTGGAGGAATTGAAAGAGGCGGTCTGGTCTCTTAACTCTGATGCAGCCCCGGGGCCTGATGGCTTCCCTGTGTTTTTCTATAAGGAATTTTGGGATATCCTCTCTCAGGACGTTCTGGAGGTAGCTCACGAATTTTGTGCTGGCAATAACGGTTTCAACAAGCTTAACAAATCTATTATCGCTCTCATTCCCAAGTCTGCTTCTGCCACCCGGATTGAGGACTTCAGGCCAATTTCCATTTCAAATGCAATCTACCTTATCATTGCCAAGGTATTGGCTCGCCGTTTGGCCCCGATTCTTGATTCGCTTATCTCGCCCTCCCAGGCAGCTTTTATTAAGGGCAGACAAATTGGTGACTGTTATGCGGTGGCGTCCGAAATTATTCATGCCTGGCACAAGAGCGGCACTAGGGGGATTCTGTGGAAAATCGACTTCTCGAAAGCCTATGACTCTATTGATTGGCGTTTTTTATGGTCTGTTCTTAAGAAGCGGGGATTCCCTCCGCTATGGATCTCCTGGGTACGACGTTGTGTCTCCTCGGCCTCTATGTCGGTGTTGCTTAATGGACGTTTGGCGGGGGGTTTTTTCCAGCCACGCCGGGGAATTCGGCAAGGTTGCCCCCTTGCCCCCTTGCTCTTCGTCTTGGCCGCGGACGTGCTTTCCACAATGATTCACAACGTGGTTGCGGCTGGCCTGTCTCGTGGTTGCTCGGTTGGGCCCTTCTCTGTGCCGATTATTCAGTTCGCGGATGATACCATTTGCTTCATTGAGGGCGAGGAGTCGCATATTGCGGGAATGGCGACCACTTTGGAGCTTTATAGCGAGGCTTCAGGGCTTCTCATCAATTATAATAAATCCTCTATGGTCCCCTTTTCTCTTCCCCCTACGGAGGTTGAAGCCTGCTCGAGGATTTTGCGCTGTGCCGTGGGTGCTCTTCCTCTGGATTATCTTGGGCTTCCGTTGTCTATTGGCCGGGCGCGCTTAAGGGATTGGCAGCCGTTGATGGATCGCGTGGCTGCCCGTTTGGCTGGCTGGCGTGCCGCTATCCTCTCTCGGGGCGGTCGTCTGGTTCTCCTCAAATCGGTCCTCGCTTCTTTGCCTATCTACTTTCTTTCTGTGAAAGGGATGCCTAAGGGGATTCGTCGGCGGCTGGATTCTTGCTTGAGGAACTTTCTTTGGGGCAAGAAGGGGACTGTGCGTAGCGGCGTTCCCTTGGTTGCTTGGGACGATGTGACTCGGCCAAAGAAGGAGGGGGGGTTGGCGGTGAGGAGATTGGCTATCGTGAATGAGGCTTTTCTTCTTAAATGGGTCTCTCGGCTATGCGGGCCGGAGGATAATATGATGCTTAACTTCCTAAGATTGGCTGTTGGGATCGACCGGAGTCTGGGTCTGGCTATGGACGCCCGTTTTTTGGCATCTTCCTCTCACTTCTCTCGTGACATTGGTAATGCTTTGGTCCGCAACCGTGCTCTTTTTGTCATCAAGTTGGGCGATGGCTCCCTCACTCGTTTTTTGGGCGATGATTGGACCGGTAGAGGGCCTCTTAAGGATGCCTTTCCTCGGTTATTCGCGCTGGTGGACGACCCTGATGTGAGGGTGGCTTCTTACTGGGATGGGTCTGCTTGGGGGCCGAGATTCGTGGCCAACCTTTCCGACCAACGTCATCTGGAGTTTGTGGCTCTTCTGGAGATCCTTGCGGTCTCGCCCTCGCCTTTGGTGGGGCGAGATCATCTCTGTTGGAAGAATGGCTCCTTCTCTGTTCGTGACGCTTACAGGGCCCTTCTTCCGCCCTTGGATGTGGTCGATGTTTCGCTGCTCCGGGACTGTCAATTCTTTTGGGGCCTCCGGGTTCCCGAACGGATTGGCATCTTCTTATGGCTTTTCCGTCGCGGGCGTCTCCTTTCTCGTAGCAGGTGTGCCGCTCTTTTCCCTTCGGTTTCGCCTATATGTGGTCTGTGCAACCTGGACGTTGAGACTATTGACCACCTCTTCTTCCGCTGTGGTTTAACGCGTGTCATTTGGGCGGATCTGGCTTGGTTGGACGCTTCGGACTACGTTTCCTTCTGCGACTGCTTGGTTCGTTCTCGGGCAAGGAGTAGGAACGACATTCTCTCTTCTATTGCTCGGCTGTGGTGCATCTGGACTGCTAGGAATGAGGCTCTGTTTGCTGGCCAGCGATTCTACTCGGAAAATGTCCTCATATCTGCTTCCCGCTTGGTCTGTGACTGGTCTGTTGCTTAGTTGTTTCATGGTGTAGTCGGGGTATCGATTTGTGATACCTTCCGATCTTGTTTGTGCTCTTTTTCTCCCCCTTCCTCTCTGCGTTTTCCCGCTGTAAGTCTCTCTTTTTTTTTTCTTTGTTTTCTATTAATAAATATGGGGTAAGCACCATCGAGTGCGTCCCCCGTTTTTGAGCTTCAAAAAAAATATAAAATGCATCCTCAAGAATCTAACCCGCTCTAATACCATGTTAGAAAATATGAATGCGGATGTGTATAATAATAAAATAATAAAAACAATATTGAACACCGAGATTTAACGTGGAACCGTACTCCCTAAGGAGCGGGATGAAACCAATGGAGAACGCCTCAAAGGCTTGATGCTTCTATTGTTTTTTTCAATGGATGCAACGGGTGTGGGAGTCCACATATAGCCCACACTAAGTCTCCACATCACCCAACTGGTAGATATGGATTAAGGGCTTCGATGTGGTAAATAGATCATGTAGAGATCCATTTACCCACCTCCCACATAAGTGATGCATAACCAAATACTCCAACAGTCTCTACATTACATCTCTTCGTTCAACATGAATCTCCTCCAAATCAACAAATATAAAAGTCAATTCTTATTTAAGAACTTCCATCAAAAGCCTCAGAAGGTGTATAGCAAAGGACCTACTACGCATGAAACCAAACTGATTCTATACAACTAAGACTTGCCTTGACATCCCTCCGAGAATCCTCTTCCCAAATTTCATTGTATGGCTAACCAAATTGACAATCATTTAGTTCGTTCAGTTTTGAATGTATTATACAAGGGCAACACAATAGTATTTATCAAGAGCTTTGGTGTTTACCTAGGTTATACCTTCCACAAGATCCTCCAATTATCTATAAAATGCCATCTGGATCCTCTACTTTCCCATAATTTGTCATTAAGGTTCATTTATCTCCATCATCAGTATCCACGAATTACATGCAAATTTCACTTAGGTAGTTGAACCTACTAACTTCCCTATGAACTCAGCGGTTCCATTCCCATTAAAAAGCTTATAAATATATTCCTTCCACTTCAACTTGAATCTTTTTTGGGATAAACTTCAACTTGTATTTTTTTAGGTAACTTCAACTTACATGTTCCTTCACCAACATCAATCCAGACTAAATAAAACCATGGCATCAAATTTTGACGAAATTCGATCGAATTTCGGTCGAATTTTGGTTTCAGTGTGTGACTGAAATTCGGCTGAAATGGCCTACATCGATTGAAATTTGGGGGCTCTACTACAAAAACTGACCGTAATTACCTAAATTTTGGTCGAATTTCGACCGAATTTCGGTCAAAATTTCGTTTCCGTCACTCACCGAAATGGTGACCGAATTCGAAATTTAAGGCCTTGAATAAAACATTGACCAAACCTCATTTACAAAAAAAATATTAGAGGAAAAAAATATTGTGTTCTCCATACCACTCATGGAAATTAGCGGGGTCTGTTTTCTCCAACCATTTGACAACTAGAAAACTTGAGAACTCTGCATGATGAAGCCACATCTATTCACAGTAAAAACCAAGTCTTGTGCCAAACTTCGTGCTCCTACACTAGGCTATGGCGATTCATTTAAGCATCTAAAAATTAAGAACCCAAGATGTTACCGTATTCCCTCATCCAATCAAGTACTTCCATACCATTCTGTCCACAATGAGAACAAAACTATTAGGAAACGTGTCTGAAAGACATATCCATCTTACCCTGCTAACCACATAGGAGAAATGCAGCCAAAATGGGACGGAAGGATAACCCAACAATATAAAAACCAAATCAACGGCATTACATGAACTTCTGCAATGCAAATTTCACTCTTCACGAACCATAGTATAGTTAATTCTAAAAAGAAGTGTCTAAAACAGCATAATTAATGAAAAATAAGTGTGTGATAAATATGCATTGCATAATGTACTCGTTCTTTAAAATTTACAATAATTCAAAAAGTATAAATATAATAAATTAATGCATGCACTGTTATTTACCATGGGCCAGAATAAGAGAGAAGCATCAGATTAAAAGTTACAAAAAACATAAAGATGGCGTTTGCCACTTTTCAATTGCATAATTTTATAGTACTTAAATCGCACGACTAATAAATGTCATTTGAATATGGCAAGAACCTTATTTTAGGATGCATGCAATAGGCTTGCTTGCATTAAAGTCCAGGTTTGACCTGAAATATATATGTAAAGAGGCAACGGAGAAATAATGATTGCCCGCACAATTATAGGGCAGAGGGATAGGTCCATGCCGAGGGGGAGTTTTCCAAGGCATCGATTTAAAATGGGCTTACCTACATCCAAAGCTCGAGCAATAGTGACTCGCATCTTATCCCTCCAGCAACAAAAGCAGGAATGGAAATGTATTTATTTCACTCTTCCCAGCAACAAATGGAACAGGTAATTGAAGAAGTGATGGAGATGGATGAGATATAGTGATCCATGTAGCCGGCCCCACGAAGTGTGGAAAAAAATTAGTTTGATAAGCCTTTTTGTACAACGATACAAAAAATAGTTACTTCATAGAGAAAAGAAAATAAAAAATATTAATACAAAAGTACATAAGTAAATTAGGAAACGGAAATATAAAACATACAGCTTCCAACACAGCCGTTGTAGTAACAGCACTCAACCTCCTTTGGCTGGGCCCTCCAAGTCTTCCTTTTACAGAATTAGGAACATCTGCATCATCCACCATTTGACGGGACCACAGTATGGTACAAGCAGAGCGTGCAAATTGCTTAACTTCTTCCTGGAAAAATAAAATCACTTTTCTGAGAACGTCAACCACGAAACTAATCAGATAATATAGAGAATGAATAAATAGAAATTTTCTCACTGCAAGGATTAGAATGGTGCTTCGGAAATTCTCATGTATAATGGAAACATCGTGAGCACATAGTTCAACTTTACTCGTGAAGCTTTTCTTGACAAAATGACATGATTTTGAACTCCATTCTTCAAACTCTTCAATAAATTTCAAGATAACAATAAGGAACTTCACATACACCCAGTCCGCAGATGAATCATCTTTGCAAATATTGGAGCCATAGTCCTTCAGAAACTGTGAATACAGATAGGAATAGGGATACGGTTATTCAGGGCAGACTACCAACAAAAGCAAAGAAGTGTGCCTCATTGGATTAAAAATTGGATATCCATGAAGTTTATAAAAAAGCATTTAAATAATTCCAATATTTTGTAGAAGAAATTGGCATGCGCTAAAACATTCTCACAAATACCACTCCCCACAGAAAACGGGTGTGGTTCTGAGAGACAAATTTCCTACTACTCCATCTAAGCTTGGGAATGGTACACGACATCGCCCAGCTTGGTCTGAAAACCTCCTTACAGAAATATCCAGCCCACCAAACCTGCCTGTGTGGGGACCTCATTCGCAAGGTTACATTGCAAAAATATATGTTCAATGTCATCCAATGTCTCTGCACACAGGATACCTCTCTTATGCATAGGGAAAGAACCTCAGCTTGAAAGCCCTCGTCGTAATTCTCCCCTTCTGAACAAAATACATGAAAATCTTCTGAGCCAGAGCAGCCCTCACCCTTCAGCCATTTGCCAAGTCACCATCTACCTGCATATCCGGCCTCTCCATAGCTCAATATACCTTTCCGGCTGAGAAGTTACCATCCTCCCAGATCCAATGATGACACACACCACTTGAACGGACACTCCAACTCCATCTCCCTACTAGCCATGTAAAGTAATGCATCCACGGATCCAGAAAGGGCCATGAGAATAACAACACCCAGGTATCACCACCCATGTGTGGCACCAATCAACACTAGGACATTCCCTCCCACTCATTGGAAACCATAGCAAACATCCTCGGTGAACAGGTCATAGATAACACTTTCCACAACCAATCATCCATCCAAAATCCAACGAAAATCTACTTTTCCAGAAATAGGTCAAAAAACAACCCCGCGTCTAGGAAAAAAGAGCATAGGGCCATGTAGAACACCGACCATGAGGCCACCACCGTCTCACATGTGTTGAGAGCTACAAAGATCTCATATATATATATAGAGGGCTTATCCACTGCGCACAGGGCTCATTAGCGTTTCAATGAGCACTCATTTTAGGCCTTACACGTGTATTAACAATAACTATATTTCTAATTATAGGCTACGACGTGTTTAAAAAAGTCCTATATTTCCTATTATACAACGTCCTTAAAAATTGGAAGACGGTTTTGGAAAGATTAATTCAAATAAATGATTCCACGCGGAGAATTAAGGATCCAAACGCTATGATAGTAATAAATATAATTCGGTCAAGTAAATACGTATTGTGAGATCAATAATATCAAAATAATGATCAGTAATTTACATCGAAATAGTTGCATTGTACAGAATCTAGTAATGTGTATAAAATGGTCAGGTAAATGTGTGTTGTGCGATCAGTAATAACATAACAAATGGTTAGTAATACCAGTGTCTATGTAATGTGCATTGCATTGACAAATAGTTACTTTCTTACTTGAGCAATGCCCATGACTTACTGACCATAACTTTGTTATTACTGATCTCATAGTAGCTATTACTGACCATTGGTTATGGTTTTACTGACATCACAACAAGCACTTATTTGAGCAATGCCCATGACTTATTGACCATAACTTTGTTATTACTGATCTCATGGTAGTTATTACTGACCAGTGGATATGCCCATGACTTACTTGAGCAATGCCCATGACTTACTGACCATAACTTTGTTATTACTGATCTCATAGTAGCTATTACTGACCATTGGTTATGTAAATTACTGACCGTTGTTTGGATATTACTGATCTCACAACAACAATTTACGTGAGTATTGTGTCGAAATTACTGACTTCTATTCAAAGTAGTAATACATATAGAAATTACTGACCATTGGTTATGGTTTTACTGACATCACAACAAGCACTTACTTGTCCATTGTGTATATATTACTGAATTCTGCAACATGTAATACAATGAATGTAAATTACTGAACGTTGTTTTGGATGTTACTGATCTCGCAACAACCATTTACTTGACTATTATATATATATTACTGACATGAGCATTTGGATCTCGATTTTCTGTAAGAAATCATCTATTCGATTGTTTTCTTTCCAAAACGATCTTCCTATTTTATAGGACGAGATATAATTGGAATAACACTTATTGTTAAATCACTTTGCATATTAATCTCCTTCCAAAAATAACATCCTTCGAAATAGGTAACGACTCAAATGGGAATACACGTGTATGGCCAATAAATGGTGCGCACCGAAACGCTAATGCGCCCTGTGCGCATTGGATAAAAATCCTATATATATAGAGAGAGAGAGAGGGAGCCTACTTCATGAAGTAGGTAACCTTACCTACTTCATGTTTATTTTTGGAAAAAAATTGAAAAATACCACCATGGATTTTCATAACTATATCCCTCTAATATGTCATTCAAATTTCATCAAAAACAGAGACTCTTATGCACTCCATCCATAACAGGTCGAATACAGCAAATCTAAGACCATTAAAATTACAAATTCTGAATGGAGGGAATAGGGAGGCAAATTCCTTAATAACGTTGGTAGAAAAAATTCTCCAAATAAGCCACCAAATTTTTTTTCTGTCTTTAACGTGGATATATCGCATAGAATCTATGCGGTATAGAATAGCACAGGTACTATATGTGTTTCCCTATAGCGCATAAAATGCTTGCGCTTTTATCATTAGCGCAGAGAATCTCTGCGATATGGTCTGTACGAAAAATAAAAGACAGAGAGCGAACGAAGGGTTACTTGCGCAGACAGAACCCTTTGGGGCCCTCAAGGGTTACTTGCGTAGACATGAGATGCCTCATTGTTGTGCTGCTCTCCACAACATTTGGGGCAGCTGCTCTTGTCTCTAGGGTTGTTGCCTTGCTCTCCATCAAGAAGAAGAAGCCCCTCTACAGTTGATGCTATTGTTGCAGCAAGGACAACAACCATTTGCTGCTAGTTAGAGTTTCATGCTGCTGGAAAACCCTTGAGGGCCCCAAATTTCTGCGACTTCTCTTCTCCACAGATTTGTTGCATGCATGTACATCAGCGTTGTTAAAAGCCCTCCGGGCGCTCGCCTAGGCTCCCAGGCGAGGCTAGGCGAGGCACTAGCTCCTTGCCTCCTTCCAGGTGAGGCGTTTTGCCTCAGGCGCTGTTCAGGCGAGCGCCTAGCTTGAGGCTCTAGGCACTCGCCTTGAGCGCCTAAGGCAAAAGTAACGCTTTTTGTCCATTTCATGTGATTCTTATCCATGTTTAGTTTTTTTAGATATACATTAGTTCTAAGTATCATTAACACACATACTTATACATATGCACACACATGTATATATAATTTACACACACTTCTATTTCATATACATTTACATGTACATTCATGTTTTAGTTATAAATATTACATATACTTTTTGACTAAAAACTATATATTCTTCTCTATATATATTAGCTTGAAGTATTATAAATACATAAAAATACACATATAAATAGACAAAACACACATGTATATATAGGCATGTACTACTTATATATAAACACATACACATGTATGCAAATATATATGCATACAGATACGCATACATACAAATACACATAAACACAAATATTTAATACATATACATACATATGCAAGTACATGCATACATTATACATACACATATTAATAAATAGTGGATTGATCACAAAATATAATTTGGTGAACATACACATACATATACATAGACATGTACATGCACACATTTATATACACGCTTATAAGCACACCCATAAATATGTTGGATTGATTTTAAATTGAAATATAAGCTATAACATACATGCACACACATGCAAGGTTGCAGAAAGCGGTATGCGGTATTCAGTCAGTCTGATTAAACGGTATGCGGGAGTTTAAACGGAAATTAAACAGGTTATACGGTTTTGGACTTTTAATTAATAAAAAATTATTACATATATATAATTAATAAAAAAGTATAAATAAATAAGAAATATAATCATAGATTCACAATATAGATCAAATATTGTCAAATTCAATGAATGTTTCATCTAAATTTCCAAATAGATAACATAAACAACAAGAGTTCATAGTCAAATGTCGAAATAGACAATATAAAAGTCATAGATAATGGTGATCCTTTGAAGAAAATAGATCAATGTGTTTAAAAGGCCATTTAAGACTATTTAAAAGACCGTTTAAGACCGTTTAAACGGCTGTTTAAGACCGTTTAAGCGGTCTGGTCGTTTATGAGCCGTTTTTCATTAAACGATGCGGCCAGGCACCGCATGCGTTTAAACGGGCGTTTAGACCGTTTTTTGCATCATTGCATACATGTACACGTACCCATTTATATACGTGCATGTAAACACACCCACAAATATATTGGATTGGTCTTAGATTGAAATATAAGTTATAAATACATATATTTACAATTACACATACATACACATGTGTGTATGTGCATATATTACATAGAATCATGCATAATTTATTTATTTTTATATATAGCGCCTTGCTTTTCTCAAGCGAGCGCCTAGGGAGCGCCGGGTGTCTCGGGCGTTTTGCACCCCCTAGCGCCTTGGAGCGCCTCTCGCTTTTAACAACACTGATGTACATTCCTCTCTACTCTTCTTTGTTGATACTACATGCCCAATTATCCCTCCGTTTTGCTGCTCTCTCAAGTTATGCTTCCATCATCATAGACAATTGGTCCACTTTTGCTTTGCTATTATATGCTTTTGTCCATAAATCTTAAATTTTTGTATAACAATTAATTGAGAATAAAACCAGACACCAAGGCCAAACAAAGTCACCTTAAATCATGAACTCATAAGCATGATTTAATGTTTTTGATAGATTGTTACTTTTGGAGAAAAAAATGGAAGTTATTGATTTCAGGAGGAGGAGGTTTATATGATTCTGTTGAAAACTTTTGGTGAATTTTCAGAGTTTAATCTGAAAATTTATATTAAATCTGACAAGGAATTAATATTCAACTATGCTATATTAAGGATAATTAAATTAAAAAAAAGGATTAAAATTTTAATAATAAGAAGAACCATAACTCCACCAGTGTAGGTACGTTTTAAACATTCCTGCATATTACTCTTCCTATGAAATCTATAACGAATTGCATGAGATCATTTCATATTATAAGTATTGTGTAAATTAAGTATTACATGGACTATGGCCTGTTGGATGAGACTTCAGTGTTTGTGACTTCACTACAGCAATATACTCTTTTAAAACAAGGGCAATATGATAGGGTGTTGAAAGTAAATGGCTTGGTTGGTTGACATCCAAAACTGTGGGTTGAATATTACTTGTTAAAGCTATTAAGGATCGAAATATATTTATATAGTTGATATCTTTTGGATCAAGAAATTAGGAACAATAACTGAGTAGACATTGAATGAGATCAACAGTGGACATGTTTGATATTGGTTTACAAGAATTAGGTTAGTTTTCAAATGAACATTGTTTGTTAGAATTAGGTTGGTTTACGGCCCTGAACTCCTGAACAGAGTTCAGGGCTCTGGATGCTGTAGGCGCGTCTGGTTGGTTGTTGGTTGCGTGGAGGTCGTCGGCAGTGGCTTTTGACTCGGTGTTGCGCGGGAGGCACGTCCTCTCGGTTCTCTTGGTATGTGCTGACTCTTCTACGCCATTAGCGCTATCGTGTATCTACGGCCCTTGCTGTCATATTCTGCGAAAGGAATTGTGGAAGGACCTACACGAGGCGAGTAGGGCCTTCGTGGGTATCCCTTGGCTCATAGGGGGGGATTTCAATGTTACTCTTCGAACTTCGGACAGACCACATTTCAGGGGTGGTCAAGACCCGGGTTCTGTTGATTTTGCTGACACTGCGGACTCCTTGGCCTTGGAGGTTATGGATGCGGGGGATCTGGCCTACACCTGGAGGAATTCCAATTCTCGTTCTCATATTGATAGATTTTTGGCCTGGGTTGAGCTTCTCGATTGTTTCGTGCTGTCTTTTGTGGTTGTTCGGCCGCGGTCCTTATCCGACCACACACCGATATTAAGGGATTCTGGTGATTCGCCCCCGGTGAGGGGTCTCTTTCGATATGAGAGGAGTTGGTTACTGGAGGATAATTTTAGGGAGGTGGTGGCTTCTCATTGGTCAAACGTGGAGGTTGTTGGGTCGGCGGCATCTAAGTTTGTCCAGAAACTCGGATCCTTACGCACGAGGTTGAGCTCTTTCAAGAGGGACTCCAGGGCTGCCAGATGTGCTACTAGGCAGGAGGCTGAGGAGGTGGTTATGAGACTTGATGCAATGGAGGATACTAGGGAGCTGTCAGGGGATGAGTCGGTCACTCGCTCGCTTGCTCAGAAGCTAATCGTGTCTGAGGATCTTAAGCGCGTCACTGAGTGGAGATAAAGGTCGAGGAATACGTGGCTAAGGGAGGGGGACGCTAACACGGCGTTTTTCCATCGCATTGCCAGCGGGAGGCATCGTTCGAATGCTCTGCGATCGATCACGGTCAATGGTCTTCGTGTGGATGGTGACATGGAAATGGGGAAAGCGATCGTCACTCACTTTAAGTAGTTCTCGGCGAGGACGATTCCAAAGATTTGGAGGTGGACGGGGATCGGGGCTACATCTCTGTCGCCCTCTTTGTGTGATGGTTTGACGCAAGGGGTGTAATTGGAGGAGGCTAAGGTTGCGGTGTGGGACTTGAACGAGGATGGGGCTCCGGGTCCGGATGGCTTCCCGGTGGCTTTCTACAGAGATTTTTGGGATCTGGTGGGCAATGAGGTGCTGGAGGTCATCTCCGAGTTTTGTGGAGGCAATGCTGCCTTCGAACGGATTAAAAAGTCCCTTATTGTTCTCCTTCCTAAATCCGCATCGGCCGAGCGGATCGAGGACTACCGCCCCATTGCTATTTCTAACGCCTTGTACCTAATTGTGGCGAAAGTGCTCGCCTTGCGGCTCAGTCGGGTTCTTGACACTCTTATCTCCCCGCTCCAATCTGCTTTTATACAGGGAAGACAAATCTCGGACTGTCTTACTCTTGCATTGGAAATTATTGCGGGGACTGGAGGAGAAGGGAAAAACAAGGTGTTCTGTGGAAAGTAGATTTTGCAAAAGCTTATGATAGCCTAGATTGGAAGTTCCTATGGTCGGTTCTGCGGAGAAGAGGTTTCCCGGAGGTGTGGATATCTTGGATAAGGCGTTGTGTGACGACGTCTTCCATCTCGGTCATGGTAAATAGCCACCCGGAGCGGGGGTTTCTTCCAGCCACGTAGGGGTGTGCGCTAGGGCTGCCCCCTTTCTCCCCTACTGTTTGTCATCGCTGCGGATGTCCTGGCGCACATTGCTTGTCGTGTTGTTGATTGTTGATTATCGGCTGATTTCTCTAGGGATGGTGTGGTGATCCCGCTTTTGCAATATGCAGACGATACTATCTTTTTCATCGAGGGGGGCATTGCGGAGGCATCTGGCATGTCAATGGCCCTGAATCTTTTCAGTGAGATGTCCAGTCTATACAAGAATGTCGATAAATCGAAGGTCATCCCCTTCGGCCCCTCCGCAGAGGAGGCTGACGCTTGTGGACGAACCTTGGGGTCTGATTGTTGCTCTCTTTCGATTGACTATCTTGAGATGCCCTTGGCGATGGGAAGAACGAGGTTGCGGGACTGGCCCAGAGTCGTTGAGAAGGTGGAGGCGAGGTTGGCGGGGTGGAAGTCTGCCATTCTCTCCAAAGGGGGGAGACTGGTCCTCTTAAAGGCGGTCCTCTCTTCCATCCATGTTTACTTCTTATCCAACCGTCGGCTGCCGAAGGGGATCCGTAGTCGCCTTGAGAAGCTTATGCGTAGATTCTTATGGGGCAAGCATGGGGAGGCGTCGGGGGGGTTCACCTAGGAAGAAATTACGCTACACAAGAATGCGGAGGGGGGAGGGGGGTGGTTGGGGTCCGGAGACTGGATCATATAAATGACTCTATGCTTCTTAAGTGGGCTTGTAGAATTTGGGGCCCAGGGGAGGATCTCTGTAACAACGTTCTGCACAAAATATACGGAGTCGACGGGGCGCTGCCGAACCCTGCTACTCAGGTGGGATCTCCCACGCCGTTCTGGAAGGGGTGGTGGAGGTCTTTTCCAGACATTTGTCTCTATTTAGACCGATGCTTGGCAATGGTGAATCCTTAGCCTTCTGGATCGATGATTGGACGGGGGGACTTTTGTGCTCAAGGTTCCCTCGCCTGTTCGCTCTAGCGGCTGATAGGAATGCGCGGGTTGCGTCTTGCTGGTCGGACGGTAACTGGTTCCCCGTCTTCACATCTAACTTCTCGGACCAAAGGCTCGAGGATTTTCTTTCCATGTTGGATTCTATCAAGGAGGCGACACATCCTACTGTGGGAATGTATCATTGGGGTTGGCGTCTGGGCCCTTTCTCAACTCGGAAGGCGTTTGGGGCGATTTGCAAGCCTCCCCCCTCAAGATCGGAGGCTCAGATTCGTGATTGTGGTTTTCTTTGGAGTTTCGGGCTCCCTGAACGGATTGGCTTCTTTCTATGGTTATTCCGTAGGCAAAGATTGACGACGAGAGACCAGTGTGATAGGCTTCTGGGCTCCGTCTCTGATAGGAGCATATTATGCGACGTGGCGGTTGAGTCCCTTGAGCACCTTTTCTTCAGGTGCCCGAAGGTGACTCTGATCTGGGATGAGGCAAGACTGACTTGGTTGTGCACGTCCAATTTGGCTTCCTTCTGCGGCTCGATGGTGGCCAATAGGAGCAGAGCTCGGCGGGAGCTCCTTGGCCCCGTGGCAATATTATGGCCATTGTGGCTGGGCAGGAATGCTCTTCTCTTCTCTGAGCAATACTTCTACAAGGAAAATGTGGAGATACATTCCGCGAGATTGGTTGATGAGTGGGTTGTGTAGTTGTTTTGCTTGCTTCGCTTCCTCATTCCCTTTGTACTGTCCTGGTGTGTTGTTTCTTTAAATAAAATTTGGGGCGAACACCAACGAGTGTCTCCCCCTGTTTTTGGCTTCAAAAAAATAAGAATTAGGTTGAATAAATGTTTTGAATATGCAACTAAGATGACAGTTAGAAGTGGACAATATTAGTAGTCAAATCCAAGTTTAACCACTTAAAAATTTGGATTTGTTGTGTGACTTAAATCTCATATTTAGATCGGTCCTTAATTCTATATATATATATATATATATATATAAAAGTTAAGTTCCAGGTGTTTTTACATTATTAGTCATCCTCATCAATGATCGTGTACGATGTGAATGCGACTTATCACAATGATTGAGTGGATTGTTCAATATGACTGGTAAAGACAATCATATAAGATATAGAAGTATGACAATACAATCAATAAACCTAAAGGGTTAATAAGAACCAATGACATAAATTGAGTGCCAGTCATGGTATCCCTTACACCTGACAGTACGAGTGCGTGATGACCCTCAACTGGGCGGAGGAAAGGAATCCGAGTTTGGGCAGACGCCAAGTGCGCGGGTCTAGGATCCCGGTCTTTTTCCCGATTTTTACGCGAGCTCGCAGTGTATTTATACCTCGTTGGGATCCGACTTTGACCAGTTCCACTAATCCCTTTGTTTTAGGATACCCAGGCAGGGGATCCTCAGTTTTTAGTTTTCGTACGAGCTTGTTCGCACGTACTAGTCGGGCCATTTTCTAGAGCGACTTTTCCGGAGAGTCTCTCATCTGTCTCAGTGGCGTAGTTTTGGAGTATACCTATCCATCTATTGGACCGCACTTCCAATTAAAGGGCGAGACGGAAGAGCACTTTTGTTGGTTACCTCACCGCTTGAGTTTTACTTTCGCTAACAGACTTGGTGATTCTACATCCATATCTCCATCTAAAACATCGAGAGTTACATCTGAGAGAGTTACATTTAGGTTTGAAGGAAATCACAATTAAAATTGAGTTAATTAGAAGTGATTATAATCTGATTCAAAATACCTATAAGTTAGTGGACGTGTTGCAAACTTAGTTAGGATGCATTACACAACAGAGCATGCCTACGGAGGCACCCCAACACTAAGGCATTGTTAATACCTTATAGTCAAAGTGTGAGGTTACACACAAACCAAGACCACAGACTATCCACTAACTCAAGAGTAAATAGAATTAGGAATCAAATCAATCATCACCATCCATTATCAAAAACCAAGACATAATCTCAATGACAAGAAAATAGCATCTACATGTGCCATCACTATATATATATAAGATCTACAACATGATCTCCAAGACCCAAATCATGATCTTTAAAACGCAGGAAATCAATATACGTTTAGGGACCGTCATATAACTTATATATATAGGAAGAATGGGAAAAAGGAGTGAACAGGTGAACTACATACTAAACAGTTGAAAACCCTTCTCTACGCAGGTAGTGGAAGATTTTTCATCATACATGCCTTTCTACTTGCTCGCTTTTGAAAATAATTAAATGCCTGCTTATTTTTTTTTAGTTTTTGGGAGGAATCAGCGCCCCCTGACGCCTCTTCTTTCCTAACATGTTTGGCAGGCAAGCAGTCGGCTGCTCAATAGATCTTCATGATTCCAGGCGATAGAGTATATACCAGACGGTATGTTGTTTTTGTTCAGTTTTTGGTTCATTTTATGATGTAAATGCCTCCCCTTCTCTTCTGTACAAAATTTTGGGATATACTGTATATACTAGCAGATTTCTTGTACATGATGTAATTATATAAAAATTTATGAAATGAAATGGTGATGGTTCTTGTTCTTCTTATCCTTGTGGTTTATGCAAAGAATGTGAATGTCATATGCAAATATAGTAACGTGAAAAATTTTCTTGTTTTTCAGTAACTTGTACGATCTAATGCGAATGAAATGCTGCGAAAGACGTCGTAAACGGGTACTCGGATCCTAGAGGGTTCACACGGGCTGGGCACGTGACTGAGGGGAGGGGAGAGAGTGTAAAGATGGGGTGCCATGTGGCACATCTAGGGGTTGTCACATGGCATCTCAAAAAAACTCAAAATTAAAAAGAAAAAGAAAATCAAAAAGAAATACAAGGAAACCTCGAATCCAAACATTTTCTTCACGAAAGTTGTTCGTCTCAACGAGATCTACAACTTTCATGAAGGACCCAGGAGCAAAAGAGATCATTTGTACAAAGTGATATTTTTGGTGGTTCTCCATGTGTATAGAAAACCAGCTTTTAAGATTTTGTAATTTGTTGGCGGTTTTAAGAGGATAAAAAATTTAGAAAAATACGATAAAATACAAGAAAATTAATAACACATTAATCAAAGAACATAATTGAAGAAGAAATAAAATTAAAAGGGTTAATTATGTACATAAAAACTGAGGTCAAAAATAGCAAAAGTTTGAAATGCATAAAAGAGGCTCAAAACCCAACTTTCACATATGAAAATGGAGTACTTTAAAAGTGAGTAGACCGAAATCGGACACTGTATGAGGGAGATATACACGTTTTAGTCCGTCTGATGTGAAATTATACTTTGGGATATTTTTGACACTTATTTAAGTTAGTAATTTTTTTGTTTTTTTATTTATTCTTGTTAGTAATATCAACATAATGGAGGTGGTTTGCAACCAATTAAAGTTAGGATGAATTAATTAAAAATATGGGAAATTAGCAGCTTTTTAGAATTTACACATGGATTTTTGATGCAATTATGCATGATGAAGTGCAAATATTATTTACAAATGTATGTATGCTAATGATGCTCTATTAATGGTTAAATGTACATGGATTTTGGGGAACAGAGCTTAATTGACCAATTTTAGCATGATAAATACGACATTCATCAGCTGGCGAATTCGACCCCCTCTACCACAGGGTCCACGTCCACAAAAGATAGATGAGCCGCCTCTGCCCCTGGAGGCTGCCAATGCCGAAGAAGTCTGGCTACTAGTAGAGGTCGGGATAATAATCCTGTTAAGTCTACGGAAAGCTTCCTCCATAGGAGGAATAGTAGCATCCGCAAGTATCTGAGAGCGAGCAGCATCATATTCAGGATCAAGTGTGGTAAGGAATACATCAACCATGGCAGCATTCATGTATATCTTCTGTTGCTCAGGAGAAGCTGTCAGAGGCATGAAGCTGTAGAGCTTCTCAAACATCCCGCGTAAGGATGTGTAGAGAGAGTGGAGAGGCAGTCTGTTCTGCTTGACAGTGAAGATATCATGTTGTAGTTGAAGGATCTTAGTCTCATTCCGTGCCTGAGAATAGGTTGTTGCGAGAATATCCCACATTGCCTTGTCGGTGGGCTGATGCAACATGTCATTGGCGATCTCTACCGTCAATGTACTTGAAAGCCAAACTTTGGTATATGCATCGCTCGCCTCCCACGAGGCGTAAATCCATGTTTTTTCCATCGGTTCATCGTCGGTAAGAATATGCTTTTTACCATTAGACTTCATAAGGCTCCTAAACTGCATAGCCCAGAGCTCATAGTTCGTCCCGTCCAACTTGACAATTGGTGTCGGACCTCTGAAGGCACCTGTGGTGGATACATCGACTTTGTTTTCTGACATGTTGTTGAATGAAGATCACAAGGGAATTGTAGACCGATAGATAGATGTCAACACGGACATGTGAGGATTCGATTGCATATTTAGATTTATGCAATCAAATCCATACCAAAGCGAACGAAGAGAGAACGGCGGAGACGAGGGCCGATAGCATTGGAGGCCGACGGCCTGACGACAACAGTGGAGAGGATCGAAGAGGGCCGGCAGCGAGGGGCGGGGTGGCGAAGTCGAGGAGGTGCGTGGAGGGAAGGGGAGGCTGGCGGCATAGGCAAAAGGGGGGCTAACGGGCGGCGACGCCGAGATTGAGAGGGGGGGCCGGCGGGTGTGGATTAGGGTTAGGGTATACGAGCTTTGGTCTAGGACTGCCTCTATGATACCATGTTGGAAGAAATGAGTGTGTTGTTTATTTCTGAGAACCCTAGGCTCTCTTATATAGAGAGACCTATGGGTAAATTACATAAGATGGATACAAAGAATAAAAAAAAGAAAAAGGTACATAGAGAATATGGAAATATATAAATATCTCTACAGTATAGCCAATAGAGCTTGCTTGAGGAGGACCGCACTTCCTCGCTTCGAAAGAGTCGCAGCTTTCCAACAAGCCATCTTCATCTCTAGATTATCAAGCGCTAGTCCAAAACTTTACATCCGCCAGTAACCAAGGGAAGGCCTAAATATGTGATCGAGGGAGACCCATCCGCACATTGAAGAACATTGGCCACCTCACGCACTTCTCTGGGGGGGGAGAAGCCAAAAGGCATAATGGATGATTCTCCCTCGCCTACTAATATGAAGTTTAGCAATATAACCAAAGACATCCATAATTCGGGACACTCACCTCGCCTGCTCCACACTATCCTCCACATAAAAATGTGCCATCAACATAATGCAATAATGGGACCGACATATTCCCAATGTTGAAATTTGGGCAAAAACCTCCATCTGACGTCAATCTCATCATCACCGACAATGTGTATACAACAATTACGAAGAGGAAGTGTGCCAAGGGACATCATTGCCGCACCCCACCATGGAAGAAAGCAAAACCCCCTCCAAATGGATGTTTCCTTAAGGCATAGAACACACAACCCTCCCTCTTCCAAAGTTCTGGAAAGAAAGTTACATGCCTCAAAAAGAGTTGTGAGCTCGAGAAGAGTCGCACCGAATCAATTAAGCCAAAAAGTCATTACTGTCATTACATAAACCATGCCTAAAAAAAGCCCTAGCATGATGCATCACACTCTCCATATACAATATTTCTCACACAAAATCACCTTATTCTACGATAACCAAATCGTCCAAACAATATCTACAGATCGTAAACAATAATTACTAGAAACCTAAGTGATACAACTGAGGAAGTCCATTCTAATCAAAATCTCACTGGAGCTACGACAAGGAAAGAAAGTATGCTCAATGCCTTCAGCACGCTTACACCTTAGATATGTAAGGTAATAATGTGTCCCCACCTGGCACTGAATTCATTTGTCATCAACGGACCCTTCAACTGTCACAAGAAAATCTTCACCCATGTGGGAAAAGTCAATAGCCATATCAATCTATAGTTCTCAAATTCACTCCCCAGCATAGGTGCAACCACAACTGTGGACATCTATATGCCTTCTCCACCGAAAAACCTTCTCTGTCGAAAAGCCAAAATCAACTTAAGTTTAGCCATCACAACCCTCGAACAAAACCTTCAAGTCACCAAGCTCCTGCAACAAGTCTAAATACTCCTACAACCGTTGGTCCGAGAGGCCAAAGATAACTGAGGCACACTAATCGTCGTTCTCCCGAACCTTCACAACCAAAGCATCTTGATTCTCAACAAGCGCATAGATCCTAGGGAAGCAAGTTGCAAAGAAAACCTTCCCGAACCAATCGTCTTTCCAAAGATGGAACAAACCACTATTGTCCAGCTACGGCTTCCACATATCTCACCATCAGCATCATCAAGCAGCTCCCCCTTTCTCCCATACTGGTCGGAATGAAGACATCGACCAAGTTGAGAGAAGACAAGATACATCGGGAGAAAAATCAAATAAGTCGTCACATTTTTTTGCCAGCATTTCTCAATCGAAATCATTTTTTTGAAATCATTTTTATAATCCGTTCAATCTCTCTCTCTTTTCTCAGCTTTTGTAACACAATTTTTTTTTGAAATAAGCCGTTGACACACATTTTTTCCCAGCTTTCCTTTCTCATATTTTTTGTAATAGGTGTACGGCTATTCTTTGTACGCACCTTTTTTAACTTGACAACTTGACAACTTGACTTCTGCATTTTGGATATTGTCAATGGATCCAATTAGATCCGAAACAGCAAGTTGTCAGCAAACTCAGTACAATTTCCCTATCAATGGACCCACAAAGGTCCAAACTCAGCAAGTAGTCAGTTGAAACTGATTGAACTGATTGAAGGTAAATTTATTTGAGCACCAAGCTATCAACTAAAGCAAGAAATAATGAAGTGAAAAAACACAAATAGAGCACTCGATTGATATTGTTACTAATCCATTTCTCAATTACTGTTCCTATGCAAAAATTATATGACCAAGCGTCATTCCCAAGGTCCCTAATCATCAATTAAACAGACACATGCATTAAAGATTTAGAAGTGGCGGACAGCAGTGGTCCACAAAACCCAATGGAACAGAAGAAAAGAACTAAGATCTATGAGGTTCCAATTAAATAAAAGAATTCACCAAAAACAAACCTTTTGTACATAATTAAATGAGGAAAGAGACTAACCACAAATATGGATTCAAAATGCTGTGCCTTGCTGACCACTAAAAAGAATACCCTTGCCCACCTTTGGGCCTCAAGTCTCCATGATGTTAAATCATCATCATCAAAAGTTAACAAAGCAGTTGAAGAATATTGACGGGTAATGAACTTTGTTGGATAGGCACAAATGTTTCTAAGAACCTCCAGACGGTCAACAATTCTGCCATTGCTCTCGTAATGTGAACCATTAAACCATTCCTGAACTTCTCTTTGCAAAGATCCTTCATTAAACAAATTGAAAAATATTAACAATAACATTACCTATCAAACAAACAGCAAATGCAAAAATTTATATAACAGCCGAGATAAAAGTTAACATGGAAGATAAACGGCGTGGTTCAGTTAAAAAACCGCAGGCATGCAACTCCTTAATGGCCTTCCATTGCCAAGATTTTTCAGAAAATAGTTGAGGAATGTCAAACCACGTAGGACTGAAAACAGACAACAGTAATTATTACACCTTAATATAAAGAATCGATCTGAAAGGCATAAAAGAATAATCTGGCAATAAGTTCAAGGCCTGACAACAAATGTGATTAAAATGGAAAGGACAAGTGTAGCCTGACAGCAAATGGAAGGCATGGGGCTATCATTTATAGGGAATCCATCATTTCGTAAACATATCCAAATGGAAAATTTTCAAGGCCTGAAACCAACAAGAATGAACCTCGGATAATTCAATAATGGATGTAAATCTGCAATAAACATTTTACTGATTTTATACTACCCCATATACCGCAACTAAAAATGAAAATCCATGGCTTGCAATTGCATCTTATTGATAAGTTACATGAACATATCTTTACCAATTAGGTGCACAAAACAGTTTCGAGACCAGCTCGAGATTGTTTCTTAGATAGCTTCTTGTGAGCTACATAAACAATCTGTCTTACAATAGATAGAGAATACCAAGAGGCTCTTTTCATGTCAGCGTGACAATGAAAATGGTGGTTGGCCTCCATGCTCTTGGTGTGCAGGATTTGCCTCAATATTTTTAAGGATTTGCCTAGATCTTACAAATTCACAACCTTAGGATATATGGCAATCCATAGTAGAAAGATCAACATGCACGCTGATGGCAATTATATGCGCTCGTCTACATTAGCTTGGATGAAGCGTGTCACGGCCTTTTACTCAAACACATCTCTAGGGTTGGAAATGCCATTTGCTTCTTGCTTCTCTAAGTCACTGATTATCTGCTAACACACATGCAGAGGCCTTTCGTAGGTTTCCTATCCTTGCGAGTGTTAGAGTAAGCAATACTCTGATGTGTTATTCCATAGAGCCCTCGGGTCTCTTATATAGAGAGAAAACCCTTGGGTAAATTACAGAGTCGTACAATATATAAATAGAAAATACGAAACAGTATATCGCAACATATATATAAGCCTCTACACTCCCCCTCAAGATGGAGCATAGATATCTATCATGCTCAGCTTGGAAGAACATCTCTGGAAAGGTCCTCTGAGCAATGGCTTGGTCAATATGTCAGCAGTCTGGTCCTCTGAACTGACATGAGAAGTGGAAATGAAGCCCTTCTGAATCATGTCTCTAGTATAATGACAATCCACCTCGATGTGCTTTGTTCTCTCATGAAAAGCTGGATTATTGGCAATAAACAATGCTGCCTGATTGTCACATTGGAGATTCATAGGCAAGGGGACATCTACATTCAAATCTTCTAAGACTGCTCTAACCCACATCATTTCTGCACTTACTTGTGCCATGGCTCTGTACTCGGATTCAGCACTGGATCTCGCCACAACAGTCTGTTTCTTGCTTTTCCAAGAAACTAAAGAGCTTCCTATGAAGATAGCAAATCCAGAAGTAGATTTACGATCCCTTGGACATCCTGCATAATATGCATCTGCACAAGCTGAAATAGACAGATCTGTATCTTTCCTGAATAGCAACCCTGTGCCTGGGGAAGACTTCAGATATCTCAATATCATATACAAGGCATCCATATAAACTTGCCTCGGCTGCTCCACAAATTGACTCACCCGGTTTACTGCAAAGGCAATATCCGGTCGAGTTATAGTAATGTATAAGAGCTTACCCACCATCTCTCTGTACCTTCTTTTGTCCACCTCCTCGGTATCATCGTCGTACAGCTTCATGCTTGGGTCCATAGGTGTACTTGAAGGTCTGCATCCAGTCATTCCTGTTTCAACTAGCAAGTCTGTGACATATTTTCTTTGAGTCATCACCATTCCCTGTGCATTTCTTGCAAACTCTATCCCCAGAAAATATCGTATCGTGCCCAGATCCTTCGTAATGAACTGGTTTCCCAACAGCATCATCTCCTGTAACCAAGATGTCATCAACATATATCATAACAACAACTGTACCTCTAGGAGTCTTCTGGATGAACAGTGAATGGTCCGCATTTGATCTCCTGAACCCCTGTTGTTCAATTAGCTGAGAAAGCTTCTGGAACCATGCTCGGGGACTCTGTTTGAGGCCATAGATAGCCTTATGAAGTCTGCACACCATCTGAGTCTCCCCCTCATCAGCAAACCCTGGTGGCTGCTGCATGTAGACTTCCTCCTGCAGGTCACCATACAAGAAAGCATTCTTGACGTCAAGCTGAAAAATGGTCCAGTTACGTACCACAGCAACAGATAGGAGGATGCGAAGAGTGGAGTGTCTAGCCACTGGTGAAAAAGTATCCAAATAATCTACCACATATGTCTGGGTAAATCCCCGTGCTACAAGTCTTGCCTTGTATCTGTCAAGACATCCATCCGCATGATATTTCACCGTAAACACCCACTTGCAACTCACCACGGAGGCACCTGGAGGAATGGGGACAAGAGACCAAGTCCCTCGAGACTGCAAAGCACGCATCTCCTCTTCCATGGCTAGACGCCAGCAATCAATCTTCATGGCATCTTGATAGGTCCGTGGAATCTCAACTGACGAGACAGCAGATGTAAACTTCTGGAAATCCCCATTGAGACAATGAAATGAGACTTGAGAGGCAAGAGGATATGAAGCACATTGTCTTCGCTGCTTCCTGTGAGCAATGGGCCGATCCAGATCATCCATCACTGTGTCGATCGGTTGATCCTCCTCCTGTAGTAAAGGCTCATGCACTGGTGCATTGTCTAACCCATCATTAGTGATAACATCATAACATACCTGAGGCGTGTTGGATGGTTGACATGTAGCTTGAGCAGGGCCTGTCCGCCTTGTATAGAACTTAGGAAAAGGTACAAGTGGAGGTGGTGGTGGTGGTGGTGGTGGAGTAGAGGATTGACCCAGGCTTGGAGGTGGAGGCACATAGACACTAGAAGCTGTAGATGTGGAGGAGACCAATCTGTCACCTGCAGGGGAGAAGTACATGACGGGTTCGAAAAATGTAACATCAGCGCTCACATAGTACTTGTCATGAACGGGGTCATAGCAACGATATCCTTTCTGTGTCCTGGAGTAGCCCACAAAAACACACTTGATAGCCCTATGAGATAGCTTATCAAGTCTTGGAGATAAGCGGTGGACAAACGCAACAGTGCCAAAGACCCGAGGTGTAAGTGTAAACAAATCTTTGTCAGGAAAGAGAACAGAGATAGGAGACTTTTCCCCAAGAACAGTTGTAGGCATGCGGTTGACCAGATAGCATGTTGTAAGTATAGCATCCCCCCAAAAGGATAATGGGGCACAACTCTGAATAAGTAATGTGCGAGCAATATCAAGGAAATGGCGATGCTTCCGTTCTGCAACCCCATTTTGTTGAGATGTGTATGCACATGTGGTTTAGTGGATAATGCCTTTAGAAGAAAGAAAGCGAGCAAGGGAACGAGTGCAGAACTCCAATGCATTGTCAGTACGCACATACTTAACAGTAGACGAAAAAACATTTTGAACTTCATTGATAAGATTTTGAATAACACTTCCTACTTCGGATTTATTTTTAAGAAGAAAGGTCCAGGACACTCTAGAAAAATCATCGACCACAACTAAATAGAACCTGTGCCCCTGATGATCTGGGACATGACTAGGACCCCAAATATCTATGTGAAATAACTCAAACGGGGAGCGACTGCTCCGACTCTGATGACTGGGGAAGCTAGACCGATGGTGCTTCCCTAACCGACATGCTTCACAACGAAATGACAAACTCGGAGAGATCTGAGGCAGGAGGTGACGCATTTTCTGTAGCGGCAGGTGACCGAACCGAAGATGCCAGGTATACGGAGATACGGAGCCCTGGGAATGCAGTGAGACGCCAGCGTAAGAGTTCCGTACAAGACGATAGAGGCCATTGTGCTCAGAACCACAGCCAATCACCCTGTCCGTTAGTATGTCCTGAAAAATAACAGACGATGGGTCAAAAATAGCACGACAGTGCAAATCTCGTGTAATCTGACTAATGGATAAGAGATTCATAGAGAATTCGGGTGCATGTAAAACATTCTGTAAGTGCATAGAGGGCAGCAAAGCCGTCTCCCCCTGACCGATGATAGGGGAATGAGTGCCATCAGCAATGAGTACAGAGCGACCAGGCTGAACAGCTCTATAGGACTGCAGAATATCTTTCTCACGACAGAGATGATGGGTGGCTCCAGAATCAACAATCCATCATGTGAGATCATGGTTATGATATGAGACGGAAGGACTACCTGAGGCACTGGCTGAAGCAGATGTACTAGCTGACGCCGAAACCGCAACATCAGAAGCATCAGCACCCTCTGACGATGACTGTGGCATGATATCACGAAGCCGTGCCACTAGTTCCTCGAACCTGTGATCTGGAGTAGATGCTGGTGGACCCTGAACATGATGAGCGATACGTGCAGAAGGAGGGAAGCCATGCTTGGAATAGCATGTATCCTCCGAATGACCAGTACGACGACAAAATGAGCACGTAGAGCGTATGCAACCTCCGCGGCCACGTCCACCACTTCCTCTGCCACGAAATGAGGACGAACTACCTCGTCCTCTGGAGACTGCCATTGCCGAGGGCGGTGGAGTTGCTGTATTCGATGGAACAGGTACACGACTGAGCCATCTGTAGACTTCTTACATCGGTGGAATGGTTGCATCGGCAAGGATCTGAGAGCGTGCCGCCTTGTACTCCGGGTCAAGGGCAGCAAGTAATACGCCAACCATAGTGGCGTTGCGGAACGTCTTTTGCTGTTCCGACGTGGCTGTGAGTGGGATGGTGCTATAGAGTTTCTCGAGCATGCCATGAAGAGACGTGTACAGAGAATGAAGAGGCCTCCCATTTTGCTTCGTGGTAAAAATATCATGCTGCAATTGCAGCATCTTTGTCTCATTCTGCACCTGAGAGTATATCGTGGCCAGAATATCCCACATCGCCTTAGCGGTGGGCTGATGGAGGACATCATTTGCTATCTCCGTCGTGAGCGTTCCTGACAGCCAAACTTTGGCATACGCGTCATCGGCCTCCCATGAGTTATATATTCCCTTCTTCTCCGCCGGTTCATCTTCGGTAAGAATATGCTTCTTACCACATGACTGCATAAGACTGAGGAACTGCATAGCCCACAGTTCCTAGTTCGTCCCGTCCATTTTGACGATTGGTGCCGAACCTTGAAAGGCACCTATGGCGGGCATATCGACCTTTTGTTCTGACATACTGCCGGAGAATCTAAACTAGGGATGATAGACAAAGAAACTGGTGTCTACCGAGACCGTTGAGGATTCAAGTGCATATGTAGACGTTATGCACTTGAACTCATCATCGACCCGAGCCCAACCGAAGCGAGGCGGACGACGGAGAGGCTGATGAAGCCTCGGCGGAGAAGAGGCGGCGGAGCTGGGGCCGGAAGGGGCCTGACGGGGCTGGTGAAGCCTCGGCGGCGGGGCTGGGGCCTCGCAGGCGGCGGGGTTGGGGCCTGGAAGGCCTGGCGGCGGGACCGGAGAGACCTGGGGTTCCGGCGGAGGGACCTGGGGTTCCGGCGGAGGGGCCTGGGGTTCTGGCGGAGGGGCGGAGGGGCCTGGGGGTCGGCGAGGGGCTTGTTGGCGGCGGTGGGAGGGCCTGGAGAGGCCGGCGGCGGGAGGGAGGGGGGGAGGCAGGTGGAGGAAACCCTAGGTTAGGGTTAGTGCTCTGATACCATGTTAGAGTAAGCAATACTCTGATGTGTTATTCCATAGAGCTCTCGGGTCTCTTATATAGAGAGAAAACCCTTGGGTAAATTACAGAGTCGTACAATATATAAATAGAAAATACGAAACAGTACATCGCAACATATATATAAGCCTCTACAGCGAGCTCATGCATATAATCCATACCAGAAAACCCATGAACTTAACAATGTCTGGTGAATGATATCATTTTCGGCATGAGTTCTAAAGTTCTCACCATGCCTCTCCTCATTTTTTATATTATATTTAATGTTCTCCCCAAGCTGGAGGTGATCGACATTATCCAGCTTTCTCCAAAGAATCAAAGATCATACAAGCATTATTAAAGAAAAAACATGAAAAGTTCAGATTTATGAGCTATTACAATTAGTTCTACAAACTTTTCATGGTATCAGATGAGGGGATTTGTTCAGGCTTCAAATGCAACAATGCTTCCATCCTTATTTGTTGAGATATTTGTCTCTCTGTAGTTTATTTATATTTCGTATTTATCTTATCTTCATTATGTAATTTTCTCATAGAGCTTTTCTCTTATATAAGAGAACTCGAGGGCTTCATGCAATATACAATTCTTATCTTTCACATGGTATCAGAGCGACGATCCTAAGTCGGAGCATGAGTCCTAGATACCCCTCCCCACCAAGGGGAATCTATCGCGAGTGTCGCCAACGCGGAGCGGGCGTCGTCGACCGCAGCCACCACCGAGCAGTAGTAGCTGAGACCGTCACCGCCGAGCAGTAGTAGTCGAGGCCGCCACCGCAAGCAGCAGCAGTCGAGGTCGCCGCCCCCAGCTTGGGTATGTCACCCTAGGACTCCGCGGGCTTCATCTTCATTCTAAGGGCTGCATAGCTCCTTAGGGGTTCCTGATCGATGGCTTTGAGGTCTGATTTTTTTATTTCTACGGCTGATTTGCTTCCTAAAACAATCCTAGTTACCTAGAGACACCTCAAACGGATGGAAGAGATTGTGTTATGAGTCTACATCCGCAACCATCTTCCTGTATGATTATCTAGACGTAGTCAATCCGATCTACAATCCCAGTTTTTGTCATTATTGTCATCATATCAGACAACAAAGTTGATTCTAAAGTCGAGGTCTCATCCCTAGATGCCTTTAAAGGTCCAGCACCCATCGTCAAGATGGATGAGACAAACTATGATCTTTAGACCATGCAGTTTATGAACCTAATGTAGTGTAACAACAAGAAGCGCATCCTCACACAGAAAGAACCTAGCGACATAATGCCTCATGGGAGGCAGACGATGCATAAGTGCGTATATGGCTATCTGGAGCCGTGTCAATGGAGATAGTTAATGATATTCTGAGCCAGCCTACTGCAAAGCCTATGTGGGACATTCTCGCCGTCACGTATTCCCCGACGAAAAATGAATCGAAGATACTGCAATTCGAGTATGATATCTTCACTTCAAGCAAAACAGGTGTCCTCTACATACCCTCTACACTTCTCTAAGGAGTATGTTTGAGAAGCTTCATGGTTTCATCCCATTGACTGCTACTGCAGAACAACTCAAGGTGTACAGGAATTCCGTGATGACTGGAGTGTTTCTTGCGGCTATTGATCCTGAGTACGACACTACTTGAGCGCAGATTCTTACAGATGCCACCATACCACTGATGGAGGAGGCATATCATAGACTGAGCAGGCTTTCTATATCTTCAGGTAGTGTTACTCATCAGCATCAGACTTCCTCTACTAAGACTACATCTCGTCATAGAGAAAGCCCAACATAGTACGGTGGTTGTGGCAACTGTGATGGGACAGGAGGTAGTCGTCCTCGTCAGCCTTGCCCTTTCTGCCACAAATGTGGACACTTCGAGGATACATGATATTCTAAGCACGGCTTTCCTCCTTCAACGCGTGTTGCAGAGTAGATTGAGCATGTTGGTATTCCTCATGCTTCTGATCAAAGGTTCGATGATCTTGTAGCTCGTCAGAGAGAGATCATGCCTACATACAGCCCGTCCAGTGCCCCTCCTGGATCATCAGAGGTAGCCGCCTCAGCGTCTGCATCAGCATCAGGTACAACATATGCTCTTACTAGTTGCTACAAGGCAGACTTATCCGAATGGATCATGGATTCCGAAACTTCACACCATTTCAGTGATAGAAGCCAGTTGAGTACATACAAGTGGACTTATCCAGGTAGATCAGTTATTATAGCATATGGAACCCACTCTCCTATTACTGGTCAGGGGAGGTGCAGTTGACTTCAAGAATGCATCTACAACTTCAAGAATGCATCTACAGAAAGTCCTTCATGCTCATGATTTTTTTCATGAATTTATTATCAATTAGTCAAATCACCAGAGATTTACATTGTCGTGCCTATTTGATCATTCATTCCTTATGTTTCAGGATATTCCTACGAACAGGGTGATTAGATCTGGTTGTGAGCAAGGAGGACTGTATAGACTGGCTCGATCTCCTTATACGGCTACCTCATCTCTGCACAGTGGATCGATCTCTCTGTATGTGTGGCCCCTTTGTGATGCAAAATGATAATTGTAACAGATAAAAAAATTATTATGATGATGAAATTTCTATGGAGAAGAAAACGTAGGGGTTGAGAGGAGAAAACTCATCGTAAAACAAGGGATTTTGGAAAAGACTCGTGGAGATCTTGTGTAAAGGAGAGAGACGAGAGAGATAATTGAGATAACACAAAATTTGATTGATTTGAAACTGATTAAAATGTCGAACTCTCATCCCCTTTATATAGGAGGAGTGGATTACAAAAATAAAAAGAGACTGAAACTTAAATCCTAACCGACTCTAATTTTAAATTCAAAATTTAAATCTACTTATCCTACTTGACTCTAACCGATTAACTACCTAATTTGACCACTAAATGACATCATATGCGGTCTCTTTTATTTAAATAAAAATTGCAACGACTCGATAATAAAATGGGACTCTAATTAATGTCAAATATAAATAAATTAAGCCCTATTTATCCACTTCACGCAGCATCAATTCTCCTCCTCTTGAAAAATACGTCTCCCGGCAAATTGCTTGATCTTCGATTCGCCGATGGAGAACTCTATCTGAAATTGCAGCTTCAAATTCCCCAATTAGACCCTTTTCAACTTTACGTTTGTAATTTCTTTCCACCAAGGGATACAGCTGCGGACTTTTAGTCACATTGGTGGAGCTAGAGGGAGGGCGATGGAGCGCTGGTGGCGAGTGAAGGCGTCTGGAGGGGCAACGTCGGCGAGGTTGGAGGTTGGGTCTGCTTCCTCTGGGGAGGTTGCGGAGAGGAAGGGGGAGCGTCAGGGGTCTGGTGCTGGGCCATCACTGCTTGGTGAGGGTGGCGAGAAGCGAGAGAGGGGGGAGGGCGAGTGGGTGCAGGTGTCGCACAGGAAGTTGGGGAAGAGGTGTTTTAGGTGCGGTTTGCATGGCCATCTTGCCTCGGGTTGTCGGATTCCGCCTCGGTGCTATGCATGTGGGAAGGTGGGTCATCGGAAAGCGTCCTGATGGTCCCTTGCTGGTCTAGGCGGCTCTTCGCGGCCTCGTACGCATGCTCGGTCGGGGAAGCTTGGGTCGGGGAAGCATGGGTGCTCTTTGGCGTCGGAGTTGGGTCGCCTAGGCCCTCTGGGGGAGAGGGGGGCTCGCTCTTATGCGCAGGTGGTGGTTGGTGAGGGAGGTAGGGCAGTTGCTGTCGGTGTCTCGGCGACGGTGAGCGTTGCGGGGGAGACGTCGCCCTCGGGTCTTGGGTTGCATGGGAAGATGGTGGTTGGGGAGACTGTGCATGGGAAGGCGGTGCATGGAAAGTCGATGCGTGAGGTGGGGGTGCACGATGATGTTGGCTTCGTTGCGGCGGTGGGGCTTGTGTGGTGGCCTGGTGTGGATTGGGATGCTGTAAGATCCCTCCTGCTTGGCTTTTTAGGCCCTCAATTCATGGGGGACTTCCTAATCATGGATTCTTCGCGTTGTTGCGTTCGTGGTCTTTCCCCGGACCAACGGGAAAGGCTTCTCTGTAATGGTGACTCCGAAGATGTTGTTTGGAGGAGGTTACGGGTGGCTGATGGTGCCTCCTCAGATACTGAGGTCTGTGTGGCGGAGGTGCGTGGTGTGCCATTTCTCTCTCGAACGGTCCCCGCTTTATCCAAGGTGCTTAGACCTTGGGGGGAAGTTCTGGCAGTCGTCGATGATGGACTCTCGCCGTGGACGGATTGGAAGTGCGCTCGGATTCTCACGGAATGTTCAAGGGGCTTCCTGAGAGATGTGGATGGTAAGGTCTTCTTCGAAACTTCGGAGATTGGCCGGTGGCGATTCAAGGTGGAGTTTTCAGTCATCGCCCCCTCGCCGGCGCCGGCGGCTTGCCCTTCGCGTCCAGCTGCTCTCGACGCTGAGCATGGCTTGGGACTTGGGGACGTCGCATCGTCTTCCGGTTGCCAGGTGGCATGCGTTGGGGGTTATTCCAAAGCGTCGCCTTCTGGGTTCAACTTCTCTGGTCCCTTCGAATTGCCTCCTCGTGTGTTGTGTATGGCGTCTGAAAGGGCCGGTTTTTTGGATTTGGCCACGATCGAGGACGATTTGCCTTCTCTTCCTCGTCCATTTATGTCGGCTAACGCCTTGCAGTTGTGTTTCTCGGGCCATGTGCCCGCTCCTGCTACGACGGGCTTTAACGGATCCATTAATTTCGGATCTTGAGCGACGAAGTGGCAGCCCTCTGACCCGATTTTGCTGCCCGGGTATTCACTATTGGTGCTCGACTCTTCTCTTTCGGGGCCCGACTCATCTTCGGCTTTGGCCCTTCGGATCCAGGTGGAGGAACTTGGGCCGCCTTCGGATGTCGTATTGGTTCCTTCGCCTGCTTCACCTCCGATTGTGCTCCGCTCCCCCTCCCCTCCCGTGGGTCGGGAGGCTTCTTCAGGGATGACTCCTTCAGGTGCAGCTTTGTTGATCGACGTTGGGGATGGATCCTTCGGGTTTCCATCTGCTGAGGATGCTCCTTCGACGGTAGGGAGTGTTTCGGACAAGCGCTCTGGGAAGCGCTATCGCAGGCGTAACCGCCCTCACCTTGGCTCCTCGGTGCAGCATTCTTGTCCGACGTTGCGGGATTCGGTGGCGAGCTCTGCTAGTCTTTAATGAAGATTCTATCCTGGAACGTTGGAGGCCTTGGGGACCCTGATAAGCGGCGATCTTTGGGGTTGCGATTCTCAGAGTGGGGTTGTGATCTTGCCTTTATCCAAGAAACAAAGTTGGCGGGGGTGGATGATACTTTATGGAGGTCTTTCGGTGCAGGCGCTTTGGATGAGTTTAGGACGGTGGACGCGATTGGGGCGGCGGGTGGCTTCTTGTTGGCATGGCGCTCTGTGGCTTTCTCATTCTCCTCTGTGAGGGTGGGAAGGCATGTTCTGTCGATGGTGTTGGTTCGGGCTGACTCCCTTGCTCCTATTGCTTTCTCATGTATTTATGCGCCTATGTGCCACGTCCTCAGGAGGGAGCAGTGGGATGATCTTCGGGACGTGGCCTCCGCTTTTGAGGGCCTTTTCCTTGGTTGCTGGGGGGACTTCAACGTGACTGCTCATTCTTCGGATCGTCCCCGGGGCCGGGGGGGCCAGGACCCAGGCTCGCGCGATTTTATTGAACTTCTGGATGAGTTAGCCCTGGAGGGGATGGTCCCCGATGATATTTCTTACACCTGGAGGAATAATGCGTCTCGATCTAGGATTGATCGATTCTTGGCTAATGGAAAACTTATAGAGGCTTTCCCTCTGTGCTCGGTGTCTTCTCGTCCGCGATCCTTCTCTGATCACAATCCTATTATGTGGGTCACTGGGGAGGACCTCCGGCCGAGGGGTCTTTTTCGATATGAGAAATGCTGGCTTATGGAGCCCAACTTCAAAGACCTGGTTAGCAACCACTGGAACCAGGCCTCTTTTGTGGGGTCTGTTGCTCGTAGATTTGATCAGAAGCTCGCCTCTTTGCGGAAGTTATTGGCGTTGTTTAAAAAGGATACGCGAATGGCTCGTGTGGCTGCTAGGGCAGCGGCGGAGGATGTCATTACTCGTATGGACCGGACGGAGAACGATAGGGATTTGATGTCGGAGGAGCTTCAAGAGCGCACTGTTGCGCATAACGTGGTCAGCGCGGAGGACAAGAAACAAAACCTGGAGTGGCGTCAGCGTTCGCGTCTTAAGTGGATCAAGGAGGGCGATGCTAATACTGCTTTCTTTCACCGTGTGGCTAGCGGAAGAAGGCGCTACAACTCAATTCGCTCTCTCTTTGTTAATGATGCTCTGGTTAGTGGTGAGAAGGACTTGGGGATTGCCATTGTGGATCACTTCAAGCATGCCTATGGTGGTCGCTCGCAACGCAAGTGGCGATGGTAAGGTCGTGGGGCCCCTACGTTAGCGCCCTTGGATTCTGTGGCACTGACTAGGCCGATCTCCTTGGCTGAGATTAAGGAGACCGTGTGGGACTTAAATGCTGATGGTTCACCGGGCCCCGACGGATTCCCTGTGGCTTTCTACCGAGATTTTTGGGATGTAGTGGCCAATGACGTTATGGAGGTTGTTAGCGAATTTTGTGAGGGGAACAATGGGTTTGATAAAATTAATAGGGTCGTCATCGTTTTGATCCCTAAGTCTGCAGCGGCTAATCGCATCGGGGACTTTAGGCCTATCTCTATCTCGAATGGGATTTATCTTATCATTGCAAAGGTGTTGGCGAGGAGGTTGGCTGCCGTTCTTGACTCGCTGGTTTCGCCGGCTCAGGCCGCCTTCATTCGGGGAAGGCAGATCTCGGATTGCATCGCGGTGACTTCCGAGTTGGTTGTGGATTGGAAGAACTCCAAAAAGATGGAGGTTCTGTGGAAGATTGATTTCGCCAAGGCTTATGATTGTCTTGATTGGCGGTTCTTGTGGTCTGTTTTGAGAAGGAGGGCTTCCCTGAGGTCTGGATTTCTTGGTTGTGTCGTTGAGTGACCACGGCCTCCCTCTCGGTCTTGTTTAATCGACGCCCGGTTGGGGGCTTCTTCCAGCCGCGTAGGGGGTGCGGCAAGGGTGTCCACTCGCACCCCTCCTCTTTGTCCTGGCGTCGGACGTGTTAGCTCGTATGATGGACTGCGTGATCGAGGCAGAGCTGACCACGGGCTTCACTGTGGGGACCCTCCAGGTGCCCTTAATTCAGTTTGCGGACGACACTATATGCTTCATCGAGGGTGGCACTTCTGAGGTCTCCGGTATGGCGATTACTCTGGAGCTTTTCAGTGAATTATCGGGCCTCTTGGTTAATGGTGTTAAGTCTAAGGTGATCCCTTTTGGGATGTCGCAGGAGGAGGCGCTAGAGTGTAGCCGGTTGTTGGGGTCTACTCTGAGTGGGCTCCCTTTTGATTATCTTGGCTTGCCTTTGGTCGTGGGTCGTGCCAGGCTCAGGGATTGGCATTTGGTTATGGAGAAGATGGAGGCTCGCCTTGCTTGGTGGCGCGCAGCGTTGTTATCTAGGGGGGCGTCTTGTTCTTCTTAAGGCGGTGCTTTCCTCTATTCCTATTTTCTTCCTCTCGGCTCGACGTATGCCTAAGGGGATTCGTCTGCGTCTTGAGCGTTGTATGCGGGGCTTCTTGTGGGGTAAGAAGGGGGAGGGGGTAAGGGGGTTCATTTGGTGGCTTGGGATGAGCTTACTCGGCCCAAGCAGGCTGGTGGGTTGGGGGTACGGAGGTTGAAGGTTGTTAACGAGGCTCTCTTGCTGAAGTGGGCGAGTAGGGTATGGGGCCAGGAGGATAACTTCTTTATTAGTGTTATGCGGGAGCTTCTGGGGGAGGCGATGATGGGCTTCACGCGGGGGGATGCTTACGGGCACCTTACTCCGTTTTGGCGCGATGTGTTGGAAGTTTTTATTCGTAACCTCTCCTTCTTTAAGCCAGTCCTGGGAAAGGGGGATTCTTTTTGTTTTTGGTTCGACGATTGGTCGAGAAGGTGTACTCTAAAGGATCGCTTTCTCCGTTTGTTTGCTTTGGTGAATGATAAGGAGGCCTCGGTGGCCTCGTGCTGGGTGGATGGATGCTGGTGTCCTCGTTTTATTGCCAATTTTTCGGATCAGCGTATGGATGATTTTCTCTCATTACTGAACTTGCTTGCCGACGCTGCTCAACCTAATGATGGCCGGGACCACTGGACATGGAGAGACGGCCTTTTTTCCACGCGTAAGGCGTATCTGGCTCTAGCTCCCCATCCTCGGGTGGGGGATGATCTTCTTTTGCGTGACTGCTGGTTCCTCTGGGGGTTGAAGCTTCCTGAGCGCATCGGTGTATTCCTATGGCTTTTTCGCAGGGGGAGGCTCTTAACGCGTGACCGGTGCGCCCGCTTCTTTGCTAACGTTGGGCCTAATTGCGGGTTGTGTGATGAGGAGGCAGAAACCATCGACCACTTGTTCTTTGGTTGCAACTTGGTTCGGGGCCTTTGGGCTGATCTCGATTGGGTCAACTCTGAGGGCCTGATTGCATTTTGCGAGAGCTTGTTTTGCAACAGGAGCAGGGAAAGAAAGGAGTTCTTGGCTCCGCTAGCAAGGTTGTGGAGTATTTGGCTGGGGAGGAATGAGGCCCTCTTCGCGGGGCAGCGGTTCTACCGGGAGAATGTTATTTTCCTTTCCTCGCGTCTTCTGGATGACTGGTGTATTGGGTGACCCTTTAGTGGCTTTTTGGGGGTGATTTGTGCTTGTTGTTGTCTCGATCTCCCCCTTTGGGTCTTGTTTGTTTGTTTTTTGTACCCTTCTTGTAACATTCTTTGTTTCTTTTCATTTTAATATATTAGGGCGAACACCATAGAGTGTCTCCCCCTTTTTGGAGCCTCAAAAAAAAAGGGATACAGCTGCAAATGTTCTACCTCCTCAATTAAAATACTCTCATAGCATAACGCATCCTCCCATGGACTCATTGGATAAAATATCTTAGGAGGAGGCCTTGCTTGTAAATTTTTCTAAAATATCTTATTGTTGAAATCTGAGAAGCGGAAGTGAAATCAATAAATCATGAAACATAAACATGAAGAACAAAGCTTTAAGTGGAACCCTACTCCCTAAGGAGCGGGATGAAACCACGGGAGAAGCCCTTAAATGGGTAGATATTCTATTAGAATCCTCAATGAGTACATGTGGTGAGGGGCTCCTTATTTATCCTCTCAGACACCAAGATCCAATTACCCACCTATTACATTCTCTAACACTCCCCCTCAAGTTGGAACAGAGAAAGCTGCAGCTTGCAACAAAAAGAAAGTATAAAATACGCCTTCACACGATACATCACAAGAAAACATGTTCATTGCTAGAGGACCACGCACGAGGACGGGTCTGCTGCTTTCAGGTCATCGAAATGTATCTCTATCATGCATGTAGAACCGCTGCGATATCAGGTCACTTGTCGGCTACTAAATGCAACCCTCCTCATTAACCCGAGCTTGGGATCGGCAATGGTAAGTTAAAAAACCAATCACAAACTGAGTCGCGTTTGCATTTTTATGAAAAAACAAAATATCATTGACAAAGAGTTACGATAAAAATTAAAGCCCCATAATGTCATAAAAGTTCTACTAGGATCCTTTTTATTGCCTCACTGTTGGTAGCATTTACATTATAGACTATTTTTTGGATTAAGAAAAGGATGATAATTATAGGTAGGTAGCCATCATGCTTGCATTAAATGATTAAACTTAAAAAGTATGCAAAGGCTTTTGTTATCACAACCCCCCCCCAAATCACCTTATTACACTCCACCCCTAGCATATGCCCTTTCACACCTAGAATAGCATGGTTGTTCTGCTTCTAAAGTAAGCAAAGCACGGTTACCAAGTCCCACGATCCCTTTTGCATTACACCACCCTATAAAACTAATCCTAAACGGTTTTCCATTATTATGTACATTATCTGCTAATCTCTCTGGATGTCCCAATCGCGTCCTAGGATGAAACAAAAAATGTGCAGGTTCTTCTCAACCTCCTGGCAAAGCCAGCTAGAGGACCCAACTTCTTCTAGAGCAATTTGCGATCAATCTCTTCATTGTGTCATTTAGCTAACATGACATTTAAGGAACCTATAATACCAAATAAGCTTGCAGTGACCAAATAGCTGTTTTTCTACCCTCTACATTGATCAGTTCATCCTCTGTGCACTTTAAAAGCATTCCGAACCGATAAAGCGTTCCATTTTCGAAACAAGAACATCCACAATAACAAGATTCCAACTCCACTATCAGTTAGCTACTCCAAGCAACCTCTTATAGACCATCAAGAACCTATGGATCCAAGCCTCTAATCTTCCCTGCAAGATCCTCCTAATATTAAGCCAGCATCACCCTCTCCTCCTCAACCAGTTCAAAATTCAAGGGAGTTTCCCTGCAAAGCAAATTCGAATGGTTTCACTAGTCCCACACAACCCAATTTTTCATAAGCTACACGTGCCCCTAGAAAATGCCAAAGAACCTTTGAACGTGGCCTACCTCTACTCTATTTAGAACTTCCCTTCAATGAGATTTCAGTGTTTCCCCTGGCAAACCACCTTTTTTTTCAATAGTCTAATCTACAACTAGACAAGCGGCATCAAGTTGAAGTATTTCAAATGCAACTATCAAGCAGCTCCGAATGTAGATCTGCAAAGATTTTCCATGTTATTACATATAACCCTTTCCATCCCTTCCAGACCCCCTTCATAGAAAGCACATATATACCATCAATCCTCCCCTCAATCTCTCACGGTATTTAAAAATATGAATTAGTAAAACGAATGACTGTTGTCAAAACCATCATTGCTAACACAAACGTTTGTCACCTTTGGATAGCTCTCCATCCTAGCATTTGCTTCTCCAACCTCTCTATACTAGGTTATCTATCCCTCAAAGGCATTCGCCTCTCCGGACTCTATTTAAAGGGTGACCATCCATTAGGATACAATTAAATTATAAATGTCTAAGTATGTTATTTCTTTGAGACAAAAACCAGGGTAAAGCAAATCTAGATATGAAAAGATCAATAAATTTTACATATTTATGAGTTATCCAACTTAGAAATGCTCAATCATGTTTTAGATTTTAATTTTTACGAAAGCAACGGAACAAAAGAGAGACAAGATATCCGTCACGATAAGATCCAAAGCCACAGAAAAGGCTACATCATTTCTTTGCCTCCACAATTGGTGATAATGCACACAAAAGATAAAAGAAATCCAAAAAGTTGTTCAATAACACTTTATCTGAATAAGTAATAAGTATTAGCAAATACTCACCACCAACTTCCATGAACTCGTTTGGCACATTGGAAAGAAAATGCAAAAGAACATCAAGCTGCAGTTCAGAAATATTAATCACAGAACATGCTGTGTGGATTACCTGCTCACAAACTGAACAATACACAAAGATAAGTACTATGAGTTGGATACCTTTGAATTCAAACTTATCCATCAAATTGGAAAAAAAAAGGATAAATCAAAACTTAAAGAAAATTGAGATCGAAGACCTTTTAGACGATACTTAGGATTGAAGTGTTGCTTGCTTCTTTGAATAACGACCCCCAAAACCTCAAGCAACTCTGAGGACATGAGGGATAATATGTCAATTTCAGAGACTTCCTCTTGCTCTGCTACCTTCAAAACGTTGGAACGGCACTTAGAATTATTCTCAGTGCATTCACTAGATCGACAAGCCACTGACGACAAGCAGAAAGCAAGTGCCATTAACCCAGTACGACCAAATGACTCCTGCCTTGTGACTGCGGCCAAGCGGCACAAGAACGCAATCCGGACACTAAGATGATATAAATGTTGGCAAAAGAACAACTTAAGAATCTACACTTCCACAGGACTGATAATAACTGAAGAAACAAGTTAATAAAATTGCAGTATAAAATAACTAAGGCAAAAAACAAAAAATAACTCTAACATTTAGTTAAACTGAAATGCACTAGTTCATTACTTCATTTTTTCTATGACTAGATATAAAAGAATATAGATTCTATGACTAGATATTGGAAAATATAGGATTTCCATGATCTAAAGATAATTAAAAATTTAGCATGATAAGTTTATTTTTGGTTTAAGGCAATGGATCTATCGAATGGAGTCATGTGCAAGTGTTTCAGGGCCTTGGAATCCCTTGTAGCTCTCCAAACTAGCGTAGGACATGATCTGGAGAACATAACTCAACCAAACAGAAATAAATAAGCAGTACTCTAACCACATGCAGATCTTGTGTTTCTAGGCAGTAAGGGGAAAGCATACAAACCACATCTGTCTTGTATGGACTAAAATTTAAAACAGGACTAAATCAAGTTTTCGAAATGAAAAATGTGTACGTAAGTGCAAACCTTCTGGAGAAATCAAAACTATATACACTCAAGAATTTTGCAGCACCTTGTATAGTTTTCGAAATGTAGTTTCCCTTCATGCCTGCCAGCAAAAATATGTGTATATCATGTTCAAAAACTGCATAAATGCAAATTGTATATTCTCGTGAAATGAAAGATCTACAAGGCACATATTCAAAGAGGGATCTCATCATCAATTAATTGCACATCTAAGGAAACAGCTTCAAGTAAGTTAAATTAATTATAAACTTACATCATACATTCATACCTATGAATATATAGTAAACACACTTTTTTACAATTACTGTTGTTACTGCTCATTGTGACCGGCATCTGACCTTACGGATATAATTAAAAAAATACAAGTCATTCCCACATAAAATCCCACACCATGGGTCTTTGGAAAAAGGAAACATAGCATGGCGTTTTTCACATGATTCATACAATCAAGGGAGATGGTATTATACTTTTCCCAGAGGTGTAAACCAAGAACATGATTCATACAACCATGGGAGACAGTCCTATTCCTATACCAATGATATTACCCAACCACAACTCACTCCGTTGCCACCGTATCAGCACTTGCAGCATGCCCGGTCAGCAATGTGCCAAAGCAGCAAAAGGGTAGCGTCAGCATCAAGTACCATTTCAACATCTGATTTGGTTTTATGTGTATTTCATAGACTCCTGTGTTTCTCATTAATTATTTTTATAGCTTTCTTTCCATTTTACCTACACTAACTAGGACCTCTATTTTTTCTATTTTTAAAGTTTCAGTTTCGAAGTTGAGTCAAAAGCTTATGAAGTTTTGTACAAAAATCTCGACACTAAGGAGGGCCATAACGAGATATTCAGGTTGGCCAAAGCAAGAGAAAGAAAGAACAAAGCCCTTTCTCAAGTGAGATGCATTAAGGATGAGGAAGGTCGCGTGCTTATTACTCAGAAGGATATAGAGACTAGATGGAAGCAGTATTTCCATAAGCTTTTCATAGGAAAAGGAAATAGAGAGATCACTTTGGGCGATCTAGCTAGTAGTGAAAGTTACTTGAATCGTGCAAGCCATATACGTGAAAGTTACTTGAATTGTGGCTAAGGTGTTTGCTTTGCGGCTCGGTCGGGTTCTTGACTCCATCATCTTCCCACTGCAATCGGCTTTTATACAAGGAAGACAAATCTCGGACTGCCTAACTCTTGCGACGGAAGTGATTGCGGAATGGAGACGGGGGGAGAGACACGACGTTTTGTGGAAGGTGGACTTTGCAAAAGCCTATGATTGCCTTGACTGGAAGTTTCTTTGGTCGGTTATGCGGAGGAAAGGCTTCCCAGAAGTTTGGATTTCTTGGATGCGGCGTTATGTAACCACAGCCTCTTACTCGGTCTTGATTAATGGCCGCCCAGAGGGGGGTACTTTCAACCGTGTAGGGGGGGTGCATCAGGGCTGCCCCCTTGCTCCCCTCCTTTTTGTCATTGCTGCGGATGTCCTTGCTCACATGGCTTGTCGGGTTGTTGATTGTGGTTTATCGGTTGGATTCTCTAAGGGTGGTTTGGTGATCCTGTTGTTTCAATATGCGGACGATACTATATTTTTCATCGGGGGGGGCTCGCGGAGGTTTCAGGCATGTCTATGGCCCTGGATCTTTTCAGTGAAATGTCTGGTCTTTTCAAGAATGTGGACAAAATGGCTTCGGTGGCCTCTTGCTGGGCCGATGGTGTCTGGTGCCCTACCTTTTTGGGCACGCTCTCCGACCAGCGACTCTCTGACTTCACAAATTTGATGACTCTTCTGACGGATGCTCCTTCGCCTTCTTCGGGCCGTGATCACTTTGCCTGGTTGGATGGGACCTTCTCCACACGTAAGGCTTACCTCTCCATTCTTCCCCCTGTTTTGATTGCGGATGATTCTCTCCTTCGGCACTGCAAGCTCATCTGGGATCTCAAGATTCCGGAGAGGATCAGCGTCTTCCTTTGGATTCTCAGACGTGATAGATTACTTACGCGAGCCCGTTGCTCTTCCATTATTCCGAACATCCCCCCTACATGTGCTCTGTGCGGCATCGACATTGAAACCTCCGACCACCTCTTCTTGCTCTGCCCCTTCGTGCAGGCCATCTGGGATGGCGTGGGATGGGTGAATCGTTCTTCTTTGCCTGAATTCTGGGAGAGCCTTGCTGCTGCTTGTTCTCGGCCTAGATCGGACAGAATCATTCCCTTTGCGTGTATTTGGAGCATTTGGTTGGGAAGAAACAAGCTGATTTTTGCTGGGCAGCGTTTCTATAAGGAGAATATATGTATCGCTGCAAATAACTTCTGTTCCGATTGGCTTTCCTTGTAATTTTTTTGGGTGGCGGATGGTATCTCTTGTACCATCTTCCTTGACTTTTGTTTTTTTGGTTTCCCCGCTGTAAGTATTTTCATCCATTTATTTAATAAAGTGGGGCGAACACCTCCGAGTGTATCCCCCTTTTATGAGTGTCAAAAAAAAAAGAATGTGGACAAAACAAAGGTGATCCCCTTTGGTCTCTCGACGGAGGAAGCTGACAAGTGTGGGCGGGTTCTGGGGTCCGAGTGTGGCCAGCTTCCGATTGACTACTTGGGGATGCCTTTGGTAGTAGGAAGAACTACGATAAGAGATTGCTAAGGGTCGTGGAGAAGGTGGAGGCAAAATCGGCAGGTTGGAGGTCCGCCAGTCTTTCTCGGGGGGGACGTCTTGTCCTCTTAAAGGCGGTTCTCTCACCTATCCATGTGTATTTCTTGTATAACCGTCGATTGCCGAAGGGGATTCGCAATCGCCTGGAGATGCTGATGCGGAGGTTCCTATGGGGAAAAAGTGGTGGAGATTCGGGGGGGATACACTTGGTTGAGTGGGGGTGAAATCACGCGACACAGGAATGAAGGAGGGTTGGGGGTACGGAGCTTGGAGCATATAAATGACGCATTTCTTCTTAAGTGGGCCAACAAAGTTTGGGACCCGGGGGAGGATTTCTGTGCCAAGGTATTGCGCAAGATTTACGGCGTCTACGGGGCGCCTCCGGTGGCGGCTGATCGGATGGGTTCCCCCACGCCGTTCTGAAAGGGGGTGGTGGAGGTCTTCTCCAAATTCCTTTACTTGTTTAGACCGGTGTTGGGAGATGGTGAATCTTTCAATTTCTGTAAGGATGATTGGACGGAGAGGGGGCCTTTGAGCTCGCGATTCCCTGGCCTGTTCGCTCTGGCGGCTGATAGGAATGCTACGGTCTCATCTTGCTGGTCAGACGGTAGCTTCAAAGGCTCGAGGATTTTCTTGCCTTGCTGGACTCTATCAAGGATGCGGGCCATCCTTCTGAGGGAAGAGATTAATGGGCATGGCGTTTGGGCCCTTTCTCGGTGAGGAAGGCTTATGGGGCGATCTGTAGGCCTCCACCCTCGCGGTAGGAGGATATGATTCTTGATTGTCGTTTCTATTGGGGTCTCAGGCTCCCAAAGCGGATTGGATTCTTCCTTTGGCTATTTCGTAGGCAAAGATTGATGACGAGAGATCGTTGCGTTACGTTTCTTCGCGTCGTATCGGATAGGTGCATTTTATGTGACAATGCGGTGGAATCCCTTCAGCACCTTTTCTTCACCTGCCCGAAGGTGGCTGTCCTATGGGAGGATGCAGCTATGGCTTGGGTTTGCTCTACCGATCTGGCTTCCTTTTGTGGCTCGTTGGTGGCCAATAGAGAAAGAGAGAGGCGGGCGATCCTTAGGCCAGTGGCAACTTTGTAGGCAATATGGCTGGGCAGAAATGCAGCTCTTTTTTCGGGGCAGCGATTCTAAAAGGAAAACGTGGAGATGCATTGTGCGCGGTTGGTTGATGATTGGGATTTGTAGTGGTTGTGTTTGTTTCAGATTTTCGTTACCTGTGTAAACTCCATGTTTACCTTTTATTTTTAATAAAATGGGGTGAACACTATTGAGTACATCCCCCTCATTCTGGCGTTCAAAAAAATATACGAATACAAAGAAAGGAAGTAGAGGAGGTTTTGAAGATTATGAGACCTGGGAAAGGTGTAGGACCGGATGACATTCCTATAAAAGTATATAGAGTTTTACGTGAGTGTGGTTTGACTTGGCTTACAAATTTATTCAATGTTATTTGGCGAAGCAAAAAAATGTCTGGAGATTGGAGGAGAAGTGTCATGGTGCCTCTCTATAAGAAAAAGAGGGGCATTCAAAATTGTTCAAATTACAGAGGTATCAAGCTAATGAGTCACATTATGAAAATTTGGGAATGTGTGATTGAAAGACTTAACAAGTTTTGTTATCATCAAATATGTGTGGTGTATGCAAGACTTAACAAGTTCAAATTCCTCGGCAAATATTGAATTCATATATGCTGATAGATGCTTTGCTCAAAACCACAATGAGCCCATGTATGTTGGAAAATGCATGTATATCATTTATAAAACTGCAACAAAACAAACCAGCAGTGGTGGAGCTAGGCTGTAGCTGGCAGAAGCGCCACAACTATCACACCACCACTAGCAAGTTTCAGTTTCCTACCATCACCCCACCACAAACACCAAATAGATTTCGTGTTTTTCTATCCTATTGCATTATGTCATAAAACCTTCATCAGAATATTACATTTTGACCCTGCTGGCTACTACTCACTGCCTTAAGATTCTGCACTTTTTTATAACAGCACTTAACTGACCCCCCCCCCACTTAAATTGATGTCTCCACCAAAGCATACCAGGACATCTTCAGTAAAAAAATAAACTGGATGTAAATATCGAAAGCACATCACCGCCCAATACTTGAAGAAAAACTGATGTAAGAGATATGTTCATTTCATATTTATCTGATCCATTAATAGTTTGCATGCCAACTTACCAAAATCTTTATGATGCACTGGATCATTTAGTCCCTGTAAAAAAGGACCAAGAATGAACTTATCCGGCACTTGTTTTGCATAGTTTTCATTGCTCTCCCAATCAATGTTTAAAATAGATTGCAGAATCAAGCACCTTACTGCAAATAAAAAAAGACTTCTAATAAAAAAGTGAAATCAAAATGTCAATATTTAGATAAAATTATAGCATGCCTTGAGGATTTTCATGGAAAAGACCACGCTCCCAGAGAACAGCTAACCAAGAAAACATTCCTTCTAAAGTTTCCATCTGTGCATCTGCGACACTTTTAGAATTGCAGACACATAAACATTGAGGTGCATACTGAAAAAATAAATACACCTACAAAAAAGAAACATTTTAGTCAGGATTACCTGAAGTTGTGCAATCATATTGTTCATCATTATTTATACAACCATATACAAAATCCTTCATCAGTTGAAAAAGTTTTGCATACTCAGACCTATCAAGATGGTTTTTGCCTGATTTTTTGTTGTGGTTCCAATGAAGTTTTTGCCTGAGTGGTTCCTATAATCCATTGTGCAAGGAGGGCATTTCATAACACTACTGCATATTGGTTCTGCCTTTTTTTGTCCAATCAAATTTCCAACCATTTTGAAGCCAGTTATACCCACGTTAGATCATGACAAATGGACAACGGAAATGGGAGTTAAAAAGCTGAGAATAAATTTCATGAAATAGAAAAGACACAAAAAGAAGACCGAGATATCCGCATGTCAAAGTTTAGACAACCCTTCTACAAAATTTGCTAAGATCCTTGTTACAGCTCCACATCTACCTTTTTATCCTCATCTCAGGCCACAGCCACATTTAACCTCCTTATCACCTCTGTGAATAGATGCAAGTTATCCTTAACTCTGTCCACGCTAGGAACCACCTGTGAAGCATCCTCCCCTCTATCTCTATCCTCCTGCAATCTCATTTTTTTTTGAAGCTCCAAAAAAAAGGGGGACACACGCGGAGGTGCTCACCCCAATGTATTAAAAAGAGAAAGAGATACTTACAAGGGGAAACGGGAGATGAGAAATTACAAAACAAAGTAAGGGGGGTAAACGGAGATCGTAGCCCCTGGTGCTAAAAAAATTTACAAAGAGGTCCAGTCACGAAGGAAGCCCGAGGCCGTGGATCTAACATTCTCCAAATAGAACCGCTGACGAGCAAAGATAGCTTCGTTTCGCCCCAGCCACAGGCTCCAAAGCCTCGAGATTGGGTCTAGCAGCGCAGGCCATGGTCGACCCCTATCACAGAACAAGCTTCGGCAGAAATGAGGGAATGAAGAGAGATCCAGCCACCCCAAATCGGCCCATAACGCATCAACACAGCAGCAATGCAGAAATAGGTGATCAATAGTTTCCGTAGCCATGCCACAGAGACCACAGAGAGGCGAAGAGTTGGGAAACATCCGTGCACAACGATCACGAGTTAGTATTCTTCCCCTACGGAGCAGCCAAAGAAAAATACCCACACGCTCAGGAATCCTGAGCGCCCACAATAGATTGCAATCACGCAAGAGCCTGTCATCCCTCCCAGCGGGAGCGGGCAAGATGGCCATATAAGCGGCACGAGTAGAGAAGGGTCCATTCTTCCAGGCCAAGTAATCCCTGCCCTCAGAAGGCACAGGGGCATCAACAAGAGAGCTTATGAGAGAGATATAATCGAGCAGCCACTGGTCCGACAAAGCCTCAAAGATTAGAGGGCACCAATCGCGCCCATCCCAGCATCCGGCCACCGTAACATCTTTGTTGGGGACCAAAGCGTAGAGACGGGGGAAAGAGAGACTAAAGGGTCCCCTTCCCGTCCAGTCATCCTCCCAGAAGCGAAGCAGAGAACCATTGCCGAGCTTGAATGAGAATAGGGAGCGATTCCGACAAAGAGCGCCCATCACCCCACGCCAGAAGATAGAGACCTGGCCCCGATAATCGCCACGAAAGGCCAAAAGGATGCCATCCCCTGCCGCACCCCTCAAACAATTAATCAAGAAATTGTCCTCCTTACCCCGCAATCTCATATTCTAATCAATCATGAAGAGACGTAGCATCGTCATCTTGGTAGCTAAGCATATGGTCTCCGAGACCGTAACATGAATAAACACCCTAACTCCTCAACCATCTCTCGAAACCCGTGTTCTCGCAGCCACGCTTTTTCAAACTTAAAGTAGAGTAGGTGTCAAAGCTCCCCCCATCATGTAGGATCGAATGAAGAGGTGTGTAATCAAATAAAAGACAAAGTATATCCAAAATGTAAAAGACCATGAAAGCCTCTATTAAGGAGGTTGAGTACAAGAAACGACGTAATCTCGACCTTGACAACTTCGGCACACTATATCACCAAGGGAAGTAATGATCCCCCACAAGCAGGAGAGCCTAACTAAAATCACTCATGACAACATCAAACTCATATATCATTGCATTGTTGCGACCTTCTATTAGGATTAACCTCCGGGTTCACAGTTGCATTCAAATCACCATCACAAACCAAAGGTATGGTACCAGTGAAGGTCAACATCTACCCCTAAATATTCCTTTATCCCAACATCTGTCCCAAATATGCCCACAACTTATCTCTTCATGTCCAATATGTCAGCCCATAGACACTAGCACACAAGTTCAGTTCATCAATCTCCCTATTAAATAGTACCATCGCATCGTGAATGCACGTCCAACCCTCCTCAGAAAAATGTCACCCTTCCATGCCACCATCTACACTCTCAACCTCCCTAAGAGTTCATTGCCATAAAATCATTGAATTGGCTATGCACTACTAGTCCCCACACAACCATCACAATACTTCAACAACTACCTTGTGGCTTGTAAGCACATAACAAGAGCACCCCACTCCTCAAACTCAAAGTACTTCCCAACCATCATTCGTCTCCTTTCATCCCCTAAACTCCTTATATTTTAAGTTACAATCTTCGTATAGAAATCCTCTCTGCACCCCTCTCTAACTCATCAACAACCACATCTACCCAATTGCCCCAACCTTGCATCAAAGGAATCCCATTGACCTATCAAATGCATCTCCTCCAATGACCAAGATGCACCCAACCTTCCCCCACAGTTCCAGGCATGTCCCCTCATGTGCATGAAGTTCTCCTCTCACTGTAGCTAATGCCTTACCACGTGCCAAGAGAACCAAATTGCATCTTGCCTCCTCTCTACTGCAACCAATGCCTTACCATGTGCAAAGACGGCCCCATTCTGCAGCAACCCCACATCCCCCTCCCTACCCTCATTATTGGATAAGAGAGCAATGTCTTCATTACTCTGTAGGTGTTCTAATGCAAAAGGCAAAACAATATTGATATTGTTACCTTTGTCCAGCATCGACTCCTCTCACTGCCTAATGAGACCCTCCATTGTTGCAAAAAACCTCAACAATCACTAGCAGTGAAACTAAAAAACATCCAACCACCGTGTCAAGAACCTACCCGTGCAGGTGCTCATGTTGGCCCCGCATAAATACCTCCATGCAGCACCTCATCCTATGTTGTCATTCGCAATGGCCCTCCATCTCCGTAACAAGCTCTGCTAGTCATCTCCATCGGGATCAGGATAAGGGAAGAAAGCATGGAGTCTCGAGTTGCAGCACACACAAGTAGGGACCCTGCCTATAAAACCTAACCTTCAAACAAAATCAAGTCTAAACTCGAAGTCAGGATCCCCTCCCCCAGATCTGAGATGTAATCAAATCAATCAATCCCAGTGTGCCTATACTCCCCAGAAATCGGACCTAGGTACAAACCGAAGTTCGGGTGACTAAAGCTCTCACAAAGGGCATCTAAGCTCAAAAGAAACCCTATGTCTGATGCAACCCTTTCCAAAACTCCAACAACATTTGTGAACCCTAGCTCACCGGTTGGATATGTTGAGAGTTTTATGTTATGTTACTCTTTTTTCCAGTTTGATTATTTCTCGGTCCTTATTATACAATTTACCCATCATGGTTTTCCCTCTTCTATATAAGAGAATCCTTAGGTTCTATAAATGAAAACAACTTATTTTCCGCCAACATCGTATCAGAACGGCGGTGCTAGATCAAAGCATGTACACTAGATCCAGCCCAACCTCCCAGACCTTCGTGTACAGCTGTCACCCAGCATCAGCGCTTGCCACCCACCGGTAGCGCCCAGTGGCAATCCAGCGTCCCAGCGGCATCTTTGTCGCCAGAGGCAGCACCCATCAACACCCTTACCGCCCTGGAGCAACATCCAATGGCCCTACCACCACCCATTGTCGTCCACCACCCGCCCAGCGATCCCTCTGTCAACCCAATGTAGCCCAACACGAAGTTTTGGCCAGATTTCGGTCTGAGAAAGGGCAAAATCAGACTGTTGTGGTCCCCGAGGACACCAGACTGCATATGTATTTACCAGGGTTCTTGCCCTTCAAAGATGTTGTTCCAAGCTGAGCATGGAAGACATCTATGCTCCAGCTAGAAGAGTGTTGAGAGTTTTATGTTATGTTACTCTTTTCCCGATTTATTTATTTCCCAGTCCTTATTATGTAATTCACCTATTAGGGTTTTGTCTCTTCTATATAAGAGAACCCTTGGGCTCTATGAATGACAACTTATTCTCCACCAACAGGATACGATCAAGCTTCCCTATACAACACAACGTTAACAACCACCCATCCCATTACAGAAACCATCACCATGGGTGCGACATAGTCAACCCCAAAGCGGCAATAACATCGCCACCACCATTATTACCACTCTATGCTCCATCAGTGTTGCAATCGGGCTCCACACCCCACAAACGACAACTCGAGGCTCGTCTTCACTTCGAGATGGCTTGATCCACCTTCACATTTGAAATATACCTCGGAAATAGCACAATTAAAGTGCAATCAAGCGCTCGAAGGTGGTGGCCTTCAAAACTCCACCCTCTCGACACCCCTAAAGGGACTTCCATCCTACAAATTAAATGAGACGATCTCATAGAATAGCCCAAATGACTCCGCTAGTGTCATGGTGACTTCAAGGAAAAATAATAATAGTGGGACGCCATTGTACTAACATCATTAAAGACTTTCATGGACATAAGCCCCATGTGCCCCTCCAGTCACCACATTCCACACTCCCTCACCACACACCTCATGATTTAAATTTTATTGAACACTCCAACTACAATGTCAATATGATGCATATAAAGATTGCTAGGGTTACTAACTCCCTATAAAACTTAATAATATGATACCATTCACCTTAGGGATTGATGTCTACATTTAGGGGAATAAAACAAAAATAGCACTCACAGCTAATTACTTCTACACAACCGACTTTTGAAAAAGAGCAAACTAAGTTCATAATTTTCCTTTGCAGTTATAAACATCTACTTTCCCAATTCACTAGAGACCCTTCTTTGCATACCTAATTTCATATTTATTTAGAGAAAGATGCCTCATTTTATTTTTATTTTTCTGATTTTAATCATTGGAGGACAATGGCTAATCCAAAGTAGCTATCCCAACTTTACTTCAAAGGAGTTACAAAGGTTTGCAGATAAAAAGCTAAGAAAACACCCCAACCTCGAATAACCAAATCCAAAGCATTACACTTATTACACATTACCAAAAGCATGGATAAAAAATTAAATACATTAAACACCACTATTCTGTTTAACCCCAGGACATCAAAAAAACATCTATTTTTATTTTAGAAAAATAATAATAATCTCATTTTTTATAACATACGGTTAAAAGAAATAAACACAATTTTGTTGTGGATATTTTTTCCACCAACATAATTCTCGAAAGTTAATCTAATATAAATTCTACAGGGAATTTTGGGATGTGGTTAAGAAGGATGTGCTAGATGTTTTGGAAGAGTTTCATGTCGGGAATCAGGGGTTTGAGAAGCTGAAAAGCCGCCCCTCTTTCTTCTACCTAAGAAGGAGGTTCTGAGCAGGGTAAAGGATTACATACCTATTGCGTTCTCCAATGCAATCTATATCCTTATTTCTAAGATTCTCACCAATCGCCTCAAGGGGGTCCTACCTGGCATTATTGCGCCAGAGCAGACGACATTTGTACAGAGAGACTCGTGGGAGATGGGCTCGTGATGGCGTCTGAAATGGTGCTAGAATGGAAGAGATGCAAGTCTAAGGGCTTGCTTTGGAAAGTTGACATCCCCAAAGCATATAATTGTGTTAACGAGCGCTTCCTTTGGACCTCGCTGGAGAATAGGGGGTTCCCTACTTTGTGTATTTCGTGGATCAAACAGTGTGTTACGATTGCATCCAATGTTGTGCTCACCAATAGGAGACATGAGGGGGGATTCTTTCAACCGCAGAGGGAATAAGGTAGGGTTGCCCACTGGCTACTTTATTTTTCATCATTGTGACAGTTACGTTAGCAGTTATGATGCTTGTTGGCGACGGATGCGGATTTTTTCTCTAGCTACAGAAAGGATGACATCTCAATTTCAATCATACAGTATGTTGATGACACTATGATGAGGGACAATATGGAGACAAATCGACGGCATCGCTTATAATGGACATTTTTAGGGACGTCTCTGATCTTTAAATTAATAGGAAAAAGTATGTGTTCATATCGTTCAGAATTTCGAGCCTGGAGGTGCAGGTTGCGGCAGTAAGTTTGAGGTTCCCCATTGTTAGCTTGCCTATTACTTATTTGGGACTCCCACTGGTGGTTGGGAGGCTGAAGTTTCGTGACTGGAGATCGATCTTGATCATACTGGAAGGAAGGTTGGTGGGGTGGAAGGCGACCATGCTTTCTAGGGGAAGTTGATTCTTCTGAAGCGGGTACTCTCGACTATACCAATTTTCTTTTACTCCGCATGAATTCAGACTATAGTGCAAACAAAGATAGAATCTCTGATGAGGCGGTTTTTCTGGTTTGGCGGGAAGCAAGAATCTCTGATGAGGCGGTTTTTCTGGTTTGGCGGGAAGCAAGAAAAAACGGGAATCCATCTAGTTGATTGGAGTAGGGTTATGAATGCAAAGAGGAACGATGGATTAGAAGTGTTGCGGGTGGATGAAATGAATAACGTGCTTATGGTAGTGGGTAGTACAAATCGGTGGTGTTCTGAGGACCTCGTTTATCGGTTGATGAGGCAAAACTATGGGATTTCCATGTCCCTGGAGGTCGTCCGGGGGGAGTACTCCTAGTCCCTCCTCGTTGTGGCAAGGTATTGCTAATTTTCTTCTGGAGATGGCAATAAAGTTGCAAACTGTCCTTGAGGACAGGAAGTGGCTTCGTTTTTGACTCGATGGATGGACGGGCGATGGGTCCTAGGGAGTGTTTCTCGTGCATATTAGGATTGACTCGCAACAGAGATGTCTTGGTTTGTCAGATGGGAGCACGGAACGTGGTCTCCATTATTCGCATTGGAGTTGTATGATCAGAGGTTGAAGAACTCTTAGAATGCAAAGCGAGTTGGCGCAAGTGGAGGAACCATCAGCTGGCAGAGACTATTTCATGTGGTGAGATGGGAGATTCACGATGAAGAAGGCTTACCATTTCTTTGCGGAGGATGGGGATGTTGTGCATGAGGATATGAGAGTAACATGGGAATGATCCAAAGAAGCAGAGTGCCGAACGGAGTCAAGGTCTTCTTGTGGTTGCTCAAGCTTGGTAGGATTCTTAACAAGATTGACCGTTGTCGCTTGTTACATACTGAGGATTGTATGAGTGACAGATGTGGGATGACGGCGAAAGACGTGGACCATCTGTTTTTTTTTTTCATGCCCTCATTTCATGCAAGTATAGAGTAGGGCCAACATTCATAGGCTTTGCATGGATGATAGCTCAACCTTCTCGAGGTGCATGAGATCGCTGCGCAGCAATGGTCATGAGGACAACTCCTGTCCTTTTGCAATTTTGCGGGCAATCTGGTGTGGCAAAAATGAGGCCATCTTCCAGGGGCAAATGTTCTACTCGAAGAATGTGCTGGAACATTATAGGACGCTTTCTTTATCATGGAGCCTGTAAATTGACATTACTGGAGCATGATGTCCTACCTTTTATACTCCTACTTTTATTAATATAAGTCATGGTGGATCCCAGCTTGGGATACCGCCCTTTCTCTTCTCCAAAAAATTGCCCATGTCCAAAATCAAAATAAAAGTGAGAGAGAAAGGCCGGCCAGTTAACAAACTCCCATGTATATCCACAAATATTAACCTGAAATGAGAAGCTGGTTCATGGATTAATGTACTTTATATGATGCACACAAAATTTAGACAATCTTTTCATAAATCCAATAAACAACAAACTAGAGTGCATAAGAACATTAACAAGAAAAATATGAAGATACATGAATATCACACGACAGATATTGCAGCTATGCACCAAACCTGGTGAGTCCAAGCCGCCTCAACTAAGTGTGTTCCATATTCCTCAAGCATTTCATATAGAAGAAAAAATGCTTTCCATCGTCCCCTTCCGCTATAGTCTCCACTAAAATCATGGAATTCACCGACTCTCAAAGATCTGGCTTCCTTTTCAGCCCATTTTTCCTTCTTTGTCGTGCTATAATTGGCTGAGCCTACATTAGCTATTCCAGTGTTGCCGTTCATTGAGGTAGAAGCTGACAGAGTGGCAGAAAATGTGCAAGCCTCAGGCTCAAAGCAACCAATCCATTGCCCCAAAGATAACTTGAGAAAGTAGAGTGAGGATTTTCTGGCCAGGGTGTCCTTGTCAACCTATAAGATATGCCGCAGATGTGAGATACCCAACAAGAAAAGCATTAAGCGACACCGATAGGAAATACATACCAAACCTCTGCGTACTTCCGCCCAATATTCTTGTTCTTCTCTCAAGTCAAAGCCTTCTCTTGTGGGTTCTTCATATTTTTTACCATCACATAAAATTTTGAAGTATAGAGATAGTATATAATATGCATCCAGCCGCTCTTGTTGCCCGAGGGAAAATAAAGATCTGCAGCATTCCCAAATGCTCTTCGAGAAATGAAATCTGCAGACATGAGATTTTAGAAAGGATGGATGAGAGAGACCAAGATCTGAAAATGCATATTCATGAGTTAAATTTACCTGGGAAGTGAAAGTGGTTTCCCCTGCACCAAGATGTTTGAAGGATCCAAAGAAGAAAATGCCCGCAGTACTGAAGGTAGTAGGACGCGAACGGAAAAAGAACGGTGTTCCGCATTCTGGGAAATTGTCTTTATCACCATTTGGTAAAGTGCGTACATCAATTTATATGCAAAATCACCAGCATGACGAACATTTTTCTCTATATACATTTGATCACCTCCTTCAACTCCATAGTAGGCTTTAATTCTTAAAGCCATATCAAGTAAGAAGGTCAAAACATGAGACACAACCATAAGAGGAATGGAGCCTAAGTCATCAGCAACATCACCACAAGTGATAGCAGGCACATAATAAAACATAATCGGGTTCAGACTTCCAGCAAGGCCAACATGAATGCAAATTAATCTCAGGCAAAATGGCACGAGAGCTTCCTCCAAGAGTTCCAATGACCACCATGAGCACACTGCCTCATGGAGCATTTCTTCAATCTGAAACCCATAAATAAGAAAGAAGCGGAAACATATTAAACGACTGATACACTTGCACCTTGTCAGCTGGGAAAATTCTCAACTGCAGTATGAATGGCAAGCATATTTAAAACTGAAACTGCATTTCTTCTTCTTCGTTTTCTTCTTCTTGAAGGAGAAAGGAAACTGATTGGCGGTTTAGGTAGTCATACAACAAATATTAATCCATCCATGCATGTTGACATTCACCATAAGTACAAACTAATTAGAAGCATTAATAAACCTATATCTCGAGTTGAATGAGATTTTTACCCTTCATTTTTTTAGATAGGTACAGAAATTAGTGGAAAATTCGTAGATAACCAATTTCATCCATTAAAAATGTAAACATACATCAACAAAACCCAGTAATGTGTTACCCAGCAATGCAGACAAAGAAAACGTGCTGCGAACCGCATTCTCCACACCACCTTAAGTTCATTGCTTTTCAAAATATCATTTTTATACAAACACTTCATAAGCTTTCACTCTATGTAGACCTTACTACTACAATACATCTGATGCAATCCATCTGATTAAGCGATTGTCTCATGACAGAAAAATACGGATTATTAATATGTACATCTTTCAGTCCATTTATGTGATGCCGAGGTTAACAACACAAGGTCACGGCTGAATGATAAAACTGAAGTTACAAGTTCAGAAAGTAGAGCACAGGTCTTAATCAAGATAGCAAGATGATCGAACAAAAAGTCACAACTTCCAAATAGAAAGGTGGATTCAGATTTACAACAGATCCCTATACCGCAAAATTTATTAAATGATTGGCTTGCACCATCATCCACACACCTGGATTTTGCATATTTTGCATCCCAAATAACCAAGGTTCCGCAGTTGGACAAAAATGCCGAACACCGATATCTGTAGTATAGGATATGACGTAAATGATTGTCTGAGAGGAACTCCCCATATATTTTTTTTAAACAAAAAACTCCTCGTATAGTTGATCGAAGTTCAAACTCTCTATTATATCATGAGATTAACTGAGGATAACTATAGGAGAAAGGAGTAGGAGAATAGAGATTTTTAGACTATATCATAAAAAGATGAAAAAAAAACTGAGGGCGTTCATGAGATGGAGAGACGACTAAAGTGCCAATCAGGTTTGCTATTAGGCAGCGCTCGGGCGCAACCCTTGGTGCATGTGCGAGGTGGTGGGAGGGTGGGACGATGGGAGCATCGGGGGTGCGGGAATAGTTCGGTGGTGGGCGGTATTCATAATGGGGTTGTTGGGTGGGTGTGCACATTGGTTTTGTTTCTGAACTGGAATGGTGATCCTTTCGATCTTGTTTATGAACTGCTTAGTAGACATATGGTGATTTTCTTGCTAAAAGACAAGCACAAGGAGGTTTACTTCACATTCTCTTATGTATATGGCCCAAACAATGATGCACTCCGTTATGTGTTATGGGAGGACATTCAAGAAGACAATGCTCAATTCTCCTCTACTAACTGACTAATTAGTGGTGACTTCAATGGCATTCTGGTGCCCATATAATTTTTATAGATTGGGAGAATGCTTATAATTATGTTCCACGAGAGATATTGTGGAGAGGTTTGGAGAAGAGACAAGTACATGTCCTATACATTAACCTTATAAAGGATATGTATGATGGGGCTTCATCTTGTGTAAGGATCCAATCTGCGAAGACTGAACATTTTGACATCAGCATTGGTTTGCACCAAGGTTCAACTATGAGTCAATTACTTTTTACCTTGATTTTGGACAAGATTACTAGTCAAATTCGGGATGGGATACCTTTGTGTATGCTATTCACTGATGATGTTGTGTTGACTGCAGAGATGAGGTAAATGAAAAGCTTGAGGTTGGGAGACATGCCTTAGAAACTAAAAGATTTTGTTTAAGTAGGTCTACAACAGAATATATGAAGGACACATGTGATGGAAGCAGTGGTGAAGGAATCGAGTTGAAGATTGGTGACGATGGCATTCAGAAGAAAGATTCTATTAGAAACTTGAGATCTATTTTGCAACATGATGGGAAAATCGATTTAGATGTTACTCATAGAATAAATGCAGGTCGGCTAAAATGGAGAGAAGCATCTATTGAAAATTCCTTTTAAAAATAAAAGTCATAGTGCTTGTTCCTCGACTCGAAAGGTGCGGGGATGAATTCGCTATCAAAGCAGTCATAAGACTTGTTATGCCCTATGAATCTGAATGTTCGTCTATGAACCATAGACATGTGCAAAGAATGACAATAGTAAAAATGAAAATGCTAAGGTGGATGTGTGGTCATGCACGTAAAGATCGGATTCGGAATGATACGATCAGAAGGAAGTTGATGTACCCTCGATAAAGGATAATATGATAGAAGATCGATTAAGATGATTTGGTCATTTGAGAAGGAGGTCGACTGATGCATTAATTAGAAGACACAAATTTTAAGATGTTTAGACGATTAAGATAGGGCGAGGAAAGGCGGAGAAGTGTTGGAATGACACTATCCGAAGGGAACTTAGTTTTTTCGATCAAAGCCCGAGAATGACCCAAGATAGATCTGAATGGAGGTAAAGAATCCATGTAGTCGACCTTGCTTAATGTGGGAAAAGGCTTTGCTTTGTTGTTGATGTTGAAGCAATAAACATCTTGACCTGCCAAAATGACAAGGAGGGCATTCCTATCAACAATACTCCCCCTACTCTCAAGCTCCCCTTTTTCATTCTCATTTTTTCTTTAAACGTCATTTCAAAATTTTGTAAACTTTTATAATGGTACACATTTTTTCTCAAAAAATGCACGGATATTGCAATGTGCTGAAATGATCAATATGATGACTGTCACGTTCTATTGCATAGTGTTGACTTAAATGTGAATTTTTGCTAGCACTTTGTGTTGCATCATCAAGATTGTTCATTTATTGCAGATCCTGAATTCCAAACAAGCACTCATGATCCATGGTGATCCCGCTGACATTCATTGATCCCGGAAAAGCAAAATCTTATAATACAGGCCATTTTTTTATTGAGAATGAGCTCTACTGATAAAACAATGGTTTTCCAAACACTGCACGTGCCTGATTTAGCAACACATTATCGTTCGGACTTGTTACTCGAAGCAGAGGCAAAATTACTTCCCAAACAAGCTGCCCAACAACGTCGTTACTGGATCCGTCCCGCACTGCACATCCAAAACATTTCAATCAGATTTCATAGAATATCCCACGCTGATAAACATGATCTGAGCTCACCTCCGTTCCTGGCCAAGTGGAACAGCGAGCTGGCATAGCAGATCGCAAAATTTGCATGCCCCGCGTCCAATTTTGAATCCTCCACCCTCACGAGCTCCTGAATTGGCAGTGCAACATCAAAACAGGAGATCAGATATATGCGATTGGTCATGACCTAATCAGCAGCTAATCAACAAAAGCAGATTCCTCTGATCGGGATATGGTGACCTTGATGCGACGGGGGAAGGCGTCTAGGAGGGAGGAGAATAGCTGCAAGGCGGAGATGGACGGGGCGGAGGCCAAGACACAGTTGATGATGGCGGGGGCGGCGGCGGGGGGCACAAGGGAGAAGCTCCTCATGAGGGAGTCAACGTGGGATGGGGCGGAGATGGGATCTGCAGCGGAGGCCATCGGCTTCCCGGAGGCGTGTGGCGGGAACACTTAAACCCTAGGGGGAGGAAATGAAGGGGAGGGAAATGGGCGGTTCGAACTAAGGAGCGCTCCTCGCGCGTTCCGCTAACTATACTTGTCTAGCACTGATACAGTGACTAAGATAGGCCAACGGTCACCTGCGATGTTACTTATCATAAGTCCCATGACCGGCTACGGAGGATTTCTAATTTTGGTAGCATGTATAATCTAGAATAGGATACGATTGGATGCAAAGGTATCCTTGTCATTTTTGGGTTAATTGAATATTTACTTCCTTTGGATTGGGAGGAAAATTCAATCATTAGGGTTTTTGTCATTATAATTGTTATCACTTTTATATGCTCTTCCATTTTTCGAATCGTAGTTGAGTCCCTAACTTCTTGCACCGTTATCACTTTTTCCCTTCCATTAGTCTGGTTGTCAACTAGTTGAACTAAACTACATTTTATTCAGACCATGGAGTAGTTAAGAGTAGCATAATTGTTGAGCACCCTCCTCCTACTCCTACTTCCCCCAGCCCGCCAACCATGGATGGTTTGTTCGATCTGACAGTATTTGTTCTTTGGGTCCTCAACATGAAGGAACAGAGAGGGTCACTCGATAACTCGATACTGATGGATGTTAGGTCCCCTCCCCTCCATGTTGTCTCTCTTGTCGCTATTGTTGCATATGCGCAAGGTGGGTCGCTTTGGTATGGTCCAAGGGCGGTGCTTTAGCTCTAGGGAGATGTCTTTTGATGCAGGTGTTCTCTCTGATGCCTTCAGTTTGGATATGAGGAGGATCTCAACCGACAAGGTGGTTGAACACCATCCCCTCTTCATGATTTCGTCATGTCCATGGGCATAGAGGGAGATCTTCGTGGTGGGTTCTTGATAACACTCTACTCCGTCGAACGCCGACAGTTCCTTCCTCTTCAGATTAAGTGTGAGGAAGGAATCAAAATCGAGGGGGGACTTTGGTCGGATCTTGCTTCGGTTTTGTCCCCAGATGTAGCAGCTCATCATTGTCTCTTCCCTTAGATGAACGGAGAAGAGACATCTCGCTTCGGTCATGATAGCAGACAATTGTGCACGTTGAGTTGATATTGTACGTAGTGTCTTGTATCGTGAGTTCGGTTTTCTTTTTGTTTGTCCAAGCTAAGCATTTCATGGTCCAGCTTGAGGGGGGTGTTGGAGTATTTGAGTTATGCGTCACTTGAGTTGTAGATGGGTAAATGGATATCTCCAGGATCCATTTACCTCATCCAGAGTTAAGTCCCACATCTACCGTCTGTGGGAGTGGAGACTCGATGGGGGCTATATATAAACCCTCACACCTATTGTATCCAGTGATAAAACACAATGCATACATCATCCATATGAGATGTTCTCTCGTGGTTTCACCCGCTCCTTAGGGAATATGGTTAAATCTCAATGTTCTTCAAGTTTTATTTATTTATTTCTGATTCCACTCCCGCATTCCTATTTTCCAAGAGATTGGAATTTTAGGATTAAATTATATAAAAAACTCTACCCCGGGCAGTAGCTCTCTGTAATTTGCAAAAGCATTCGAAGGGATGCACATATTGTCGAGGTGCCATTGCGTGTTCATAGAGATAGAATGTGATGCAGGAGGCATGTGATGAATGGACGATAATTTTCTATAATCATTTGACTCAAATTTTTTATATGATCAAGAGAATTATGATAGGTGCGAGGACTTCTCGTGGACATCAACAAGGAGAAAATCCCATGATGCAAGATTTGTAGTGACATGCAAGAGATGAGCAACTCTAAATCAAGGTGGAGTTTGTTGGAATTTTGATTAGATTATATTTATGTTCTTTGTGTTTTAGACTAGTTGTTTTGTATTGTTTTGCTCTCTATATTTTTAGTGATCCTATAAAGGACTCTAGTGTATTTGTCCTATGATGTATTTAGAAGTTTAAGATCGCACTATATAAAAAATTCTACCCTCGGAATTAAATTATCTCATTCAATCCCATTATTCAACATGGTATCAGAGAGAGGGTCTTAGATTGGAGCTTCGAGCCTCTTGCCATGGCTTTGGCCCCACCTCCATTGTAACCCTTGTATATGTATATTTTCAAACTAATATAGTCGCAATGTGTCCTTGACAACTCGACTTTGCGAGGGTAAGATATTATCACAAGGTGAGAACACCGTCACAAAGGCGACCACTCACGATAGGAAGTTCAACCATTAACCCACAAATAAATCAATCAATGCGAAGAAAAAATGGAGTTAAAACTTATTATAACTCTACAAAAACATGTATAGTGGATAAGCAGTGGAGGTCGAAGACACTATCTCCTTCCTCCTCCATCCCCTCTTCGTCCTCCAAGCAGCACCCCCAACCCGCTCGCCATCTCCCTCCTCCTGCTGCAACTCCAAGTCGAGCGCCATGCCCCCTCCTCCTCCCCCTGCCAGCGCCTGGTTCAGGTCGGAGCCCTACCCCCCCCCCCCCCCACCCCCCCACCCCCACCCCCCCACGCCCACCCCGCACGCGTGTGTCTGCCTACAAGCCCAGATCGAGGCGCAAAGACCGCATGCTGCAAGCTCCAGGATCGAACCCGCATCCTCCTCTCCTTCATTTCTTTCTTTTTATTAATCTCAACCGTTAGATCACGGATTGAGTTAGATTAACTAAGCCATCCGGTTGAATTAATGAATTAAACTAAGGGAAGGTTATGGATGTAAATCGGAGTGGTTATTCAAAATCTTGTACGTAATTCGTGATTATCGAGGATTCTTGAGGTAATTACGAAGGGAAGGGTGTAAATATCCCTTTCATTTATAATCTGAAACATTTTTACAAATTATTTTTAACCATGTGTAAATTCCAACAACCACAACCATCATTTTTAATTTCTAGATTTTGTGTGCAGTCACTGCTCGCTCCAGGATTTCCAATCCGTTCTTATATAGAACTCGAGGTGACTGATTATGTGATCCCACCTTGAATTACTTTTCCTCGTCCAAATTACAGACACCTCCCTAATCTTCTGATTTCCTTTTAATGAGGAAGTTCTTGCCCCCATGTTGGTTCACACTCAAGACGAACATAGTCCAACCAAGTCTTTCCTTGATTGCCATTACGTAGGCCTATTCGATCCGGAAAACACGTGGTTTTACAACTTTCAACTAATCGGCTTACACTTTAATTGACTTCGACCATCATTAGGTAAAGTGGGGGGAGAGAATTGACCCATGATCATTTGGACAGTGGCAAACCGTGCTCATGAGCGAGAATCTCGGTCAGCTCAAGAGAACGCAGATGCCCGTCCCGACTGCACCCATTTGACTCATCGATTCTCGCACGACTTCCCCGCCAACCAAAGGTCCAAAACCCTGCGCTATCGAGCTCAACGAGCCGAGCCAGCTTCTGGTTCGGGCTAGATAGGCCTAACTAGGCTAGGACTCGAGCTCGAGGCCCTTATCGAGCTGGCTCGAGCTCGATAATGCTCGAACCAAGCCCCTTATCGAGCCTGATACGAGCTTGAGTCCAAATCGAGCTTGATAAGGAAAATGGATACTCTTTGGTAGAAAAATGTTTTGTGCGGGTTCGAACTCAATACCCTATCTATCTAAGATTGTGTTCCGTGCCAATATGTCATTATCCAAGTTGTGTACAAAATCTTAATTATAATATGTATTATAACATTATATTTTCTTATAAAAAAGGAAAAAAATTACTAATTTTCTAATGCATGTGCGGGGGGCAAATGTGTGGGCGGGAATGAGATTTGAAAATTGGGTCATGACTCGTGAGTCGTGACTCGTGGGAGGGTCAAAATTAGTGGAGGAAAAATTGCAAAGGGCTACTTTTATTTTGTTTGTATTATATATAAAATAATAGGAAAAAATGGGGTTGCCCCCAACATGGTTGCCCCGCCTCATTTTTTGTCAAATTTTTATTTTTTTTGAAAAATATCACCATGTATATTCATCCATATATCCCTCTTATATATCACTCGAATTTCGTCAGAAATAGAGACTCATACAACCTCCATCGAGATGATGTTGATTTAAAAAATCCTTTTTACCGTTAAAAAATGATTGTCTAGATGGATGCCGTAGGAGTCTCTGTTTCTGACGAAATTCGAGTGACATATGGGAGGGACATAAGGATGAATATACATGATGATATTTTTCAAAAAAAATAAAAAATTTTCGAAAATGAGGTGGAGGCAGCAACATATAACCCTAAATAATATATGTGTATATATATATTCCTTATTGACCCTCTTATTTAGTTATCGAGTCAAGCTCGGCTCGTTAAACTATCGAGTCCAAAATTCTAGTTCGAACTCGACTCAATAATATAATGAGCGGAACTCAAGAATCCTTATCGAATCAAATCCGAACCTGACTCATCGAGCCGCGACTCAATAGCCAGCTCTAACATGTGCCCAATCAGGTGCAATTTCCATATTTTCCTCATTTCAACGGTTGGCGCCCCACTCCCACCGTCCACGTGTCATCCCCACCACAACACCTCCCCGCCCGCCTTCGGATCCCAATAACCCCCCCTCCACAACCACCATCCCCCCCACGACCCTTCCTTTCGCCACCCTCACCACCCTCACCTCCGGCCACGCGGTGCTATCTCCCGACCCCAATGGTAACCCCCCGCATCTCTCATGTCACGCCGGAATATCCACCCACCACAAATGGATAAAAATCCGCGCTTTCCAATTCTATCATCTCATTCTTCCCTCTTTTTTTCTATAAGGCCATGACCACGGTGATGATGACAGTGAGGCGTTGGTGTTGCGGTTTGGTGGAGAAGGGGATTCTCTGAGTAGTTTGTGATTCTCCGACGCGGCGAATGGGTTGCTTCCCGTCCAAGCGGCGAAGCCGCAGCTTCCCCGCGTACGAGGATCCGGCGCTCCTCGCATCGCGAACAGCATGTAAGTTTCCAATTCCAGGGGGATTAATGGGCGTTTGTGTCTGCATTGGCTAATGAAGGATTTTATGATTCAACGCCTGTGTCATCGGTTTTTGTTCACACATGTGTTGATTGATTACATTAGAATTATGTGAAAATTTTCCGATTCTAGACAGTCAATCCTAGATTGTAACCAATTCTGATCGATTGCTCTAGTATTCCGGGGATGAATGATTATCAATATCAACTCCTGAGTAATGGTTTGTGTTGACACTTCTGTTTCTTCTAACATAAAGAATCGAATCCCGAGCAATTGCTATACCGTTTACTGGTGCTTCAACTAGTGATTTGAAATGAATGATTGTCGCTTCCATTTTAAGCACAGAAATGGGCAAAGTATGAATTTAACGTAGTTTTGCTAACTTAAAAATCAACATGTTATGCATTTGGGTGGGATTTGTCAGTCATGTTTATCTGTTTGTAGGATTTTACTGTTCGTGGAAGTCATGGCGTGAACAATATGCTTGTAGATGTTGCTAGTTTTATTGCAACAAATCTGCTCTATTCCTAAGTTTCTTGATGATAATTTTATTATATTTACAGTTAGTGTTAGCGAAATTGAAGCTCTCTTTGAATTGTTTAAGAGCATCAGCTGTTCCATTTTCGATGATGGGTTGATACACAAGGTATGTTTCCTTCCGACGATGTTTTCACTATGGTAGACGCCTATTGTTATTTTTCCTTCTTTCTCTAAAAAGAATCATGAGAAATTTCATTATTTTTGCTTGAATTTATGTTACTTCAGTACCTTGTATGTTTATTCAGAAGCATTTCTTCTATTGAAGGAATTGGCTTTGAGGAATGGATCCTTTTTATTAGTTAGATCATCTTAAAGTTTTATTTATATCTAAACCTTTGTTTAAGTATCCACATTACTGCATTAGTACATGTTATGGCTTTACTTGTCGCGTGGTGTTTTCTACAGACACAGAAAAGTAACTTCTCAAATTTTAAGCTTTGTATAATAGTTGGTGCAATTAGACTGCTGTATTCTCTTTTGCGCTAGCTTCACTGACTATCTATTAGAATGAAAAGCGGGTTCCCGTCTACTCTTAAGGTTGTCCATTAACGAGGTGATTAGAGATGTGTACTTTTACCACAGTCATGTGTATTTTATACTTAGTGATATAATAATCATGTGTGAAACAATGCACTCACTGAGGATACTTCTTGATTCACAATTTGCAGTAGACGTTTGTACTAAAGGAGAAAAAAGCCTCCCAAGGGCAACTTCTTCTCTTGACTTTTGATGAATAATTTCAATTGAATTCGATAGAGATGTAGTCTATATATATTGAGATATTTATTATATTATGAAGCTGTGGTAGAACGCTTGAGTGTCATTGGTGTTCATAGATGTCTCAGTTTGATTTTTTTTGATGTGGGCTTTCGTTATGACCATTTTCTTTTCATAGTCTTGCTCGAATTTAGTATCTGAGAAATTATTTTTATTTTCAGGAGGAGTTTCATCTTGCTTTATTTAAAAATAAGAAAAAGAAGAATCTTTTTGCAGATAGGGTGAGCTCCTACTCCAGAACGTTAATCTTTTTTTAAATCAGGAAAGGCATAATTGTTGGTTATTTATTTCATCTCTCATACTAATAACCTGGCTCTTATCATAGCGAGTTCTTTGAGTGATCTTCACATTTCTTGTTTAAACAAAAATATCAATTTTCCTTCCCGTCTCTACCAGATAGGCTGCAGCATTCCAGTTAAGACCCTAGATCCTTTCACTTCAATTTCAGGAAGCTTCATTTTCCCTGAAAAGTCACAGCATAAACAATAGAGGTTGCAGCAATGAAGCCAAGCTCGAGGGATCGCCTACAAATCATCACAAGTGAAAAATAGTTCCATCCCATTCATTACTGTTGAATCTTACAGTTAGCAAAATATATTAAATAAACTCGGACCAGTTTATCCACAAGATTTTTTTCCATTTGACCCGTAGAGAGAAAATGTCCTGTTTTATCCTGATGCTCAATTAGACTGAGACTTTAACCTCAGTTATGTTTTTGAGGCAATTCGGTCGATCAAAAGGACAATATGATCAGTTCACTGCAGGGTAGCATGTACACAGTTGCCATTGAATACTCACCTCTAGCCACTCTGACAAGTCAATCTCCTACAGATAAGGTTTTATATTTGGAACGATGAATCCGCCATGATAATCCTTCCTGGATTAAAACATAGATATTTTTGCAAACAATCTACAAAATAATTGATGAAATTAGAATATGCATGTAGATTGATTCAGCATTTGATGATGACTGACTGATTTTTCCCTGTGACAGATTTTTGACCTATTTGATGTTAAAGATAAAGGGGTCCTTGATTTTGAGGACTTTGTTTATGCACTTAATGTCTTCCATCCGAATGCTCCACATGAAAATAAAGTGGAATGTAAGATACTATTCAAGCCTTCGTCAGAAATAGAGTATCACATTTCCATTGATAATCTTTTCAACCGTATATGCTGGCTGACTTTGAATTCATCCTTGCAGTTACATTTAAGCTCTATGACATGGATGAAAGCGGCTTCATTGAACGGCAAGAGGTGGATTTTTCTCTCTTGCTGGTTATACACATTTATGTTGATGAATGATGAGCATTTGTACTACAGTGGAGTTCTTCGTCATTCAGTATGCCTTGTTATTCCTTTATTATTAACCCTTATGAAAGGACCTTTTACCTGACATTCATAAAAATTATATATTTCGTTGAGTGTGCAATATCAACGATCTTCATTAGAAAAGCGACAGACATCATAAAACTTCTTATCAGGAAACATCAAAATGGGATGTGATCTCTATCAAACTTACCAGTTAGCTAACTTTTTCACTGTTTTCCATTGACAACTACTTACACTGGATCGCAATTACTTGTCATACCTTCTTCACTGAGTTTTATTGATACATTTACAAGCACAGTTATCTCAAACGTATTATCTAGCATTGAATATAACTGTTTAAGTTTAGAATAAATTCAGATCATCTTCTAGATCCATTGTTATTTTTCTTTTGATTCATATAGTTTCTGTTTTAAATTTTAGGATGAGCACTGCTGCATTGCTATCATTGTGAAATTTCATTGACGTCATTGTTGACAGGTTAAACAGATGCTTATTGCCCTTCAATCCGAGTCAAAGATGAAATTTACTAATAACACAGTGGAGGCTATACTTGACAAGGTTTTTAGAACTTTGCAACTATTTTTTTTCTTACGATTCGCGATTTTCTTTTAAAATGTGAGTTCTGCTGCCAGACATTCTCCGAGGCTGATATTAACCAAGATGGCAAGATAGATAAAGAAGAATGGCATGTGTTCGTCTCACGCAACCCATCATTACTGAAGATAATGACTCTTCTGTATCTAAGGTAATAATCCTACAGACACCATGCTCAAACAGACTATGTTATCCGCCCTGTGTTTACAGTGTTGGTGCTGCAACAATCTGGTATAAATGGATCTCCAAATTCCAATTTTCAGGGATATAACGACGACGTTTCCGAGCTTTGTGTTCCACTCAAAAGTTCACGAAATCACAACTTGAGGTGGAAGCCTGTCTTCTGCAGGATGGAGATCACCATCTGCGTTATTGAGTGTCCAGTTCTTGGATATGTTATCTTTGATTTGCTACAGCTACTTCGCATTTCAGATGCGAAGCACTGCTGTGTAGCTTTTTTCCCCATTAATGCTAAACTGCAGGAGATACATCCTCGTACCGTGGATCTTAATTTGTCGAAATCTAACTTTACATAAACATTAGGTTTATTATGATATTCACCATTGGGCTATTGTCGTAGTCATTATTAATATTTTTTGATTTTGATTCCAAAATCTAATCTTATAGACTGAAACTTAGATTAATGCTCTACATATTTAACACTTCGGTCAAGGTTAATCGCTATATTTTATCTTAATGGATAAAAGCAGGTCTTTTTTAAATGGAATTTAACTTGGTAGTGAATTTTAACCTCTTTGACTCGTACTTTTTTTTCTTCCAAACTTCATGTTTATAAGAAAAATCCATGTTGAAAAGGATCCTATTGTTGTGAGGTAACTATCTCAAAAGTATTTTTTAAAAAATACTATTTAGGAACTTATCACTGACTGTTTTACATTGCCTATCGGCTACCGAACGTAACCTTCATCATTTATCAATGATTGGGACTGACCATGACTGAGTTGGGGCCTTCCTAGGGCTGCTAATTAAACTAAATCATTCGAACTTGATTAGGATTCGTACAATGAAAATTCGAAAAAAGTTTGATTCGAAACCAAATGAGCTGAATTTGAATTTAACTTGTGGATTCGATTCTCAAATGAATCGAATCTAAATTGATTTGAATCTGTTTGATAATAATTCGATTTGATTTGATATTTAAATACAGACATATGTGTATATATGTGTCCATGTATTTATACACACACGCACCACGTACATATACATGCATCTAATACATACATACTTGTAACAACCACACTAGGTTGATTAGGATCATTTCTGAATATTCTTGTACAAAAAATTATAACATAATTATATAAAAAAGTTGACATGTGTAAATAAAATAAACACAGAAATGAATATATGAATATGTATTAAAAAAGTTACTACATTTAATTTACATTGAAAGATGTAGTAGGTGCATTGTATCACTAAACATGACAAGTGCAAGCAACTAAAAGCCACCTTCCTAATGCACTTTCAGTTCCACTTGTGACGTTCTAGTTGTACTCTAGTCTTTGATGTTATTAACTACCATTTAATTTAGCTTCATTTCCTACGTACAGTTTCTTGTTTTCTCAGTTTCTTCTCATAATCCATCCCTTATATCTTCTCTTATCTTCTCATATCTACTACATTGTAGCCTGGATGTAATTCAATATTTGCAAGGAATCTCGTATGAGGAACACATGCGAGTAAATAAGCTAGTTCCGTTACATCATCGCACTGATGCAGTCCAAAATTTGCAAGAGTTCTCGCATGATGGACACTTGCGAGTAAAGAAGTTAGTCCAAAAGAGTTTGCAAAGTTATAGATTTGCAAGAGAGTGTTTGATAACCCATCTTCGCTTGTTAGTCATAGATGTGTAAACAAAAGGATTGGTAAAGAAAAGGAAAGTTCACAAGATCACTGGAACTAGAGGATGGAATCTTCAACTGAAAGCAATTAAAGTTTCAGGGAGAAGGTTTTAGAAAACTTATCTTGAGATTGTAGTAGAAGTGCAAACGAGATGTGGGTAGGCGATACTCAAAAGGTAGCCAAAGATATTGTAGGCGAGTCAAAGAGAGGAGCTACAGGTCAAAAGTGCTTGGTCGTGAAGTGAATGGGTGCAAGAGAAGCTAAAAATTAAAAAACTTTTTTAAAAGAGCATGTTTTAAAGCTATGTCTAAAGATAGAACAGATGAAACTATCACAAACTACTAAATAGCGAAGAAGGCTGTAAGCAAAGCAAAGTCAAAAGCTTATGAAGTTTTGTACAAAAATATCGCCGCTAAGGAGGGCTAGAAGGAAATATCCAGGTTGGTCAAAGCCGAAAAAGAAATACTAAAGCCTTTTCTCAAGTGAGATGCAATAAGGATGAGGAAGCGTGTGTGCATGTTACTCAGAAGGATATAGAGACTATATGGAAGTAGTACTTCCTTGAACTTTTCGTTGCAGAAGGAAATTGGGAGATCACTTTGGGTAGCTAGTAGGGAAAGTTACTTGAATCGTGCAAAATATTGATGTATACAAAGAAAAGAAGTTGAAAGGAAATTTGGAGATCACTTTGAGTCTTTGGAGGCTATGAGACATGGGAAAGGTATATTACCATATGGCATTCCTTTATAAGTACGGAGAGTTTTAGATAAACGTTGTTCAACATGGCTTACAAATTTATTCCTGTTATCTGACGAAATAAGAAATGTCCGAACATTGGAGTATCGTGGTGCCTCTTTAAAAATTACTCAAATTACAGTAATATCAAGCTAAAGTTACACTATGAAAAATTAGTAACAAGTAATCAAAAGAAGGCTGAGGCAAATTCCAAAGTAAATAAAATCAATTCGGATTCATGCCAGGTTACTCAACTATTGAAGTCATCCATTTAATGAGAACAATGGAGTAGAACCAAAAGGATGAACCTCCATATATTTTAGAAGGCTTATGATATTGTTCCACGAGAAATATTGTGGAGAAACAAGTTCTCGTCCTATATATTAATCTCAAGATAGGGCTTAATCTTGTGTGAGCATCCAGTCAGTGAAGACTGTATGTTTTGACATCAACATTGTTTTACATGAAAGTTCAGCTTTGAGTCAATTTCTTTTTACTTTGATTGTGGACGAGATGACATGTCACATTCATGATGATACCTTGGTGTAAGTTATTTGTTGATGATATTGTTTTGATTGATGAAAATACAAATGGAGTAAATGAGAAGCTTGATGTTTGGAGAAATTCATTGGAGAGGAAGGGTGCCTTTGGATGGTGGGATCGAGAGGGTTAAATTGGTCGGGGTAACCCATTTATGTGTTTTGGTGTTTGGATAGAGGATTAAACTGGGGGTAACTTTGCATATGGTTTATTGTGATATGATTGTATCAAAGTCTGAAAAAGTGTTTAGTTATTGTGATGTGATTGTATTGAAGTTTGGAATAGTGAGTAAAAGTGGACTCAATTATAATTTTTATATGATATGATGGTATAATATAACATTTTTTGGAACATATTAAAAAATGATTTATTTAATGTATAAAAAAAGAGAGGAAAAGTAGACCCCACATTAGAAAGAAATAGAGAGGTTTGTTGGGGTACACCCTTACACGAACATGACCTAAAGGTTTTCATACAAGTAGGGCTAAGAGTGAATATATATGGAGTGCACCTTTGATGTAAGCAATAATGAAGGAATCAATACGAAGATTGGTGACAACAACAATAGGAAAAGATACTTCTAGGAACATGGGATGTATTTTGCAACATGATAAGATAATTGATTGAGACATTACTAACAGAATACAGACTACTTAAAGTAAAGAAGAGCATCTGTTGTTTTCTGTAATAGAAAAATCCCTTTAACAATCAAAAGAAAGTTTTCTAAAGTAGGCATGAGACCAGATGTACTCGACGAAAATATTGGCATGTGAACCATAAGCATGTGTAGACTGCAA